>VZRF01001586.1:1004537-1084205 GCA_013396875.1 Vireo altiloquus
GGGGGCGGGGGGGAGGGGGGTTTGTTTAGAATGTGGAAATCTGCTAAAAATTCGGTTGTATTGATTGATTCAGGTCTGGGGTGGGGAAGAAGAGCTCTTTCAAATTTTCAGTAAGTAGTTTAAAGCTCATTTTCCCTTTTCCCTTCATACTGGTGTGTTTGAAAAAGCAAAATCCATTTGTTACCCCCCAATTTATCAACAAAACAAGCCTGACATTAATTGCATTCTGTTATTACAAGCAGAGGTCATATGTGCTTTTCTTAATAGAGTTCACAGCTCTTATTTTTATAGATATTCCATGTGGGCTAAATAACATTAGGAAAGCTAAGGTCAAAGCCCAGTCATTTCAAAGGAACAAAGGGAAAAATTTACAAGACATCTGGTGAGAACATTTTATAAGGGGAAGCAAGGCTTTTCTTCTGCGATTACACCAATTGAGTCCTAAATCGAGGAAGAAATCCCAAAGGGAGACACACTGCACTTGGTAAATCAATACTGCTCAAAGATGCAACAGATTTGATCCTGAATTTCAAACAGATGATAGTATCCCACATTCCAGGAAACTTCCCTACAAACACAAAATTTTGATTTCCACAAAGCACCTTTGGATTTTCTCTTCCTTAAGCTGTTCTCCTCTCTCCCTGCAATAAAGCAGTCAGATGTCCTGTTCCTGGGTTTGTTGCTTCCAGATCATCCCAGCTGTCACCAACCCATACCTGCCCTCACAGATAAGTTCTCACAGACCTGCTGGCATAATTGCTTGTGAAATCATTTCCTTAAACAATTTCAAACAAAGTTATTTGCCTGGGTTAAACACTTTTCTCTAAGCCAACTGATTTAACCACTGTCTATTCAGCAGCCTGGAAAGGAAGCTGAGCCCAACTGTCAGCCCTGCCCTGGGCTCAGAGTTGGTGTTTCTCAGCTGGGTCTATCAATCCAGCTCAAGTGGCCCTACAGCAGAACGTGAAACTACAGCTAAGGCAGCACTGAATCATGAGTGCAGCAGAATAAGTGACATGGGGCTGCAAATCCAATAAACCAGCACTGCCACTAAACTTTGTATTGTGTATACATAACATGGACATACACAGAGGACTTTTATGAGCTACTTTTATGAGTCATTGTGCCTGCCCATATATATTTTCTCAGGTAACACACACACTTGGGTAAGAGTTACTCCATGTGTGCAAAAACGCCTGTGCAAAAAGCCTTCTCCCTTCGCAATCGCTAGGCTATCTGCACCCTAGAAATAAGTTTATGCAATCCTACACCCACCTTGGGCTGCAAGATCACGGTGAAAGAAAGATCATGTTACATCTCTCCCACCCATCCACTCCCTCCCCTCCCAAATGCCAAAAGGTAGCAGTAGATTTAACGTTGTGGATATTTGCAGCAGAAATGCCAAGCTCTCAACACTGAGCAAAACAGCCATCAAGAGGTGTTAAGTTTCAGTAACTGCTAAATCTGAGCTTAATTTAAATTTTTGCACTAGTCTGGAGATGGTTAGTGCCATCCAGACACTATTTGCTTGCTTTGCTACCCAATTCCATGCTGACTGCCAAACCCCCCTCCCAGTGGGAGGCAGTATGTGTGGCTGAAACCCCACTAACTCATCCAGAGACAGGCACCAGCACTCAGCCTCTCACCTCTGTGTGCTCCACCCCACAAGCTGTAATACTGCAAACGCATTAACGATGTCCTTCTTTTACAAGTTAAATGGCAGGACCAATGGTGGGTGTCAGGATAATAAATGAGCCGATTTTGGCAATCCTAAAATACAGGGACAGTGAGATAGGAATGAGTGCAGCATATCACAAACTGTACAGCTCAGGAAAAAAAAAATCACCTAGTCTACAAACAGGATGTTTCAAACTTTGCACTAATTCTTATTAACATGAAAAAACACAACTTTCTGAACTACAGAAAACTATGGACAATTGCTCAAAAGCCTGCACAATAGATGTCCAATTCTCTGTGTTTGTTGAAATGTTGACTGCAGCTATATACATTGGTTGTTTTTAAAAAGCCATTCCATTACTCTGCATTTTATGAAAGGTAAAACATTAAGGCTCTCTCTAATCAGATCTTTTCCCCCTAGAAAACTTAGGGTTATCCAGCAGTTTCATTACAGTTCCATATTAAAAGATGTCATGTCATACAATCTTCATCATCTTCTAAGTGACACTACAGAGATGGGATAAGAAAAAAACAAGAAGAAACCAAAACAAAATCCAATCCTGTCTGTATAGCACAGAAGGAGAAAGAAAAGTAAATGTGTTCTAATTTGCTGTCTTATTCCTTTTCTTCTTCCTCCTGCCTGATTTTAAAGCATAATTAGTTGGTCTCTCTTCTCCCTTCTCTTATCCATAAGCACAGAAATAGTTCTGGGGCAGAAACCTGCTGGGAATCCTGTTGAGAGTTCACTTTGGGTGAGGGCAAAAACTGCTGATATTAGTTCTTCTCAATAACTGCAACACCTAGCTTCAACCGTGTTCATACATCAAATCTGCATCACCTGCTTTAATTACCCCATATTTTCATCAGTCTCCTTCTATTACTCTACCTCCTGTAACAGTATTTCCATTGCTATGGAATCTGAGGCCGGCTTTTATACATCTTCAATAACTTTGCAATTAAGCAGTCTGGTGTGTCATCATGTCCCCAAAAAACTATGTTATTCAGCTGGCCTCTTTATAGATGCTAAAGATATGGTGGACAACCCCCTCTTCCTCCTCTCAGTGATTTAATGAACTACTATGAATATAACACACTGCCTAGATTCTTTCCTTTTAGCACCCGTTTCAGTCCTGTCCCCAAATATCTATTTAAAGACTATGATCTGTTATTTGCACAGCTCCAAGTCAGAGCAAAAACTGTACATGGCCTGGTGAAATATCTATAGCCTGTAGGTTTGCCTCAGGCTAAACCATCTCCTGTACTAGTAGTCTAAACAAGTACCTTCTCATTTATTAAAGATGTGTTGCATTCACATATCTCCAGCAGCTGCTGTGGCTAACTACATAAAAGATAAACTACAGTCAACCATTTTGGATGAGGTTCACATCAGACTTTTAGCTCCCATCTCAAGAAACAGTTTAGAAAAAACCATAAATTTAGATTTTTTAATTTTTTTTTTATATGACCATCTAGAATTATTTAGACATATTATCTAGAAATCAGGTTCTCAAAAAAGCAGGGATAATACGAACAGGCCCAAGCTCATAGATCTTTGAAAGAGAGATCTCAGTCCAACCATAAGATAAGCAGAACAAATAGAGTAAGGTCATGATAAAGGCTTACCCTTTAGGCCAGTGTCCTTAATTTAGCCATTTGGATTTAAAGGTAACTGTGGATGGGGTAAAGTCCTTTCCACAACTATAGGTAGTATTGTATCCAGCATGTGAGAGGATATTGTGCTGCATTTCAGTGACCCAAGTACTACTGTTCACCAATATTCCTCAGCCTGTTACAATATAGAAATAACTCACCAGATCTGTAGGCAAACAGGTGGAATATTTCCAAGTTTCGTTCACAAGAGGACACCACTGATCATATATCTTTACCATAGTGTCACCCTGTGCACTTCAAGGAAGCTAAACACAGACTAAAAGTCAGAAAGGCCCAGTCCTGAACCCAAGAAGGTCCCACAGCTTGCTTTGTGGAGATGGTGTGCCGGAAGCCGGCACTGACTGAAGACTTAGCTGGCTTTTTCCCACTTGGTCCCTTTCAAATTCAGTGATTTCTAGCTCACACAGAAAGTGTATTCTAATATTCACATTGCTATGACTGTGTTATAGGTGCATATTGTATTGTTGGCTTTTCGCAAACATTGAAATGAATGTCATGTGTAATGTTAGAAAACTTAGTGGCATGGATATAGTTTCTTAGAAATAGTAGTGTGATTTCTTAAAATTATAGCATGATATGTAGAATACTCCTTTTTGTTCACGTAACACAGAGAATAGCAAAGATAAGCAAGGAAGTTCCCCACATTCCTGAATTGTCTGGATGAAGATAACAATGACAGGCCTTAGACCCTGGAAGGAAGAATCTATTGATCAGGAAATGGAACACAGGATAACCAGAGGATTTGGTCAGCAGAACTGGACCACAACGGATTGTCAAATTTTAAACAGACCTACAAAGGCAGGATGCAGGAGGCTTGAAACCAAAAGAACACCAAAAAGGGAACATTTGAATGATGCATAGAAATCTATGAATATGTATGAGACTCGGGCATTTAACAGAAGAGGTTTGCTAGCTAAGGTGTGCCTCTGGCATTGTGCCAAGCACCCGGCCGTATTAACTCTTTGCTTTATTTCTGTCTTCTATTGTCCTTTTTATTAAACCCCTTATTAAACCTTTTAAAATTTAACCAGAAATGAACCTTGTTTTTCACAACTGGAAGATACAAGTATTTTTTTTCCTCACAATTTATTCCTAATGTCCCCATTTCTGGTGCTTCTCATGCCAAGTCTTTAGGAATAAGTGGTATTTTCCTTTCCTATCATGTTGCCCTCTAAGGCTACGTGTTGTGACCATGGAGCCCTAAGCTGCTTTTAGAACCTTCTCCAAAACCCATTGACTTTATAAATCATGCAAGGGCAGAAGCCAACCAGCCCAAAATTTCATAGATTTGATGAGAAAAATCACTACATAAACAGGCTGCACGGTCTCAGGTAAAAACATTGCAAATGACCTCAGGATGCTCCCAGAGCAGAACATTTACACCTACATGTCCTGTTGCTACAGGGCCTTTTGTGTAAAAAGCTGTTAAAGAAAAAATTATAAATCATTAAAAAAACAAAGCCAATCCAGAAAAACTCCACTGGTAGAGTTTCTACAGCGTTCCTGAGTATTCTATTTAAGCATCCAACTGTCTTTAGCAGAGAAGTTCCCTCAGCATCTCAGCTAAGAATATCATTATTTTGATTTACCTGATCAGGAAACCTGGTAGCATGATGCTGGAAAAAGCCTCAAGTTTAACAGGTCAACATTCCTAAAATAAGTAGTTACCTGAAAATGCTGAAGTGCACATTTAATAAAACAGACACACACTTTGATGGGAACAAGATCTGCTTGCAGGAGTCAAGGATCTGGTCCTTAGCCCTGGGCAGGGGTGTGGGGGAAAATTAAATTCTTTAAGTTACTTCAAGTGTAGTTTGTCACAGATAAGATTCAGAGAGACCAATGATACCCCTGCAAGAAGAGCAAAAGGCAAAAGATAAAGCTTGAGAGAAAACTACTTGAATGATTTCAAAGCAGAAAATATTTATCTTCTGTTAGTTCTGCAATAATAACTTTTCCTCTGTTGTTCAGGATGACTAATATACTACAGATACTATATTTTATCTGATGGATACAGATTCAGTACAGTGAGAGCTACTCCTTGCAGTACTATTGATGAGGTGCAATCTGATAAACCTCGAGATGGTCTTGTTCTGAAGTTCATGCAAACCAGAAATCAGCTTACTCATAAAAAGGTAGCTCTTAAAAAATCGTGTATGGAAATCTTACGCATAAACTACTTTGTAATAAGCTGAAGTTTTACCAATATTCTTGCTGACACAATCTGGTTTCAAGTCACAAAAGTCAGTGTCAGAATTAGAACAACTTTGATATGTCAAGAAACAACAGTTGCATTATGTAATTTTCTTAAGCTACGTGTACATTTAAAATTAAAGAGGATAGTATTGAGAAGTGGGTTTCTGCAGTTCCTGTCTCTTATTCAGCTTACTATTTTTCCTTCAGTTTTATGACCAAGAGCCTACACTAGAACCTTGGATTCATTTCTCAGCTCTGCAGTTTAATTCCTGGGGGGTCTCTGTCAGTCATTTAACCTTTTAAAGCCAGGGTCTCAATTACTTCTGTGTCTGTCAACTCAATTGCTCTGTCTCTGAAGAGCAGTGATAGTACTTATCGCATCTTGCTTTTGCTTGTCTTGCCAGATCACAAACTTTTTGAGGAAGAACTGATTCCTAACATGTGTCAATTCAGCACATAGCTGTTGAGGTCTTGGCAGTTGGCTAAACCAAACAAAACACCCCAACTTCCTTTCCCTCCACAAACACAAGAAACTCCAAAATGTTGCTTGATTATGCATTATGATTTTTTTTCAAGATCCCCTTTTTTTCCTTCAGCATCTTGCAGCATCATTTTATGTGAAAGAAGGCAGCTAATCTTACAGCAAAACAGAGGGAGGGCTTCATGCATCAACCAGCAAGCTCTACTCCACCCTCAGTGCAGTGCAAATCAGGTTGTTGTGTGTATCCAGTGGAGGAAATCCTACTCAGCAGAAGAGTCACCATCCATGTTCCAGAAGAATCAAGCACTGAAATTCAAGCTTTTGCACTGAAGCTAGTTCAGGACCAACAATTTTAAGGGATCTTTTAAAAGATGACCCAACCTGAGTCATCTGCACAAAAGCAGGACATATTTTCTAAGCCCAGTACAGCAGCAGCAGATAACACAGAAAGTGATCAAGGTATGCCAGAGTTAGAAGATCCTCCACTGACTCATACCCTACCCCTGCTACTGGCCACCATGGCAGAATTACAAAATAACAGCCTCAGGTGCTCAACAGGTAAAATAAGATGAGCTAAGTGTCCCTTCTGGTTTTATTTCCTGGCTTAGATAGCAAAAGAAATAAGATAGTTAATAATATTTAGCCTAATATCAGCTTCTGACTACAAAGATACAGAATTTTCTATAGACACTGCTGCTCTCCACCACACAGCAGCGGAATTACAATCATTTGGGCTGGTTGCAGATTGTGCCTGACAGCAGCTTGATTTAATGGCTCAGGCATACCTGAGATATTCCACTAAGTACCTATTTAACCAATATTTTCTGAAGACAACTACACATCTGTTCTACTCAAATCTTCCTAAGAGAGTCTACATTTTTCATTTCCACTTGTTACTGTGCCTTGGACCCTCACAGTTTTTCAAGAGAACAAGCCCGTGCCTTTCAGCACTGTAATAATCTAACAAAAAGGCTAAAAAAGCAAAGCATATAAAAATACAGCCTCTTTTCCAAGTGAGACACTTGACTCCTTTCATCAAATTCATAGCAAAACAGTTACTTGACTTTTCAATGCCATAACTTCAATTTCCAATTGATCTGGCAAAAGTACAGAGACACAAAAAAAGGTGTGTAAAGTCTCCTTAAAACAATTTCCCTAATTTTCATTCAAATATTAGCATTCAAAAAAATACCATGCTAGGAATCAAATTCCATTGGTAAGACATGAAATTCTTATCTAGTACAAACAAAAATCTCTGTCCAAAGATCCCATCAAGACATGACAGGAATCACAGACAAAAGCCTGAGGCAGGCCCACAAATTCTAAGAATGAGCTAAAATACCTGTTAAATTTTACAATCTAATATTGCAAGGATTCATAAAAATATATAAAAAGTTACCATGTAATTTTGCCAAGATCATTTTCTGTGAACTTCCACATTTTCTTCATGACAGAGACCCTGCAGTTATTTTTCTAACATTTTTTTTTACTCATATGAGAAATTAATATGGCTCATCAGAGCAGCTTTGGTGTGATGGTTCTGTGCTAAGATAATATCCCATGTATAATAATTTACATTAAATCTTTTTGCTAAATACATATTGTTCCCATCAGTGAACAAACAGCCTATCCAAACATCCAGATAATTTGTTTTAACAACATGTTACTGTTCTCGGGTAATGCAACAAAGCAGGCAATCACAGATGAGCGAGCAATATGCCAATAAAATGGAAAGAAATAAATTAGTATCATGGTAACACATGTGTCTTCACAATTAATAAATTCCACTCCATCAGTCTGTGATTTAATTATGCATTATGTATAGGGCTACCATGAATCATTCATGTATTCTGTTAACTAAATGGCTAGATACAAAGATTATGATGAGAATATTTACATAAGTGTTCATGAAGAGTAGGATCCTTAATTAATTTTTAGTTCCTAGGGGGTTTTTTGGGGGGGAAAAGGGGTCTTTTGGAGTGTCACCTGGTTTTTTGGAGGGTGGAGTTGGGTGTTTTGTTTTGGGCTTTGTTTTTTTAATAAAAAGGATGTACATTTTGGCCAGACAACATAGCTTTCTGTTCACTTCAGATGTAATGAAATGAGTTTTTACTGCAATAGTCCATAGCTAAGGGTACTAAGCAATTCCTTAATGTGCTCCTTTTCAGGAAATCCAGCTCTGCCCGGTGTCTGCCAGCAGAACCCTAAATGAGGTTATTCAAAGTCCTGTGTCCCTGCGGTCTCCTCATTCTCCTCACACTCTGTTGGCTCCTTTCTGTCAAGAACCATCTCTATCAGGACCTCCCATCTCTTGACAAACTGACAGGCCTGCAGATTAAGATGTAATGTTTCCTACAGAGGACAAAGGCACACATAACAGGAGCTGAAAACCATGTTGGGAGTCAGGACTATATGACTTGTATCTAGAGCACTGGAAAAGAATAAAACCAGTCATTCTCAGCTCGGAGGAAACAGTTGGTCCCTTACTTTCAGGCCTACTGAAAGGATTTACCCTTTCACAGTATCTGCTTTAAAGAACGCTCAATGAGTATTTTGTTTAACTATCGTGAGTTATAGATGAAACACTGATACAAGGACACATGACAATTTGAGGTTTGCTACTTGTCACCAAGACCAAAGTTATCTGAAATCAGAGCAGAATTCAACAGTATCAGGCATTTTAAGAGGCAGGAAACCCTTGCAAAGGCAAAAGAAGAGCAGGAGGTTCCCTTCCATCCATCACTTATGGCAGATTTTCCTCTAGTCCTGTTACACTAAAACTTCAGAACAATTATGTGAAGACAAAGATGGTCTTGTTCCTGAAGCTACTTATTACAATTCTTCTACTTCCCTTTAACATCTATTTTATGAATAGGGCACAGACAAAGGGTTCTGAGATTTCAATCACACAATAAAGAGTGGGATATTTCTAGATGTCTTTTGAAAGTTTATCCAGATTCATCCTCTCATTTCCAGTGAATTTTCCTGAACAGCACAAGGAAATGCTGTGATTCCATCACTTCTTGACTGAAGCTGATAGCCTAAGCAGCTTTGGGACCCTTTACGTTAAACTCAAGAGTAAAATGCCCTGAGTGACTATTACTTATGTATTTAAACAAGAACTAAGGGCAGAACTTGGCTGCAGTTAAACTTGGATGTGTTGACTTTCATTTGTCCAGAAATACTAAAATGTATTACCAAATACATCCTTCCCTACGTTGCAAAGTAGAAATACAGTCTGCTCTGACTCTTCATTCAAGCAGTTTTATCTGAAACATCCTGTCTTAAAAGAACATTCCAGGTCCTTATACAACACATTGCATCAGGCATAAGCAATCTGCTACATGTCCTAACACAGAACACTGCCATCTCTAAGGCTTCAGTAGTCCTTGCAAAGTAAATACTATCCTGCAAGTCTCCAGGGAAGGGGTAGCAGGAGACCACCTCATCCCTCACCACAAGAGCAGCTTTTCTTTCCTGATGTTCCTGAAGCTATCTTCCTATGCAGCCTTCTAGTCCTGCAGGAGCAGAGGAACAGAAAATCCTTCACTTTTCCACTGCTGGTTCCCTCACGAGGTGCACTGCCAGTAAAAGCTTGGTGGACCTGTCCCAGTTACAGAGCCAGCTAGTAAATGATGGCTCCAAAATACAGCAGGTACTGTAGTGCTAAGTGCAGGCCACTTTACAGTTTCCTGCATAACACAATAAGCTAAACACCTCAGAAAGGGCAGACATGTTCACATCTAGGAAATATACTCTGGCCCACTACCAGTTTAAGGGTAGTGGAGGGAACCTTATGTGTGTTCATTAAAAGTTGAAGAGTTAGTGTCAGATGACAGTAATAATTTCAACAGTGTAACTGCTACAAAGAGCCTGGAGGATCAGGAGCAATTTTATACACTGAGAAATAAGCAATTATTTTGGGAGATGGAGTGAAAAATGTAACTGTTATCAACAGGATACATATTTGGGGATTTCAGGATTATCTCGCTCCTGGTTCCAGGAAACCCTAAGGTTAAATCCAGTCCGAGTGCTTCAAAGTTTGAAGAGTGCAGGCAGCATCTTCTCTTCAACAGCCTGGTCCTTGAAGGAACAAAGCCTGAGTTCCATAGAAGGCTCCTGCAGGTATGCCTGGAAACAGAAACCATGAGACTCAATGCAGGACTCTGAGTCAAAGGAATATTTTGAATATCTGGAAAGGATTAAAAACACAACCTATGTGCTATGGGGGGAATAACCAGAAGGGGCAAAGTGCTGGACTGATAGCAGTTGCCAGGGCTCAATTTGTGTCAACAGTCACCAGTGCAATACCCAACAGATCACTGTAGTACCCAAGAATTTGTTAGAGCTAACAAGGAAATCCAAAGGTGAGGTTAGTTTACAGCCACATAAGTTTCAAGGGCTTTTTATCATTTTCAATCTACTTCTCTCTACTTGTAGTGTTTACCTGGGATAAACAAATCCATGTTTTCAGCAAACTACTGCTGCTGCTGTCTTTTGAAAGGTTAGATTGTGGAATCCTTTCCAGAACTATAAGAGGGATCAAATCTATCTGGGCCTGCAGGAGGCAGCATCTCCCTGCCCAAGGAAGATGCTGCGTGTTCAAGCAGTACTTTATAAAAACAATGAAAATTGCAGCCTTAACAGCTCTAAGGACAGACATGGAACTGGAAAAGGCAAAGTTTTCTCCCAAAAGAAAGAAACACATGCACATTCAAACCACTAAGACTAATTTCAGCTGCAGAACATGCAACTCCTTTCAACCAGTTTGTGTTATGCTGTTAAAAAGACAAAGCATCCAGCCTTTCTTTACAGGATGCAGCAAAAAGCCTCAGTTCTATGGGCAATCAATGAAAAATCTTGACAGAACAGAAGAAACAGAATGAACTGGCCCTTGCAAAATCAACACCTTTCTCCACATTACCATTGCCATCATGGATGTTAACTTGACCTTCAGCTCCATGGTCCATACTCATTCCTGTATAAAGGAGGGGGATACAGCGGTAAATTTAAGAGCCATGTTCTGCCCATGCCCTCCTTGTTCTAGTTTTGCTCTCTCTCTCTCCATCATCACTTTGGTTCAGCAAATCTTTTCAGTTTGCTTTAATAGCACTGCAATTATCATTTATGATTAATCCTACTCACAGTGGAAAGCTGCAATCAGAGTTTCTTGCTGGAGGGGATGTTGTACTTAGTACAGTGTAAAAATATGTAATGCATGCTGACATGCAATACAAGTCTTGGGGGAGGGTATCAAAAATGAGATATTTGGATTTTTTGGGGCAATAGGGTAAGGTAAAAATGGATCAGGATTTGTTCTTCATCTGGACTCATGAAGTGCTTTTTGAATGGGTTTTTTTAATGTGCTTTTTGAATGTTGCTGTTCTGAGTCCATAAACAAGAGGATCAGATTTTCATCCCCATTTTGAAGGTGTTGATGTGTATAGCTTTAGTTATGCTGGGTAACGCATGAGACAAAAGTTTTCATATGGTTAAGTCTCAGCAGTCCATAAATTCAAGCATGAGGAAACTGGCAACGTCTGGATTACAAGGAAGCTGAAAAGGTAATGAAGGCGTCAAAGAGAAAGTGCTCACAAGACAACACTTACCATACACCTAAAAACTTGCTCCCTCATTACTGAGAAAAAATAAGCGTAGTTTGTGACCAGCAGCTACATGAATTAGGAAAATTTTCTTAAAAGGAAGATATAACACACATTCCACAGAAAATGGTTTATGTTACCTACTGTGGGGAATAAAAATTGCCTACAATATGCTCATGCTTCGTACTAGATCATTGTATAATTTCAGTCCCGTCCAAATATTTAAATAAAATATTTTAGTGCACAGTTATTTCTAAACAACTTTGGACAATTTCTCCACTGTGCACTGAAGCAGGAAATTTTTTTCTAGACCAGCTGAAAGACTCGGTAGATAAATCCTAGAGAAAATGTCTGTAGTTGTACCAGTTCAGAAGCATGGGATCTCCAGCTTCCTGGGATGCCTTGAAGCATAAGAGCAATGTGTCTCAGCTTATTAGAGGAGGGAAAATGGAGGAAAAAGCTTGACAGTTTTCTGGCTAGACTTGGCCTATGTGTATTATGCCAAGTCTGCTCTAGAAAATCACTTTAGTAAAAGGCTTCTTTATGTTTCTGAACTAGTTTGGTTTTATGAAATATTAAAGATCAGCCGTCAAAAGGGAACATGTCAGTATGAACATTCCTCTCCCATACAGAAACATCCCACAGTTAAGTGACATGACATTAATGTCACGTTCTTACCCTATTCCTTTCCCATGACTGCCTGCTGCCTGGGCCTTTAGAGAAGTCACAACCTGGTTTTGAAGGTCTGCTGTTTCCCAAACCTTTGTCAAGCACAAGACAAGTGGATGTGGAGTAGGACTAGTTTTCCAGCAAAAGTAAATTGTTTCAATTAATGAGAGCTATGAAATCTGAGACACTACACTTGTACTGGAACATTTTGGGGGGCCAAGCAACACACTGGCAGATGTTATTTATCTTGCATGAGTTCAAATAATGTACACTGGCAAAACAATCTTAACTTCTCCTGTTTTCTCTTGAGTTGCTAATACAAAGGGAGGCCTTCCAGAGCAATAAAGGCATAGGAGTGAACCTGAAAAATCACAGTAAAGTTGCTACTCTCTTCCCACTCAGAAGAGTTACTAAAGCAGACAGCTTCCCTCTTTCTTGGCTCTGTGTAGCAAAGTTTAGAAACTATCCACACACAGAGAGGTAACTTGTAAATCAAACTGTCATCTGAAATACCTAGCTCAACCTTCTCTCTGGAAATACAGGCAAGAAACCAAGATAATTGAAAGCAGATCTAGGAAGATGAGTGGAATCAAGAAGAGGCTGCTCAGAAACTAGAAACATTATTTTTGTCAGTTATAGTCTGTGCTCTCTGCCACCACATAAGGCCACATAAAGGGGGCTCAAACAATACCCTTTACTTTTGGCACCTTTTTCGTGCAGTGACTGAAAAGCAGTTGCCTAAGATCAGAAGAGGTTCAGTAACGAAGTTAATGACAGAATGCAATGATGATGACACTGATTCTTTTGAAGTAAAGCAAAATGCGGGACTGGAACCAAATTTCCAAGATGCGAATCCATTTGGCATTACAGACTTCCAGTCTATTCAGAAACTAAATCTGGTAAAAATAATTTGAATGCGGTACATGGGATTTGGCATTTAAAAAGGACAGTTTCCACAGAGCACATTCATACAAATTACATTATCACACACACACAAAGCAGAAGCCAACATCTTCCTCTCATGATTAGAGGTCACCAGCACCCACTACATCTAGAAGTGGTTGTCAGTTTTATAATTAATGTATGCTGACAGATCCATTAATTGGAGCAGATCACTGTGCCCAAGCAATGTAGGTCAAAATGTTTTAACAATACCAATACAAAGCAGTCAATGTTTCAAATGACCTCATGGCACAGCCACTTCTTTTGCAAAAAAGGCCTCCACAAACTGAAATCCTTGCACCTTTCTCCCTTTCATGGCAGTCTCCTATCGTAAGGAAGATCAAGTTGAGGGCAGATGTGGGAAAAAGTCATTTACTATGCTAGTAAATGGTAGAGGCAAACGCTGCACTGTCAGTTGCAATTTAATCTTACAAACAGTTTCATTGGAAATTTTATGTAGAGCAATAAGATTTCCCTGCTGCACCAAAAATAAATCTGTCCATCCAATTACCAGCAAATTATCAACTGTTAACTTCATTAGTGAACAGTAATTTTTTCCTATCCCATAGGGAGAAAGGAAGCTAGAAAAATCCTACCCCTGCCTTACTTGAGCGCACTTATAGCGAAATTGTTTTCAATTCGTGCCTCTTCATGTGCCCAGAGTGAGTTCCCAGGTCACTCTAGTGGAGTGACTTTGAAAGTATCTCAAAATCATGGAAACCTGCAATGGCAAAACAAGCTCTGAAAGGGGTAACACTATTGAGTCACACATACATACAGTTCTCTTCTGGCTGCACCGATGCAGGCTCCTTATGTCCCTGAGGAGACATAAGACCCTGCAGAGACATCAGTTCTGCATCAAACACAGCTGGCCTGAGGACACAGCTCCCTGCAATGCAAGGACACGCTCCAACTCCCAACATACACTTGGGCTACCCTCACCGGCCCAAAAGGTGAAAGTTTAGTTGGAGCAAGCTGGAAGGTAAAACACTTGGAATCAAAGCTCCAAGTTCTTTATGAACATCTAACCCCTATCTGTTCCATGAGGAAAACAGATATGATTAACTACAGACTAAGAGACCAAAGCAATCTTTGCACAAGTTTCCACTTATTCCAGGCACTCCAGTTTTGCATGCTTAAATACCAGTTAAAAACTGATATTTCAGCATACACAAGAAGCTTTTAGGTCCTACACAGAGGCATCAGCCTGTATATTCTTGATTGCCACCTACTGGCATTTTACATATTGGAGTAAGGTTTACAAATACACACAAAATAGAAACTAGGCAGCTTCAGGTAATCTTTGCTGAAGCATATAGGGTAAATAACTTTCTAAATCCTAGCTTTTCTTAAGTACTGTGAACAACAAAGAAAGCAATGAAGCTTCACAAAGCCACTACTTTATAACTAATTTAAAATATTACAAACTCAAAATCTGACTTTAGAAAAAATATAATGATGCCCTTTTAAGGGTTTTTCTTCCTACCAATTATTATCTCATTGACAGAAAAGTCCCTCTTCCTGCTTCATTGTATTAGAAATTGGAAACTGTAAAGCTTTAATCTGAGTTGGAGCTCACTTAAAAGATCTGCAATGCAAAGAGGTAGAATAAACAGCACTTAAGACTTTCAGCAGCACTTTTCACCAGAAGATTGAGAGTACCAGGACAAGTCTCCTCCTGCACTGGTAATGCTCACTGAGAAAAACTGGTAATTTCGCTTTGCATCTTAAAGGAAACCAGACTCCTCAACCCTGCTCATGAGACACAGAACTGGACACAAGAAGTGGGAATGGTTTACACGAGGCTACCCAGCAAACCAGAAACATGACCAGGACAGAATGCAGGTCATCTCTAATCACTCAACCACAGGACATGCTCCCAACCAGAATCCAAGCTACCTTCCCAGCAGAATGACTTCACCAGCGATGGAGCCAGCCTTGCAGGACCTCTGAAAGTACCTGTCCTCTGCTAGAACACAACTTTGTATTACTGTCACTACAGCCAGCTGTAAGAAGCCAATAATGGCTTTCCAGAGTTCCAACCTGACCTGTCCTGTGTGTTACATTTATTCAGACAGTTGGTCCCTCCTTTCATTCCACTGCTGCAGTGCTGAACATCAACAAGGCAATACACGAAACTACTCAAAACATAAGGAAAGAAATAAGATTATCCAGGTTTTGCAGGTTTTCCAGTAAAACTGTGCTTTCTAAACAGGTCATT
Source organism: Vireo altiloquus (assembly GCA_013396875.1). Classification (NCBI taxonomy): domain Eukaryota; kingdom Metazoa; phylum Chordata; class Aves; order Passeriformes; family Vireonidae; genus Vireo; species Vireo altiloquus. The sequence goes on from VZRF01001586.1 coordinate 1,019,998, forward strand.
TAGGCAATGCTGGAGGGACAAAATAAGAGCGTATTAAAACTATACCAGGTTCGTAATTTTGCTATGGCACCAACCACGAAATAAATTCAGAAGTTAGAGAAAACCAAAGTCAAAGTCAAGAGAGTGCAGATACACAAGAGGAAAACTAATGATTTTTAAATGTTTCTTTCTTTTAATGAATCAAGACAGTGAGAGTTTTACAAAGTAAGAGGAAATCAGTCTCTATACTAAGCCACTCATCAGAAAAACTCCAACAGGGCCTAAAAACTCAAGTCCCTATTAGTAGGTTCCTTCTAACATTACTGTTCGGCCTTAGCACCCAACTTCAGGTACTTATGCGCTTCAATACAAAGTAAAGACTTAAATAGCAACATATTATACTCATAGCTCAACACCTTTACAGAAATCACAAGGATTTGCAAGTCTGAAACCTAGATCACACAATAATTCATTTCAAAATAAAGCACAGTCCTTTGTGGAAGAGAACAACATACTTTGAGATTTGTGCAACCATAAATGGTCAGTTCTCCTAAATGAAGCCAGCATTTTGAACAGACATCAGCTTCAGTATATATGCCAGGTTTTTTTATGTCTAATGCTTAAGTGTTTCTTTGCCTTTTTGCCTTAATCAATTATTTGCTGGTAACCAGCAGCAATATTTGACAGAATTTCTAGGAAGACCAAATCTTTATTTTTTAATTTGAAATCTAAGACTTCTTTTCAGAAGAATCCCAGACCTGAGACAATAGTTTCCTAACACTGCAAAAACCAAAACCAGAAATCCTACACCATTAGACAACCACCCCCTTTACAAGCTACCTCAATCAAACTCAAAAAAACATTTCAGTCTGCCAGAGTAAGAAACTGAAAATATTCTCTCAGTATTTTTCTCCAGTTCTCTGCTTTCTACCCAAAAGATTCATTTTTTGAGGGAAAACAAGAACAAACAATTCCATGCCCAGCACAGTATTTTTCTTCTTTAACTGGTGATCAGACTACTCCAAACAACAGTGTCCAACAGAAAGGTGCTTAAAAGAAACAAGCCACATAACAAAATTCTAAGTACCACCCAAGCTATCTGCTGCTTAATAGTGACATTCACATTGTCTGCCAGACAGAACACAGGTCAGGACCTTTGTCAAGTCACTGGTCTGAACACAAGCTTATCATAGATAGGATTAAGACATAAGCATTACATTCAGAACGAGACTTCCTAGAGCTGAGAACAATTTCACCCAGGCTTTGCAATCAGTTCACTTCTACTTCAGAAGAAAGAAAATAAATCACTACTTATTTGCTCCACTTTTATTATTTTCCTGCCAACTTTTCTGTAATCTCGTAAGACTCTCTGCATTATGTAACTATCCAAGCCATTCTTCCTAGTCACTCTTTTCTCAGCAAATCAGATAGAAACTGATGGATCAAACTTCCAAGGGCAAATTCATCTTTGGTACAAAGTATTAACCAACTTCTTTTCAAGGACTAAAGGTTGGAGCATGTGCTTGTGCATATTCTATATAAACAAACTAATGACAGTTGATGTTGTGAGGACAGTTTTCATTCTCCTAGCAAGAAAGGAGGAACAGACTTCAATAGTACAATCACTCCACACAAGACTTCTTCGAATAAAAAATACAGGAAGGTTATACTCTACAAGCCTCTGTATTGAACCAGACACATTCAGGCTAAAATCAGGAGTTAGTCAAATTGTGTGACTACTATGAAGAGAGAAGTCTGGAAGCCTCCTATGTGAGCCATGGAAGACAGTATTGACTTACTGTCTTAACTGCAACTGCTTTGAAGATCTACTGACAGAGGAAAACATGAAGCTAGACACAGTCTCAATAAAGAGAGACAACAGAATATAACCACTTTAATTAAATATTATGCAAGTAGCTGAATGACACTGCAGTGCACAATTAACTGTGGATTCTCACCTACCTCTTTATTTCATGTTCAGGCAGGGGGCCCTCACATTACAGAGACAGCCTTGATAATGGCAAAAGACAAAACCAAATAGAGCATAAGGAACATGCTCCCAGATGACAGAGAGGAAACTATCAGGAAAAAAAATTAAAAGGCCTCAATTTCTTTCAGCTGCTAAGGGATATATGTCACTCCAGAGCGGAGATTGGCTTTATGGCATTTCTTTTGGTGAAAGCTGCCCAAGTTAGAAACTAAAGGTGTTAGAATCAGATAATCTCACGACCATAGACTTTAGTGAGGTAGGTATGGCTCAACTTAGCATCTGGCTGTGTCAGAATAAGGCTTCATGAAAACCAAAGAAAGAAATACAGCTCAACTTGCACGAGCCCCAGTTGTATCCTGCCAGTGCTACTCAGCTACTCTGTGGCTACTCTTAAGAGTCTCCTCCCCTACAAATAATTTCCTTTGACTAGGTTACCATTCAGTTATTCTAGAAACACAGATCCTACCCAGCCTCTGATCAAAACATCACAGGGAAGATGCAGATAGGTGTTGTATGCAACTGTATTTTACTGTGCACACACAGTACCCACTGATCTAACACCAGCCATTCTGTTACCTGCCCACAGCCCAGGCAAAGTCAAACCAGTGCTGCTACAGGGGCAAGGGACTTCACAAGGGGCCCAGGCTCCAGAGAGCTCTTCTGAGGCACCCATATATAGGTATGTCAAACACTCCCACTCAGACCAGCCTCCAGCCAGCTCTCAAAGTACCCAGACCCAAATGTGTTCATTAAGCAATTATAGAATTCTCTGTAAGCTGGGAAGCAAGGAGTACAAGTTTCTCAAGTCCTTCTGCTGTTTAATAGAGATTCTCACGAAAAGCCAAGAAAAACTCTCCTGCCATGAAGTCCTTAAACGTATCAAGGCAAGACAAACAAAGGTTGCTATTCATACTCCTGTTGACAGGAAACAGTCACAAAAGAAAAGTTTTGGTCACACCAGAGTCCTTTGGCAGGCTCAACAAATGATGTCAGGTCTCCAAAGTCCCAGAACAGTGCTTCTCTTCCAAGAGAGAAGGTCAGGCAATCACCTAAACCCTGTTAAGCTCCAAACTAGACAGTCAATACCATAATCAGAGCAAAAATCAAATCTAAACTCAGGAAAAAGCAGTTTCTTCCCTCTGCATTACTACTAAGTGAAGTAGGAAGGACTTTTATCCACACATGTATCTGTAGGTGTTCCACACCCAAGTAGAATGTGGAAATGTGGATTCCTTTCTAGTGATTACTTGTAGGTTTGGTTTTATTTGGGGAGGAGGATTATTAAACAGAAGTCTAAATTCCAGAAAGACGACATGCTGTTGGATGCTAGTCTGTAAAAGCAGAGGAGCATCTGACAGGCTAGGTTCTTAATCTAAATGATCCACATTGACAACTGACAGTCCTTTCAATGAAGAAGCACCTGAGTACTTAATAACAGAGAATTAACAATCTGACAATAGGTAAGGTACTTGCTCAGGCATTAGTAAGGAAACAGAGTGACACCTTACATGAAAAGCTACCTGAATGCCATTTAAACTTGTCAAACTGCAGAAAAATAGAACTTCAAACTGATAAAATCAAGGTTATTCATTATGTGAACTAATGTCTAATTTTCTTCAATTGCATCCATTTTACACAAGTTAAAACAAAAAAGATCTTCTTTCTCCTGTTTGTTGGAGCAAACTACCCGGCATCACCAAGAACTACTATAATGGATTCTCAGATCCTACAGCTAGAAGACACCAAACCAATCACCCTTTCTGACCTCTATAAAACACAGACCATACCAGTTGTTAAATGAAGCCCCTGGTTAGACTAGAGCATGCTGTCAAGGAAGAGCAAAATTGCCAGCGGAGAAAAATCCATGACAACCTTTAGTAAAACACTCCAGTGGTTAATTAGCCCCATTCTTTTCAAACACAGCTCTTTCTTCTAGTCTAAATTTGTCCAGCTGCAACTTCCAGCCAGCAGCAATCACAGCACACTTGTCAGATAGATAGAACATTTCTGGTCCTCATATAGGTACTTACAGACTGGTCAAGCCACCTTTAAACCTCTGCTCAATAAGCTAAAGCAGATTGTGCTCTCAGAGCATGTCACTAAAGGACATTTTTTCAGACATTTTAATCATTCTGACTTTGCCTCTGATCCTCCTCCAATTTATCAGCATCCTTCTAGCACTGTTGAAATGAGAGCCAGGCACACTATCACAAAAGCAATTGCACCTGTGACAAAGGAATTACCTCTAGCCTCTCATTTAAAAATCCCTCATTTTCACACCCAAAGACCTCATTAATCCTTGTGGTAACTTAGGAACTGGTTCTTCAGCAGATGCCTCAAGTGCCTCTCAGAGCCTACCCCTTCCCAAAAGGGTCTCCCATTCTGCAACCATGACCTCTTTTGTTCCCATATGCCAAATTTAACTTTTGGCCCTGTTAGGAAGCTCCACATTTGCTTGCTTACATTTTCCTATATGGTACTACTGGCTTGGAAGCCTGGTATTACACAATACCCTCTTCCTTGTTGGAACAAGACTTGGGGGAGCACAACTGCAGACTTTAGTCTCTAATGATCTGGGGGTTTATTCCTCGTTCTCATAATTAAAAAGTATTAAACAACAGACCTAAGAATCAAATGCTGCAGGACCTCACTAGAAACACATAATCTCTAAGCTCAGCAATGATTCCTTGTTAACCATCATGTTTAGAGACCGGTCCCAGCTGGCCAGTTGGCAATATCATTAGTGCATGCCATGCTAGTTCTCTATCACTTTTTTCCAAAATGTCTTGTGGTAGCAAGTCAACTGCTTTAGAGATGTCTAGAGAATTTCCTTTAATCAACTAAATTTATCAAAAGAGATAGCAAGTTAGTTTGACAGGATCCGTTTTCCATAAACCCAACTTGACTGACATTAATTATATTACTCTTTTTAACTCTTTGCTACTCAAATCCTTTAATCAGCCATTTCATTATTTTGCCCGGGATAAACATCAAGTTGACAGGGCTATAATTACTGGATTTGTCTTGTTTTCCCTTTTTATGCATTGGCACAACATTAGGTTTCTTCCAGGCTTCTGGAACCTCACCACAGATCCAGGAACGAACATCATCAGTGTCACAGAGAGACAGACATGCCATCATTTTAAAAACTGCTTATGGTTGCACAGGGTAAATTGGCTCCTGCACCTACATACCTGTCACAGGATGTGCATCATGGATCTAACTGAAGCACAACTAAGCCAGGAGCAGACACCAAGAAAGGACAAGTTAAAATCCTAGATGGCAGGTGCCTCAATCTAGCATACTTTCAAGGACTCAAATTACCACAACAGCATTTCAAGACCCCTTTGAGAGGAAAGCCCCCTGCAGCTGCATTCTGACCTGTCCATCCAACAGAAGCAGGGAGAGGACCCCTGAAACGCTGCCCTGCTTTGCACGGTTTGATCAGACACTGCAAATCAGAGCAACTGTGAGAACTGTGCACAAGTGAGCACATTTGGGAGAGTGGTAACAACAACTCATTACCATGAGAGGAGATGCTGTTTGCTGAAGCCTTCTAGGCATGAGCTCTAATTGAAATCAATGCTGAACTCTCAAAGTCAGGAGATAGAGAAGCTTAAAGATGTCAGCAAAATCTAACTCTTAATGAAAAAAAGATTAGACAAGTGGAAACCAGGCTACGAAGGGGCTAGAGGGCCTAGATGGAAGTGATAGTTGATGTAAGAGATGGGGACATGTCAAAGAGTAAGAAATATTACAGAACAGCAATAAGGCAGCAGAGGAGAAGAAGCAGCTAACGTGGAAAGAATGGTGGAGGAGAAAGATATTAAATCGATGGTACCACTGCAAAGCCAGATGTAATTGCTTGAAAAGATGTTTCAACAGTCGCCTCTCAGCCTGCTTCAGTCAGCTTTCACAGCCTTTGCTCAATGCTGTCAAATGCCATCCCACTGCACAGAGAGGAACAAATATTACAGGCAGCAAGAAAATGAAACAGAGCTTTCAGGGTGGAAACCTGGATCTCCTTACCAGTCACTGCAGTCATGTGACTGCAGCTGCTCTGCTCTCCAGGGCTGTAACACAACCTGCATTAACACTGGGCAGAGCCAGGACATTTGGCTCTGACAGAAATGGTACACAACAAAAGTCTTGGTGGAGGTGCTGTAGATCAAGCTTCTTACTTGCCTCCTAACACAAAACACATGGTACTGCATTGTTCTGAAGAGGGGAAGTCACCAAACCAAGAAACTTCATCATTTCAAGGAACCATGCTCACCCTTAAGAGCAACTTTGGGCTTTTAAGATAGATTGAAGATGGGGGTTGTGCATTTCCAATCTTATCCCACTGCATTGCCCAAATTAATTGTCGTAGAAAGAGGCAAAAGGAAGGAATAGCATTTCTGTCTCAGAAAAAAAGCAGGATGCTGAGCAGTGAGCCAGTAATGCGAAAAACCAGAAGAGGGATATATTTTGAAAGGACATGGAAAACTGACTGCACAAGGCCTTCAACTGCAAGGGTGACAACACTGGCAAAGGAATGCTAGCAGTGCCTCACTTTCATGGCAACAGACACAGACAAAAAAAAAAAGGATTATCAATTTACTAGGTTTAGTAAAACTTCATTACGCTATGTTCAAAGCATATTTGCCTCTATGTAAAACAATACCAAACTCATTGCAGACCTGACCAAATTGGCTGGCAACTCAGAAGAGATGGCATAGCTAACAGCAACCAACCTAAAATGTTGGGACTAAATCAAACTGACAATGTCCCTTTAAGGGAACAAGCATACCCAAATAGGTCTATTTTTAAACCACTTTTGCAGAAGGCTGCTGCCATTTCTGACACTGTTACCAGCAGCCAAGACAGCATCTGCGGCAGCAATTTAATGGAGACAGTATAGTGGCAGGATGTTCCTCTACCTCTCTCCCCAGTCTTGTCTCAGGAAAAGAGCAGTAAAGAGATTTTAATGAATTTTGTTCCCCAAAAACTCAAAGCAAAGCAACCAGCATTCAGTGCATTTATCAAATGGAACAGCATAGCCATGGCTGTACACTGATCAGTATACAGTGCTCTGATCTTTCAGGCAGGGGTGTTATTGTTAGACCACTTGTAGCTCTAGAATATGAAAGAGGGACAGATGTAGCATTACATCAGTATCTGTAAGAAATGGGTGAGATTAAATCTACAGACAGAGCCACAAGGTAGCAGACTTCAACTCCCGGTACAGTTTGGTCTCTAGAGGACTTTTCCTCCACTCCTCCACCCAAATAAAATTAAATCATTTTTCAGAAAATCTGTTAGGTGTTTGGGGGAAATAGAATTTTTATCGTCATGTGAAGAAACAACACTACTCCTTGCAGAGCAACTTAAAAGATGTCACAATTTTCATATGTTCTTAAATTGATTTTGTTTATGACTTCTGTGGTCATTCCTATACAATATATGGAAACACAAGTCTGAAAAGGACATGTAGCACACCTGGGCAAACGACCCATTTTAAAATACTTAAGACCATATTAGACATGGAGGAAAAAAGCCTACAAATCCTATAGTATGAAGTACTTTTCATCTCCCACTAAAGCAACACTAGTGAAGAGTCAATTGATCTAGCTGATTCATGCAGAAGTAGAATCCAAGAGATGCTCCATGCATCAGGAAGGTTGTAGTTTTAGACTAGCAAGTTCATCTGACATGGCTCTTAAAACTTGCTCCTTTGCAGCCTATATTCTCACAAAACAGGCAAACACACTAATTAACAGCAGCGCTTCTGAGAGCTGAGTAGTTACACCCAATATTGACAACATTCTAGGTTTCCATAATAGGGAATTAACTTGGGTCAAGCCATCTCTGCAATTCTTCAGATTTCCTTCACATTGTGGAACACGATTTAATAGAGGCACAACCTTCCCAACACTTTCCCTTTTAACAAACTTCTAACATCCCTGTGGCACCCTCAGCAAGTGCTTATGCAGCAAAGAACTAGCAGAGGGACATTTAAACCATTTCAGCTGTCTTTCATACAGTTTTAACACCACGTGATCAGCAAACACTACAGACCACAGCAATCCACAAACTGTAACTTCATCATCTACGGCAAAACTGAACTGCTACATGGATTGCAACAGTGTAGCACAGAGTTCGTAAAGCATCCTCTTCTAACCTTAAAAAGCATAATTTCCAGAGCAGAAAGTGCTCCCTTATTCATTAACATCAAAATGTCACTAGTGGTGCCACTAGACATCAAGCAGCACCCTTTTGAGAATCTGGCACATTCTTCACTCCCAGCTTTCAGATGAGTACAGCGCTCGGCTGAATAGCTTTTTCAACAAATGACATGTCACAGCCTTGACACAAAAATACTTGCACCTTGTCAATCATTCACTCACCATCAAGTTCAAATGCTCATCTTCACAGAGATGAATTTGATCTGCACTGCAGTTAATGTTAAATATGGACTCACTGAGGAGAAGATGAGTGTAAGTAAAAGTACAAAGTAATTGTGGCCAATCAGAGAAAATACCACATCATTTTTACATTAAATAGGCAACTAGGAACTTCTGTAGCATTTAGACATTCAGGCACATGGAACAACAAAAGCTGAGTGTTAGATGACAAGGATGGAAATGTAAGCTGATATGGATGGTCTCCAATTTTAAACTGCTGACCTAGACGTCCCAGCCCAAAGGTTAGCTACTGTTTTATCTATCAAGGTTGTTATACTGCAACCATCACTATAATATAACACAGCCAGTCAGGTATTTTATTGCCAGAGAGAAATCCATGTGTCATTTCCAACACCTCAGTTATTTTTTTGATAGATGTATAAAACAAAGCGCTATTGTGCACAGCAAGTTGCCTGTACTAGCCAAGGCATCATTCACCATGCCATTCAAACCAATTCAGTCTGAACTAAAAAAAAATGGTAAAAATTAAACATAGGCATTTTAGAATTATTCAGGAAAAATAATAGTAATTACTAACTTTTGTACTTAATCTCTCTGGGTCTATATCACAAAAATAATTCAAATATATTAAGATGCCTGTGAGGAAAGAGCACAAGCCACCTAAAGCCCTAGTCTGGCATTTGAAAAAGGTGCAAAAGAATTAAATTCAAAAGAGCTGATTCCGTAATACTTGCAGGTCACTTCAGAAATAGCAATCTAAGACACCTGGAATGACAAAGTTGTCTCCACTGAATCCAGATGCTAGTGGAATTGATCATAATACGAGATACTAAACAAGACCTTTCCTGTAGCTTGTATTACAGTCTTCCTGCTTTTCAGAGTAATTTTAGAGTTGTCTTGGCCTCATTCTCTCCTCCTCCTGCAATGGGCTTTACACTGAATGGTTCAGTATTTCACAATCGCATTTTTAATGGAGAACTACATTTAATAGAGAAGGCCATTTTCTAGCATAGCACCACTTTGACATGATGTTTTAAACCAGCCTGTTCCCAGACTTTTCCCAGTCCTCCCAAATCACCCAGACAAGACACTTTAAACATCTGTACATGCTATCTTCCATGGAGATCCTGTTGAGCCACCTCACAGAGCTAGGACACAATTGAGTTTTTATGAGTATGTCTCACTCTAGAGTTAAGAATTTGGATTCCCTCTCATTTAGCATCCTGTTTATTTCCTTTTATCTTGATTCCAAACATCTTAGACTAAACAAACATCTTAGATTAAACAAACTGGTCATGGGTCATACAACATCTAACCTGATATACAACAGTTGTAAGGTTATTGATTCTTATAGATTTTAATATCCCATTGAACAGCCTACAGTGATTAACTCAATTTAATTCAATGCTACTCATCCATTACTTTGAACTCTTAGCTTCCACACTCTAGGTCAGCTGGATTTCTGTCTACTCAGTCTTCTTTCCATCCCTGTGTCACAGATCAAGTTACTCTATACAGTATTTGCAGTCAACGACCTCAGGGAATCAATTCCAGAGCAGCAAGCTTCAATAAAGCAATCTCTCCATTAAAGAAGGCTTAAAATAGTCCCTCTTTGAATGAAGGTGCTGCTGTTTTAGTAAGAACCCCTCCATGGGTTCTTACTAAATGTGGGGCATTCCCAAGACTCTAGGCAATAACTGGCAGGAGGGATAGCCAGGACACACTGGAAGACTTTATCCATGTTCAGTGACAGCAGATAAAAATCACAGAATCATCAAGATGGGAAAAGACCTCCAAGATCAAGTCCCTTTGACCAAAGACCACCATGCCAACTAAACCATAGCACTAAGTGTCACATCCAGTCATTTCTTGAACATTTTCCAGGGATGGTGACTCCACCACCACATGGGAAATCCATTCTAATCTTATCCAACCTTTCAGTGAAAAAAATTCTTCCCGATATCCAACAAGAACCTCCCCTGGCACAGCTTGAGGCTATGTCCTCACGTCCTGTCACTGGCTGCCTGGTAGAAAAGGCCAACCCCATCTCGCTACAACCTCCTTTCAGGTAGCTGTAGAGAGTGATAAGATCATCACTGAGCCTTCCTCAGACTAAAGAACTCCAGCCCCCTCAGCCCCCTTCCTCACATGACTTGTTCCTTAGACGCTCAGAGTGGCCTACTCTCATGCCTCTCTCTTTTGGCATTTTGATCCTTTTTCAAGCTACTTTAGGAAGGCTGGAAGCACTACACATCCTCTTTCCACAGTAGCCTCTATGGACAAAGCTTCTTCCTGCTTTACTGTGCCAGTGCAACACAACCATATTTCCCTTTCTAAGCCTTTTTACCTAAGGAGGGCTTGTGAATATGAACACTGGCACAAGGGACAGAAGGAACATAATAGCAAGTGCTGGAGCTCTTAAAGCAATGTATTTTTCTGATGGTTCTAAATAATTTTATTGTATCTCAGATTTTCATCACATTATCTCAAATGGCAGGAACTGGCCCACCGCTCGCTTTCATAGCATTGCCATTCCTGCAAAGAAGCCTCTCTTTTAATGGTGCCAGGGTTATTGCTCCAACAGAAAAAAAAAAAAAAGGATTGCGGTAGGGTGCCCATTTACCCACTGCTACCTCATTTCATCAGACATTTATCAATATATTCTTCATTTGGAGAAATAAAATCAATGCTAAGTGGAGCTCTTTCACTGCATTTAACTTCCCTGGCATGATCCAGGTGGTAACACAGCTGAGATCAAATACTTTCATCTTTCCTCCAGAGCCAGCTTGGCTGCAGACTAGCTGCTTCTCAATTAGAGATTGCAATATTTCTGGCAAGGATTATGTGTGCTTTCTACAGCTCAGATTTGCCTCACTGTTGCTTTTTTTACTTAAAGAACGATCACGTTCTTCTTACTAGATCATTCACTTTTTACCCAAGGTCTGTAAGAAATAAAGAGGCTTGGCTCAAATAATGTATGAGAATCTGTGGGAAATAAATCTGTGGGAAATTTTAAACAGATATGAAGACCGAGATTTTAGAACACTGCTTCTGTGTTACAGTTTATAAATCCTGTCACACACTGCAATAAGCATGCTTCTGTTAGATTCCTAAAAGAGAAGGCTTATAACTACATTTTGAACAAAGACCAAGGAAGCTTTAGGAGACCTCCTGGTTGCCAAGTCATTTTTGTACCCTGAACATCTTTACTTCATGTTAGGATAACAACAGTTCCCTGACAACAATTGCCTTGTACAGCAAATTTTACCAAGTTTAATTTCTACTAATATCCATGAGGACAACAGAAAAGGAGTGCCACCATTCCAGTGCTTGGCAGGGAGAAAGAGGTACTGCAGTAGCCTGTTTCATTTTCCTGTACAAACAGTTGCCTGTTTCCCTTTCTTGGTTTTATATTCAATATATAATTTAATAGGTAAAATTAGCTATCCCAGCTCTAGAAATTTAGAGATCCTGGAATCAAAAGGTTAGTAATGACTTATGTTTCCATGGCACCCTGAATGAGATCTCTGTTATGGCTTGTAAGAACAGCTGATACAGAATCAAAACTTGAAGAGAAGTCATACCAATACAAACCTTTTTTTTTTTGACAGAGCAGAGTATTTTATAATGTCAACCAAGGAACAAGGAAGAACAACTAGAAGTTCCTATCTTTGGCATAAATTCCTCATAATCTCTTTCAGGACACTTATTACCTTGTCTGGTTTAATACTGTAGAAGAATACTTCAGATCTTTATCTGCATCCACACCTCTCTACATCACCTGCAGGGTCCACAGGATGACAGTATGCCACTTCTAATTAATTTAAGATTCTACAGATTTTTGTTAATATTTGCTTCAGTTGGTCACTCTTTGCAATTTGTCACAAGTAATGATTCAAAATAACTCAGATGCCTAGTTTTCAAGTTTAAAGCCGAATGACTGGAAATGACCTGTAGTCTCACTCCTGATACTGAGATCAGTAACATTTGGCTGACAGGTAACATACAGATTTACACATACAAGTGTTTAAAACACTACATACTGGAGACACCTCCCTCCTCCCACATCCCCCATCTTCAGGCTAGCTCCTCATCCAGTAATGTACACATTGTGTTTTTCACCTTGTGAATTCCTACTGTGCATGTAGCTCAATACATCAGCACTTATAAATCAGCCAGAGACTCTGTGTTGCATCCATCTTCCCATTCCCTGCCCTGAAATGCTTTGTCAGCAAAGACTTGAGCTACTGGTTCTGCGGGTGCAGGTAGATCAATATTAAAAACATGGCAGTTTAGTCTGCAGTGACTAATTCTAGCTCTGCTCCACCAGTCATTCGAGAGTGCAGGTACCTGGCTGAGATTACCAAAGCACTCAGCACTGACCAGAGTCGCCAGTATAACTCTTGTTGAGACCCAGCATACAGGTTCTCCCATAAGCACTGATTATACTGGGCATGGACAAAAATGTTCCTGAAAGTTGAGGAAGTAGGATCGCATTAAAAGAAACACTGGATGGTTCAGAATGAGCTGTTACGTTGTGGTTAACAGCTCTTTCACCTGCTGAAACCCACAAACCTCAGCTCACCTGAGAACAGGCACATCTTGCCACATCCATGCTATGAAAAACTATCTGTCAGCTTAATTTTTAATCTTTCCCACAGAAGAAAAATGGATACCCAGAACTCTCACTTCACTACCTTTAACTGATATTTAATGCAAAGTGGAATCCAATTTTTCTACACACTTTAGGTTGTACCTTGCCTGACGCTCAGGAAGTAAAATCATGGAACTGTATAAAGGAAAGGAAAAATGCACACCAGAGACCAGGCTGAAGAAGCACAACTTTGCATAAACTGTTTTTATCTCCAAAAACAATCCTGACTCTTAATTCCATCAACATTTCCTCTTACCAAAGAACTAGGAAATGGCTTTGCTGCTGAAGTACCACATGATTTTCAGCAGGGTATCATCATAAGCTGATGAAAAGCAAAGAACTGGGATATGATAGAAAAAAACACATTATCTTTAGTCTACTTAGAAGGGATGAGGAAAATCAACATCAAGGAGGCAGCAGTGTTTTAGCCACAGGTATCACAGCTTAGTATATAGACCCAGAAAAAACATGGGAGGGCAGCAAGCTGATCCAGGGGCGCAAACACAGTCAGAGACCATAACTGATGCTTCAGATGGAGAAAGCTGCCAGCATTTAAAAAGGAAAAAAAAAACTACACTCACAAAAACAGTGTCATCGTACACTACCTGCCCAGCTCAGCTGTGTGGACAGGCAATAATAATAATTCATACTGCAAACTTAGCACCTCTGTCAAGGAAGACAGTATGCCTATCATGGAGTGTCATGACATACTACAGACAAACAAAGCCCTTCACAGCTTTCAATTGACAGGTAAATCAAGCACAAGAATGATTTCCTTCCTTCCTGCATCACCACTGGAATTTGCTCAGTCTCCTCCAGAGCAAAAAACTGAAGAGATTTAACAGAAAAAATGAAACTCCACACAGTAGATAGTACAAAGGAAGCAACAAAGATAGGTGAACTAAGGAAACAGCCTACAGCTGGAAGATAGCCAGGTACTGGCAATAATCCTAGTTGCACACAATTATGGGAATACCGGTTGTTAATGGCCACTTAAGTGTTTGCCTTAGAAACTCACCTGGAAGGAACTCCACCAGTTAAAATAAAAAGAACAAGTCACCCAAGGCACCTAATAAATCATCACCCAATCTTCTGCAGCATCCAAGGTTTGTGCATTCAAGTGCTCACCTGAGCATCCTCAAGATCTTGCCAATCACACCTGAGTGCAGCTTTCAGAGGCAAGGTACAGGGAGGCTCCAGACTGGCACGACAGACTGTTCCATGCTGTCAATAGGTACTGTGAATACTCTGTCAGACTGGATCCTTGCTCTGGACCATGGTATCATGGTTTAAACTCAGGCATCAACCAAGTCCCACACAACCATTCATTTACTCTCCCAGCAGATCAGGGAGAGAATCAAAAGGATAAAAGCTAGAAAATTTGTGAAAGACAGTTTAACAAGAAAAACAAAAGCCACGCATGCAAGCAAAGCAAGGAATTTATTCAGTACTTCCCATGGGCAGGCAGATGTTCAGCCATCTCCAGGAGAGCAGGGCCCCATCACGTTTTATGGTGACTTGGGAAGACATGTCCCCACTTCCTCCCCCTGATCCCACTGGTGGGGAAGTGAGAGAGCAGCTGCATGGTACTTGGTTGCTGGCTGGGCTTAAACCACAACACTAGGGCACATTTTTACAGGCCCCAATATGAAATATGCAGGCTATTACATTTACATACAGCCTTCACGTTCCAGCTGCTTTAGGAACAAGACAATAGTCCACGGAGAATGCTTCTCTGCTCTTTCCTCTTGTTCTTTTGCAAACCCTTGAGCTGCTTTGCTTTCAGCCAAAGGCCAAAGATACCAGGCTTTCATCCTCCATGGCAGCACTCTACCCCACAGGGAAACACATCAAAGCTGTCAGTCCTGCACACACATCACCATTTACTGAGAAATTGCCCTGTCCTATCACCCACCCACCCCTCAACAGATAAGCAACTTCACCGCATGTGTCAGTCTTCAGTACGAAATGGAAAAGCCTGCAGCCAAAGCAACAGCTGCCACAGTCAATTTAGCCATTGGTACAAACAGAAGTGAGGGAGAAAGAAGCTCACTGAAACGCTATAGTCTCTGCTGTTATTTTTATTAAAAAAGACCTTGATCAACATCATTTCAGATATAATACCTATACACATTAATACTCTGGATCAGGGTAAAGTCCCAAAGGTCACAAAGGGAAAACTGGGATTTGTGTCTCCTGTGACACTGATCAGCACCAGACTAGGGAATAAGGGGCCATACAGGTGTAAGAACTGCAGCAGCCCAAAAGGAGCCTTTACGAATGAAATTCAATGGGCAAGCCTCAAAACTGTCAAAATCAAACTCTCATGCTAACACTCCTAAGCTGCTCCCAGGCCCTGAAATGGCTTCATTATCTACGTGGAATGGTGCAGTAGAGGTGAAGACCAAACACCAGACCCACAGCACACATTCAGACCAGACAATCCAGCAGCAATTTTCCTTCTGCTGAGTTCACTTTTACTAAGCCTTCAGCAGAAAGCTCTACGCAAGATCTCAAGCCCCAGGTTGCAAACAGTATTTTGGGGGGATAGTTTTTAGTTTGGTCATTTTCCTCCTGTTGGACTATGGTTTCTACTCATGGATGATGCAAGGGGGAGACAAAGAAAGAACTAAGAGAAGCTATAAGCCTTTCGTCTACTCCACTATTATCAAAGATGTGCTCCTATATTCCAAGATGCTGCTGAAATTACATAAATTCACAGTCCTCTCTGCCTTGCAGGATGCATTTTCCCTGCCCTCCAAGCATGTCTGAGTCTGTACTACTGTGGCAAGTAATGGCTCCAACCAGAGGAGGACTCCATTATGCTAAATGCAGCACAGCTACAGTAAAGAAACAGCTCCTGCCCCCAAACACAGCCATAATTTAAAACAAGGTGAAATGAGGGGGATGAACCAAACACAGAGGACAAGGTAAAAGGATGGAAAAGCTATTATATGAATAGGACTTTTAACTGACTGTCTCTACTCCCCCTCCTGTTTTTTACTGAGCTTAGTTGCCCACAACCAACACATCATAAAGACTAAAACCATGAATTGGAGTTGAAGGCCTTTTTTTGGTCCAGAAAAGGGCAGAAATACAACAAAGAGCTATCTTAATGCAAGGAAATTCAGCTGTTCCCATGCTCTTTTAAGCACGTAATTACAAGTGATTGGGTGATTCTCTAGAGGTGTGTTGGGGGGGCAGGGATTTAAATGCTGCTCTGAATTTTACAACAGGGGAAGGTACTTATCTACCCTGACCTGGCCCTGCTTTTTATGACTGGCTTATTCCATTCTCAGATGCCTAAAAAGGATGAGAAAGAATGAGAAAGTGTGGGAGTACCCTTCTTTTATCCCTGCCTGAAGCAAAGAGAATGTTTAATTTATAGCATGCCCACTACGCACACCCCTCTGCAGCTTGTATCACTCAGAATCCACAGCAGAAGGACATGACATTTCTCCAGATTGCAATATGTCCATTCATTTTCAGATACCAGTACTGCTGCTTAGGATAACTACTGCACACCAGGAAATTACTATGGGGGAAAAAAAAAAAAGAAAAAACAAAACAGCCATGTGCCAAGAGAAAAGGGGACACATGTGCCAAGGTCTTTTCCAAGAAGATTATGCTAGAAAACTAAGCAGTGATCTGAAAGGATAACTTCAGTTGAATAGACTCATATGCAGCCCATGTACTTAGCCCGTATGCCAACTGCCAATATAGCACAGCTCTGCTATTCATCCCATCTGATTGTAAAAGGGTGGGAGTTGGAAGCTTTGCACTGCCAAAATGCCAGCCACTAGCCAAAAGGTACATTTGGTTGCTTGTCAGTGCAGCAGATGTGAAATGGGCAGCCTTTCCCTTCTCTGACCTCCTCAAGGACAGCAAAAGCAGCTCCAGAAAAGAATGGAGATCTAAGCAAAACAAACTGATTTTCTGAAAGTTCTGCATTTTGGCACTATTCCCACATCATGGGGTTTTTTTTCCAACAGAAATTTGTCAAGAAAAAATAATCCCCTTAATATTTATCTCTTGTATAGGAAAATCCAGGGAGCTGAGGACATTCAGATTAAACAAAAAAGGAGAGAGTTATCAATAGCAGCAAGGAGGGCTTGTGCTGACAGGATTAAGAGGAATGCTGACCAGCATGAGGGAACACATAGGACTGAGACACCACAGAACCATAAGCCCATGTGAAATCTCTGTTTTCTCCTACAAATACCCTGCTTACTTCACTGCCTTTTCAAGCACTAGAATGCGTAATGGGATATCCCATATCTGGAGGCACTTCTCTAAAAATTCAATAATCTTTTATGTACTGGAGAGAGAAGTTGCTCCACCTTGCTGTGCAGCATGGAAGAAAACTACTGTGACCATAAATACAGAAGGAGACAGCAGGAGGAAAGGAGTTTCACTTCATGACTCCAGTTGAATCAGTGCTGGGTAGAAATCAGGCACAAACAGGCCAGCTAGAAATCTGTATGTAACAATTCTACCTTTAGAAGATAGTCCTCTAAATAAAGATATGACAAAAAAAGCAATCTTGCTGCTTAACACAACAGTTAATATCTGCCCAATCCTACCACACTATAAAACAGACAAAAGAGGGAATTAACTGCAGCAGCTAGGCAGATTCCATGCTAAACAGAGACAGCAGAGATGTGAGCAGATGCAGAGCAGAGGCTTCACAGAGTTACCATCCTGAAGGGGAAAGGAAGCTTTGCTTCTTGGTGTACTTTCCACCTCCTAGAAACTCCACGAAAAAACTGACAAGCCAAAGACTCAGTTTGAGCCTTTAAAAGGCTAAGATTTTTACATCTGCCTGTTAGGAAGAATTCCTGTATTACATATAATTCTAAGCAAGCTGATTGGATAAATTCATGGGTGATAAGCTTTTTAAAAGTTACTCATTTAATTAGCCATTGCATTTTCAAATCGGGAACTGCATTTAAAGTCACTGGGACACTGAAGTTATTAAAAGTAGGCTTTATTTACAGAGCCATTCTTAGCAGCATATTTAGTTAATAAAATAGAGGTAAATTTTATGTGCTATTAATTAGCTTATTAAAACAGTTAACCCAAGCATATTTCTTACTTAATACAGTAATCCATAAACTTCTCAGAGAACCTCTCCTTCCCTGTTCAAGGGAATTTACAGGGACCAATCTCCTATTTTTAAATTCAGGCTATAAGCAGGATATTTGGAGAGGTTAATTTGAATGACCAATGTTTTAATGTGTTCTATCCAATCAGAATAATAATAACTTTAACAGTATGCTCCACTTAGTCACAACTCCTTTTAAAAAAAAAAGTTTTTCTGTTATCCTATTACTGCCAGGAAATGATGGAATTTCACATTAGCAAGTCTGCAATACAGTAATAAAGATCAGATGGAAACACCTCTATACACAGAACAACTTCCATCTAGAAAAACGCCACCAACACCTCCAGCTGGAAATGCCAGGGGACACTAGGAACCAGTTGTCTCAATGAAGAACTAGGTTTCTAAATTACTATATTGGTATTGTGTTCTCTCAGTTACACATAAATATCTATGAGATTTCCCAAGTATTCCCAAAGTGAATTAGCAATATCCTTACTCTATTCCACCTCCCTTTCCAGCCTAGAGAAGATGCAAGGTGATAATGCATCACAGTTACGTGCACAGGTGCAAGTCAAGGATGAACAAGAAGATGTGCTCCACTGATCAAAGAGAAGGACAAGCCTTTCTCCCTTAGCAGCTGAAGATTGATAGCCTTCCATCTCTTCTGCCACTAGTTTCTCTACCTGCCGTCTCTACACAGAAGTAGGACAACCCAAAAAATATTCCAGTTACCGAGATTCAATTTCTCATAACAGTATTTCAGTGACTAATGTCTATCCTTTCTTCGAGCTTCCAAAATTCACAAATGCTTCAGTCATTCACTCCATGCAATATGAGATATTTAAACCTGCACTTGATCTAATAATACAGAGTCAGAAAGCAACGGGCATTTACAGAACACAATTCATCTTCAGAGATTTTTGGCTATCTACCTTAATATGTGTTGTGCATCCAGAAACATCTACTTCTCTGTGCCAATGATATATAAAAGTCTAGTCAGATGCAGGTGGCTAAGGATATTAAGCTGAACTCCTTAAATTCAGATTTACAGAGCACTTATTCAGAGAAATACAGGAGGTGAAGCAAAGACACAAAATTAATAATGTCTTGAATGGTACCAGAAGTACACTTGCAAATAATATTTATAAACCCCATACTAATTTCCCAACTCAACTTACTTGTCACAGTCACACAGTTTTTCAGCTCACCTCAGAGCCAAAGTCAAGGGTACCCTTTTGCTGTCCTGCACACAAATTTACTTACATCTCTCATAAAAGTCCAGTCCCCAGTCCTCTTTTCAGGCCCTCCTCTGAGTTTGATCTGATGATTAAACACAGTTCACTTCTTCAGTATCTGTTCCCAGAGTGCAGGCTTGAAAACGCCAATAGCCCTTTCTTTTACCCGAGACAGCATCTTGTGAACAATTCATTTCTGATCATTCTGCATCAGGTCCAAGATTTTTTTCACTCACCACCGACTGTGTTACACTAGAATAGACAAAAAGTTCTATAGTCTGTGGCTTTCACAATCTCAAGAGGAAGGGAGGTGAAGTGGAGATGAGGGAGGGCAAAGCAACCCCAGCCACCAGCAGTTCTGTTGCACACAGTCATAACCAACTAATGATGAAAGTGAACATTTTGTTTTTACAAACATCTAGGAGGAACTAAACAATGCTAATGTTGTGCACTGACTTAATAGACAAATTCCCTTATAATGGCAGAAAGTAGTGGGAGGAAGCAGGATTTTTCACTTTTGTCTTCCTACAATTACTATTTGTATTGCTCAGGGTTTGGTTTGTACTGGGGATACTTAACAATACTTCACTCAGACACTACTGTCCCTTAGGAATGGATTCTGAAAGGATCATTTTGCTGCCTCCTAAGTTCAAGGCTCTAAAGATGTGTTACACCAAGGAAAACAGAAGTGAAGGATAACTTGCTGTAGTACTACAGTACCAAACACTGGAAAAGAGCAGCTTAGCCAGAACGTGATATGCTTTAGTGAAAAAACAGAACAAAATATGGCATCAGCCTGCAACACCAGCAAGCAGTATTCTTTGCCAGAGACTCGGGAGAACCTAACATAGTTAAATATTTTATGTGTATTAACGCCTAACAAAAGCTCTTGGCATTGTCCATGTGAAGCCAAAGCTTCCAAGACTCCAGGGAATCCCAGGTACTCCTGGATTCTCACACTGCATCAGACTGTGTGGTGACAAGAAGAGTTCTTCAATGCCTGCAGACCTTGTAGCTCTGCATCTTTCTCCTTCAACTCAGTGAAGGAGAAACCACCTTCTAGTGAAAGATTCCCTGCTTGTAGCAGAAGGTTCCCTGTCTGTGGCCAGGGGTTGGAACTAGATGATCTTTAAGGTTCCTTCCAGCTCAAACCATTCTATGATGACCTTACATGCATGGTCTCGGAAGACATAACTTCTTTCAAAGCATCGAGATTCCTCCTCATTTTTCACTGTCTTTACTTCATCAGTCCATTAAGAACACACCAGCTGTCACTTTAGGGCTTTAAGACAGGAAATAGGTCTGATCCAACATAACAAAGACAGGCCTTCAAGCATAGTGAATATTTGGGTCTTCAGGTTTATTTAGCACCAGAAGACCCACTACTTCTTCTAAGGATGTCCCAATACAAAAAACCATGGAAAAGGTAGAGAACTGGGGAGGAGCAGTCAGCCTCATGTTTACTAGAATTTTTATGGGACATACAACACTTGGTCCATTATGCCACTTGCCCTTTTTAAGGCCAAGCTGATTGGGCAATAAACACCAAGTCCACGTTTCATGCCTTATTTTATGTATACAAAAACTCTGTGGGTGCATAAACATCAAAAAGCTAAACAGTCCATGAAAGAGACTGCAACAAGGCTGGAAGAGTTACTAAACCCCATTTGGTCACAGAAATTGTCTCTGCCTTAAAATGAGACAAACAACTTTGATTTTCCAAAAGGCATTTTATCAGGAAGGTGTATGTAATTACCCATGTTCTCCAAAGCGTCGAGACAGACGACCAGCTGCATACCTCCCCTCCTCCTGGCCCAGCTCCCAAGTACTCTGGCATTTCCCACTGTTGCCTACATGAATGTGACTGAAGACAAAGGCACACTGGCATTAAGGCTTCTGGCAGGTGGGTAGCACTTCATGTTTTAAGGATCTCAGCCTAGGATTCAGTTACAACAGTAACTGTTTACAACATGCTACAAATACCCTGTTAGGCAACATAACAGCTCCAAACTGCTCTGTACAGTGAAATATGTCAGCAGAGCTTTGCCAGGGTAGAGCCATATTAAGTATTCTGCATATCCTTGAAATCCAAATGTTCATGCCACCAAATCTGACTAAGGTCTCATATACACTTCCTGAATAGAAAACTAAAGGTGGCTAGATTAATTTCTAAATTTCTATTTGGTTTGGGGAGTGTTTTTGGTTGGCATTGGTTTTTTTTGTTTGGCTTTTTGGGGGGCTGAGGGGAGGGGGTTCTTTCAAATAAAAATAGTGTGTACTGTTCTGCGTAATTTACTTCTGTCCTTCTAAAACAGGACATGTGAAAATCCAGAGGCAAATAAAAACAGCTTCTCTTCAGTGATATGATGTCACCAAAACTTCAATATACCTTCTCCAAGTTACCTGTTACCTCTGAAGCCTCATTCAGAAAAGCACTTGCCTCTTTTCAAGGAAAGAGCACTTACCATGATAAGGAACTACTGCCCTTGCTACAGCTTTAATTTAATTTAATTGCCCAATTACAGCTGCTCCCATTTTCACAAGAGACTATATTATTTGAAGTATTCCTCTGCCTAGCAGAGTCTTTACTGACATCAAGCAGGTAGAGTGCAATTTATTTCAGAAAAAAGATGAAGAGAGAAACAAAGTAAAGCTCTCAGGAAAGAGCAGGGCACGACTGTGTTTCCCCTCTGTGGCAAAATGTAGCAACTTCAAGAACAAAATGGCACAAGAAACCATCTTTAAGAAGCGCAGGGAGGTATAAGGGGGGAGGGGGATAAATAAAAAAAAAAAAAGTACTAAAAGACTAGCAGTTCTACAGCTGAGTTTGGAATAAGGGACAACCCACAAAAGGAATGCAAGGTGGAAAGGACTATAGGGAACATGAGGTGCAAAGGAAAGACTGTGAAGTAAATTTCTCCCAGATACTTCTTCAAAGAGCATGACAAATTCAGGAACATATTCCATAGCAATTGTGCAATGCAACCCAAAAGAGCTAACTGTTGTCCAGGGATATTTATGATGCTTTATACAGAGAGCCTATTATCCCTTGGAATGGACTACAGAAGAATCATTTTGCTACTTCACAGGTCCAAAGCTCTAAAAATCTGTGTTACACTTAGGAGAGTAAAAGTGAAGTATGCAGAAGTGATCAAAAGGGAACAGGCGGGTTTTATAGCCTGCAGGGGAAACAACTGATCATATATTCTTCCTATGACAAACAACTGAGAAAGTAATTGAGAGCCTAGCAAAAACCAATGTTGTTACCTCAGCATTATTGATTTCCGGCAGACATCTTAATCTAACACATGACAAAACTTTGGCCGTTCCAGTAAGATATAGCTTTCAAGGAAAAATGATATTTGTAAAGGTAGTTTATGGTTCAGTTAGAGATTCTTATGAAGTCAAGCTCAGGCTATAAAAGAACAGAAAGAAAAGGACTTCTTAAAAACAAAATGGATAGAAAGTTCGATTAAAAGGTGAAAATATGATTCAAGTATACTAAAGCAGAAGGATCTTCTGATCTTCAAAACACTAAAAGGAGGCAGTAAAAACATAATTTTAAAATACTATACTAAGAAAGCCTTATTCTTATCAAGGGGATGAGTGGCACTGAAGATTCACAGTCCACCTGTTAGGATGTCTTTAAAAATTTCTTGCAAAATTTAATAGAAATGTTCCCACTGTTTATAGTAAAATAAACTGGGGTTATTTATATGTAAATATATAAAAAATGAAGCCATAATAGGATAAGAAGATAAAAGTCCACATAGTCCTTTTTTAACATTCAAACTCAAAGAAATACGACAGTAAAGAAATAAAAATTGTTAATACTAAAGAGCAAAACTTCATAAAAATACAACAAACATCTTATATGTAGAAAGAAAAAAATTGTTTCAGTTCATGGCAATTACAAAGACTGCATTGCCAATTAAAAAAAAAAGGCAGGAAAATAAAGGGAGCACAGTACACAATTAAAAAATTCCTTCCTACCTTCCCTCTGTTTCCTCCTACAAGCAATCTGCCCTTTACACTCTCAGACACTATTCTCTGCACACCTCACTCTACTGGGGATATCTGAGCCATTCCCCCACCAAGGCATTTCAGTCTGCAGGGGGTAATGCACCACTCACGGAGTTTCAGGTGATGACACTAATTGCGCTCCCTCTTCAGCAGAAGTTTTCTACCTGCTAAAGTCAGTACTGCCTTCTTCCCAACTGCATCATATTAGCAAACCACAGCTCATTAACCTAGATGGCCCCTTCTCTGTTCTTTCTAACTCACAAATAGTCTACTAAGAATTCTTGATTTTAAGTCCCAAAGTTAACAGCCAAGCACAGTTTTTACATGCTTGTGACAAATCCTTACTTGTGAAATGAAATCTGACCTAGAGCTCTGGAAGTCAGGCCTAGTGAAATGACCATTCATCATTCTTTAATATGCTTGGGGTAGGCTATCTAATAACAACACAGTCCTGCACCTCTCCTGCCATCGTGCTGCTGCTGTTGCTTTTGTGCACTCTCGGACAAATGCCCTTAAGAGAAGGAAAACACGACTCGCTTCCAAAAGTCCTCTTAATTTTTAAGATCCATTCACATGGCTAGTATGAAACAAATCCAGCCTGTTGGGCTTTGATGTAGATTTTTTTCAGATGTCAAAAAAGACAGGCAAAATATATTGGCTTGGGAGAGCCTGGTTAATGAGGTGTCACAACTATGGTTGATTTGTTCACTGCTCCTTTAATTTTATTATATGTATCAGAATGATAAGGAGTAACATTTCTCATATTTTGTTTACGTACTATACAGTTAAAGGCTTAAGTGGAGCATCACCTTGAGACTTACAGCAGGCTCTGCAAGTGAAGCAGAATGCTTCACTCAAGTTGTATCTATTTCACTCACACAGGGACCATTTGTAGGAGCAAATTAGTGCTAAGCTTTATTTCTCAGTACTAAACACCCATTGTACCACTGTCCATGCAGTTGTTCCAAGTGTGAGGCTGGACTATGACCTGGAAGGAGATAATTCAGAAAAGTCTGACACCTGGTTTGAGGAATTCAATGTGCCTCTGATCCATGTACTTTGACTGCAAACTCTCTTTGTCAGGAGAACTGCTTCTATCATTGGATCTGTCAAGCTGAGCCACTGAACAAGCCATTTCACTGGGTCTCCCCCCAGTCAAGCTCAATTTGAGTTTTACAGTCCTTGATACTTGTGGGATATTGTCATAGAAGCCATTAACGTACTTTGCGCTGGGAATTATGCTGCTTGGCAGGGGCTATCTCTCCTCACGATACCTGCATGTCCAAAGCTGAACCTAGTCTTGTAATGAGATTGCAAAAAGTAGTCATATATATTCAAAATGTTGGCCTGTAAGCCAGTAAGGCCTGAAAATATTTACCAATATGTCAAAATACTTCTAGCTGAAAACCGTTTCTAAACCATTCGCTGTTTCCAAGTTTAATGGCTTAAGGCTTATGGGCTCATGAATCACCAGCTTTCTTAGCAGCAGCATTTGAAATGTTGATATCTTAGCCTTGAAATAGATGTGAAGGTACCACAGCCTTTACAAGCTGTTATCGAAAGACATACTTTAAAAGCTCCCACAAAAGACTGAATGCAATAGAAGTAGCCAAGCAGGATGAAAGTAACCGAACCAACTTAGTTAAAGTCATTGTTCATGTCTGTGTTCCATTTCAGTGATTACCCTCCAGCTGGACAATGAATCATACTAAAGGAAGCTTTGCTACTCACATTTTGTCTGACAAAAAATCCAGATTACTTTAGAAGCAATGATGAGTATTTGGGAAACAATTAGACTTATTTCAAATTACTGTATTCAACTATAAAAAAGAATTTTGGAGAGCAATTTCATTTATCACAAATTTAAAAAAAACCATGTACCATTCTTAAAATTCCAAGATTTTTAGTTGAGAAGATGAATGAACATTCATGGCAAAAAAATTGCTATAACAGATATGTGTGGAATGAGTATCTCTGAGGTCAAGGAGGTTATGCTGGTAAATAGCACACCCTGCTTTACAGAACTGCAAAATGAAATGTTAGGCATAATACTAGAGAGATAACAGGGATGGAACAGACAAATACATAGCAAAACCAATTAGAAGAAATAAGAAATCTCAATCATGAATAAAATAATCATTTCATATACAGTCCTCCAATATACACCATCAAGTGATTTATCTAGGTCTTTCAATAGGATATACACTGTAGAGTGTAAAATTATAAAATACACACATTTTTCATCTACAACACCCAAGATGAATGAACACATAAATATGGTAAATAAATTTTGTTTCAATTTTAAACAAAGATATTATGAAAACCTATTAAAATAGAATAAATAAATATAATCAAATGCTTATGGGTTTGCTTATTTGTGAATATCTTAAAAGGTAAGGAATTCTTGGCTTTATGTCTTTTCTGAGTATCTGGCCCAATCTATGCACACATTCATCCACAATGTCAGTGCAGACAACCTGCAAATATGCTTCATCCCTTCTATCTTCTTGAACCAGATTAAAATCCCAAGTTGTATCAAACATTTCTCTGAGGATGGCTAAGGTCAGGTTGGCCTCAGCTCTACAAACTTTTTGCTCCATCAATATAGATAAAAATTACTATTTTGGCTATCACTCAACCCATAACACTTCATTATCAACCCTCATTTCACTCCAAACCCTCACACTCAGCTATGGAAAAACAAGCAGAAATATTTTGACATATCTCCAAGATTGTATGTTCATCTTCACAACTAAAAAGTTTTGTCTAAGGTCTCATTGCTGGCCCGCCTTCGCGTACGAAGATCTGGGGAAGGCCTCTTTTTCCTTTCAGACCTTCCAGCCTGCGCACTGGATTTTTTAGGTGAGACACAGGGCGAAGGTCTCATTACCTTGTTTACTACAACTTCTTTCCCCAGCTCTCATCTCATTCAATTCCCATTCACCCAGAATTTCAGCCCAATCACCATTTTCAGCAATTAATCTGACCATAGGAATGCATGAATGCATTCTTCTTTGGTTTTTCCTTGTATTTGGGCTTCTACTCATTCTGCACTCATACTTGAGATAGATTTTTAAACACCTCCAAACTTCATTTTCCTTCCTTCTGATCACCCCTTAAAACTTTGCTCCACTTTCTCTTAAGAAATTTGAGTTATGCTCCTGCCAAGCACACTGCTCAATACAATCCAATTCCTTACACTTCCTGCCCATGACTATGGTTTTACATTCACATTGTAAGCTTTTGGGGACAAAGACAGCTGTCTTCTCTTTCTCTCTTTCTTGTACGTAAGCTTCAAACTTTTTGCAACTTTACTCACTAAACTAAATACATGTAGCATTTACACTTGCTTTTCAACATTTTATGCAAATGTTGACATGTTTTAGAGGACTGTGTGACTGCTATCCTCATTGTAAACAGAGGAGAACAATGTGTAGATAACTAAGATTTTAAGTAAGCAACATCTGAATCTTGCTTGAAGCCACAGCAGCAACACTGCAGCCGAATGAAGCAGACATAACACGCAACTCCACAGAATGCTTCCCAATGTCATAGGCCAATAGAGCTTCAACAAATGTGTAGGGCTTATTTCCACTGAGTTGGGCTGCTCAAACATGCCTATACACCCTTCCTTTGAGGTATCTGTGATACACAGTGATTTTCCACCACAAAGCATGTATGATTTTACAAAGAGTCATCTATACCCACTCTGGTCCACATCTATACCCTGGCTGCCCACACTGGACAGTGGCTGAAAACACAGATTTTACTTCTTAGTGCAACAGTAAGACAATCAAGGTACTCATATACTACCCTTTACCACCACCTTGGAGCAGGTCATAGAACATCACCTGGGAGGCACAGCCTTCCAGAATAGGCTGAGTTCAGGTATGTGGCACATGGAAGAGTGAAGAGGGAAACAAAAAGAAAAACAACGGAAAAGAATGTAACTTATGAGGACAGTGAAAGGAGAGAGCTTATTATACTCAAGGCATGTAATTTAGCATTTTACAGCAGTGCCTCAGTTACTAGGCACATGTAAAAATAGTTGCAAATGAAAGGCAGGAACCTAGAAGTCAGATGACAGCCTTATCAGTAGGGTAATGCTTTGCTGTTCCCATTTCTTCAATAAGTCTACACAGATAGATAACACCAAGGTCGATGGTGTGCAACATTCTCACATAGAAAAACACTCAATCTGAATAAAGTGATGATTTGTACATCCTGAGGTCAGCCACTATCCTGTTTGTCCTACTCCATGTTTTACAAATGTCATCATGTTCTGGCTCCAGCCTGAATATGCTGCCAAAACCCTCCAACCGTTTCAAGAATGCAGTTCCAGAGAGAAAGCACTTTCAGGCACAGCTAATATGCCTACTGACTACAGCACTGGGAGCAATCCTGATCTCCCATGAAATCTGTGCAACTGGACTGACCTTACAGATATTGGGAGCAGTAGGGTTTGTATCCAAGCCCATATTACACTTTTATCTCTAGGTAGCCTTCACCTTACTTAGCACAAATCATAGGCAGAAATCTACCAAAATGTTTAAATGCTCAGGTAGTCACAGAACACTGCAAGCACGCATCTAATAAATCTGTTAATCAAAGTTTCCTGTTCAGTATATATCACAGAGTTATGTAAACTGAAAACTGGAAATGACTCGAAGAAAAGCTGATGGCTCCATTCTATCCAGCTGGAAGATTTTAACTCTTTTGACCCCTCCTGCAAAAGTATTTTATCATATCTTATGTATCTGAAAATCAACTCCTTATCTAAAGGAAACAACATGTTGTTCAGTACAGCGACAGAGTAAAACACCTGACACTGCCAGCAAAGGTAAGCTATTATTGATTAACAGCTTGGGTGTGGGAGGAATTTCAGAAACACATTTAATTATGTTAGCAATTCAGTTCAACAACTCTCTTGGAGTTTTCAGAAATTTGAAGTCCCTAGAGATGTCCAAATGGGACATCTCGTTGCGTCGAGAGGTCAACACAGCACTGGAAGCTCGTACACTCAGTGTGTGTTTCATTGAACAGGGAAAAGCACAGTTCCTCTCTCCCTTGTGCTGCAGTTGTAGAGAAGAATCACTAGATGGAGCCGCACCGTCACAAATCTGATTTATGGCCGCTGGAAGAGTTGTTGCTTCCTACAGTTGTTTGGCCTAAAACTGACACGTTCCAGCGCATCCTGATAACTCATCTTCTGAAAGACAGGATGAAATGCTCTCATTTACAAAAGCAAAATGTACACAGAGAAAGTGAAGAGATACTGAATGGAAAAAAAGCCACTAAGAAACCAACAACACTCACAGCCTTCAAAATCAAATAAATTTTAGAAGTGAACTGAAAGTTATTTTATCTGCCAAGACAGATCATATGTCTTACTTTGTTCTGCAAATCAGAAATCACAGCAGACTCCCTAGTGAGTGGCACAATCAGTTGCTGCAAAAGAAATACAAGAGCTCTGGGCTCAAGTCTTTGTAAATAAGCTCTAACACATACTAAAAATGCAGTGATAAGTAAACCCATTTCCCATAAATACCCATGTGATATACTTAATCCAGCACTTAGGATGTACTTAAAAAAGAATATTTTTCTTCTAACTGCATTGACATTCATTTTGCTAGCATAGGTAACTAGTTGAAATGTTTTCATCCAAACCTACCAACACAAAATTCATCTAGCTTTCTAGAGATGGACTATGTGCCAAAATGGAATTTTTGCCTGCTTTCATCCTACATCTATGGAGACCAAGTTGCAACTCAATCCATTCCTATGTATTCCTGGTCTGTGTGCAATGTCACTAATTTCATCTCCCATAGTGACACAATGATAGATCTCCACATTTTGCTTGTGTTTTCTAAAATCCAGATATTTCCAACACTTCACAAAACGAAAACCAAATCCCCAGCCTATCTCCAAAAGGCACTGCATTCAGGGTCCTTTCACAGAAGCACGAAAACGTTGGGTTTAGGCTGACATAAATAAGATTACACAATTGCTGTTGACTTATAAACCAACGCCCTCAGCAACAGATCCGGCCAGGGAGGAGATTCCTCAACAAAGCGCTAAGCAGTGGCAAGGGCACTGCTCCACCTCACCTGGAAGGTGCTGCAGAAGGGCACTGAAACAGCAGTAGAGGAAACCAGGCCCCATTCCCCGTCTCTTGGAGAATCTTCCTTTCACCTGGAAACTCGCAGGTCACAGGACTGAAATTCCAAAAATCTTACATGCTTTTTGACGAGTAATTGCTCACACCTCAGCTGCAAAGAAACATTTGTTCTAGGGAATGAGAGAGCTCATTTCCTGCGCTAGTTGGAGTACCAAGCCTCTTACAAGCGTATTTCCGTGAAAAGCTCCTCCATCAGAGCCCCATTACTAGCTCACACGACACTTGGGTGTGTTTTAAAACGAAGATTTTAGTGAAGCTGTACCAGAACCAGTCTCTGAGAGGAGGCGATGGCACAAATCCCAGGTGCTGTTTTTATCACTTTACACACCACAGCCGAATATGTCACCGAGAGGAAGGCGCGCACCTCCCGCGGGTGACCCACCCTCTCGCCACCCCAGCCGAGCCCAGCATCGGGCCCGCCGGGCCGCGGGTACCGTAAGAACCACCAAGCCCAACCCGAGCGCCGCCGGGCCACCACCCACGGCAGCGCAGCCCCGCCCTCCCGGGGCAGGCGGACCGCACCGCCCCGCGCCGCGTGCGACCGGGCCGGGCCGCGCCTCTCCCTCTCTCCAGCCGCTCCGCTCCGCTCCGCTGGCCTCCGACTCCAAAATGCCGCTTCTCAGCGTGCCCAAAGAAGTGGCCGTCGGGACGGCGATGCTGGGAGTCGCCTTTGCCACGGGTATGCTTGCAGGTAAGCGGTGTCCCCCAACACCCGCCACACACGCGGAGACGTGAAGGCTGCGCCCTCCTCGTGTCCCCACCGGGGACGGGACGGGAACCGCAGCGCCCGGGCAGGTCCCTCCCCGGGTGGGCAGGAGTCCCTGCCGCGGGTGCAGCCCGGCGGCCGTCGGGGGAGCAGGCCCCTTGGGGCTGCCTTGCGAGCAGGGATTTATTTCGCTGAGCTGCGGCAGTAAATACACTGATGCTCTTAGAGCCCAAGCCGCTCCCTGTAATCCAGCTACCGCAGTGTGGGGCCGGGCCAAGGTCCCAGCGAAGGCGAGGGCATGCTCCCCCGTCCGGCCCCAGCCTACGTTTGTTTGGCCAGCCCGGCAAGGCTCGGGGTGCGGTCCTTGCGCACAGCATTGTCTTCTGGTAGCAGTTTCGCTTTCATTCCCCGGTGCAGCGATCCAGGAAGGGAAGGAGATTCAGGAGGGGAAGGAGACTTGTGTTGGGTTTGTAACGCAGGCACTTGGTTGCTTACCCTTCGACTTCAAGCAAGTTGTTGAAATAATCTACATCTTAACGTGATCGTCTGTAAAATACAACCGTGAACAGAAAATGAACTCCTCGAGATAAAAGTGTTCTGTAGTAGCAAACAACTACCAGGAGAGGTGGAAATGAAGTTGTTATTTCTTTAAAATATTTGATCCATATGGTAAAAGAAACATTGAGCATCAAAGCTGCAGTCAGTTCTGTATTTGAGTAGATATGTACTAATCCTTAAACTTCAACTTGAGCCTCTACTTTGTTTGCATACTGGTTTCATGCTAAAGCCTTTGAGCAATACCAGATTTCCGCTGGCTGGGGTGCAGGACAGTGTCATGAGGAGAGCACAAGGTTTGAGAAGACACATCAGCTGATGGGCATAAAACCCGGCAGCCTTTATTCATCTGCAAAACAAGGGGCCCAGATTAAGAAAATTGTGTGCCTCATTCATGTTTCTCTCTTTAAATTTGCCCTTTGAGTTTTGATGGGGTTACTTCTCCTGTTAGATTATGGCAGTTTGTAACCATCACATTGGCCACCAAACAGTACAGTACTGAAGCCTTTCAGCCTTTGGAGGCCTGGGCTTGGACATCTTAGAGGCTAAAAAGGAGGAGGGGGAAAAATGATAGTCCACCTGGTTGTCCAGCTATGTTGTGTTTTCCATTTTCACAACTATTTTAGAGCAAAGAACTTTTTAACTTTTAGTAATACTTCAATCCTTGCTTTATTTAAAGCAGCAATAACTGAAAAGTATAAAAGTTATTATTACTTTTTTTGTAGGTAAAAGATACCCTTCTTTAGTTTTTGGGACACCCAAATCACCCACGAGTGGGATGATTGGGAAAAGCAGTCCTCTCCGGCAGTACCTACTGGATCACTCCTTGCGGGAACATCCAATTCTAAAGAAGCTGCGTCTGGTCAGTATCACCCACACCTCGTCCTGAACTGCTGGGATCCTGGTCGCATTTCCTTCCTCTGTCTTATTTGCATACACACTAGAGGGTTTTTTTAACTGGTAATACCCAGACTCTTCAATCTACAGCGCTACCTACATGACTGTTTAATAGTATTGGCATACATTTTAGACATGTCTTTCTATCCTGGGCTCCCAAGGCCATGTGTTTGGGCTGCACTTGATTTGGACTTGAATAGATGACTTCTGTTCATTTTGGTTGGCATATAAGGAACCTGTAGCTCAGAGAGGTGATGTCCTGCATCAGGCTCCACTGTCAGAAATGAGACCAGACATCCTGACTCAGGTTTGGGTCATTTCAGGTGAGACAAACTGTTCCTTTATAAAAGAAGTTAAATGCTAACTGCTGGAATAGGTTGATTGGAATGTTCCCTAGTGGAAGAAAGGAAACAGGAGGACATACTTTCACTTCAACTGTCATGGCACAGCCCTGCTTTTCCCATTGCCCATTCCTCAGCACCAGGATCCCTTCCACCCTGGGGTGGGCACAGCTTCTCCAGGTTTGCGCTGTGTAGCCAGAACTACGTGGTCTGACCTTTGGCAGGCATTAACCTAGCAGTTCATTAAAGCATTCAACATATCTTGAAGGATGTGGATGTGTTTGTGTAAATTCACAGAAATAAAGGACTTTCACAAAGTTCATCCATGATTCTTGGTTAGTTACAAATATTGCTGAGTTTGCCACAGCCATTGTAACTTTGGAGCATATTACTTCTTTGAATATCCACTTCTTGTGACACACACTACATCTTCTGTACTTACGTTAAATTCAAACCCATTTCTGGCTCATAGATGAAGCACAAAGCCATCTAAAATGAGAAGATAGAGGTATCTGTATTTCCTGGAGTTTCACTGGGATTTTTTTCTTTTGGATATCAGTTTCATAGATTTGGATTTTATTTGATGTGATGTGTTAGTTTTTGGTTTTTTTTTCCTCTTTCTAGCTCACTGCTGATCATCCCTGGGGCAGAATGATGGTGTCTTGTGAGCAGGCTCAGCTTATGGCAAATTTGGTCAAACTCATTAAAGCCAAGAAAGTTATTGAAATAGGTAAGAGTGTCACTTTGTGGTAAAAAAAAACTCTGGACAATTCTTCTCTGAATACAGCCATGTTTAACATAAGATATCCAAATACAGTAAGGCTCTGCATACCTGTCAACAAACAGGTGGGCAAACTACAGCGTGAAAAGGAGTGTCTGATTTGCACTTGGTTGCCACTTTATCTAACCGTGCATTCAGTAGTTCTGGCATCAGCATGGATGGCTCATCAATTCCGAGGCTATCTGAAAAACTGAGATCAATATATCTTTTAAGTCTTCAGTAGTTTCATGGTGTATTCTGGCCTTCCTGTATCAGTTTCTTGCTAGAAGAAAATGTTTTGGTGCACAGGCCCTGTATCCAATCCACTTTGCTTGATGCACCTATGTTACTAGGATGTCCTAAAAGACGGACTAATGCTGAGCAGCCAGGTATGGCTTCCCACCATCTTCATTCTTGGCCTGGCTGTTAAATTCCCTGGTATTTTGCTGCTCATCCAGTCTTTCTGGGTTACACCAGAAATGCAAAACCAGACCCTGCCTTGTCTGTCCATAAGACTTTTGGAAAAAGCTAATATTGAAGTTTGCTAAAAGATTGATTTAAAAAAAAAATAAAAAGTAAAACTTCCTCCCAACCCACTATTACATTAAAATGGGAAGATAAATCTTTACTGACTATTAACAAATTACCATCCTTGATTACTTCAGGGATTTTATTCCTGAAGAGAGCCCTATAGTTCTTTTTCCACAATACAGTAAATGTTGATGTCTCTTATGATTTTCCTAGGTGTTTTCACAGGTTATAATGCCTTGAATATGGCACTTGTCCTGCCAGATAATGGCCGAGTTATTGCCTGTGATATAAATGAGGACTATGTCAAAATTGGAAAGCCACTGTGGAAGGAGGTAAGCAGCATCTCCTGTTACACCTTGGGGACAGCTGCCTTTATATGTGAAGAGATTTTGGTATTTTAGACTTGCACATTCACACAGAACTATTCTCATCATTAAAGGAGGCTTATAGAGTTCAGTTTGGGAAGAATAATATGGGGTGTTTGGAACCTAGAAATAATAGGAAAACTATCTGAACACAAGTCACTCCCTGAGTACAGCCTACTAACAGGTTATTTCTTGATCACTTTTATCAACTCTCCGTTCTTTTCATCTTAGGCAGGAGTAGAGCATAAAATTGACCTGCGGATTAAGCCAGCAATTCAAACGCTTGGTAAGTAACCTGAAACAACAGATTGTTTCCCCTTCCCTGGAAATAAAAGAGGGATACAGTAGTGATGAAATTTAAGACCAAATATGGTTGTGAATGTGATCCTTTTTGCTAACAGGGAGGCAGCTTCTCTGATATTAAACAGTAAAAAACTTTAGTTCACAGTTTTCCTACTAGCAGAGAGGAATAAAATGCTTGTCCTATGTAGTGAGCTGTACCGGTCCCTTACCTGTCCTGTCCATCACTTTTTTTAATCTATCAAGTACTATTGTCAGCTGCTTCTGGGAAAGCTGATTAAAACAGATTAATTAGACACAGCCAAATATCTCTTGCCCATTGTCCAGTCTAAGGAAGTATTCCATTGTTAAGAGAGGAAGAGTTTTCTGAAGGGGCTGAAGTGCAGAGAAGCCAATATACAACTTAGGCTGAATTGTGTTCAGAGAAGTTCAAATTTAGGATGTGCCAAAAGCATGCATGGCCATTAGTAAGGCAATGACTTTTCTCATTCAAGGAAAGAGAAAATGTGGGGCAGAGGAAATAGTAATAAATGTTCTGAAAATGCAATAAGTTTTCCAGGACTGTTGGATGCAGAAGGTTTCCAGCAAAGGTGTCTCTTTAATAGATCCACAGATCCATTGATATCCTTGTATTACTTTCAAATCCATCCTTTCTAAAGAGGCAAATAAAAGCAGTTTGCTGGTATGCACACTTCTTATAGTCTATTAGCTGCTTTGTCCAGACATTGCTTCAAACAAAAAGATCCTCTGCTGACAGGGTAAGGGCAGGTCAGAGGGGTGGCAGAGGACCTCAGGAGGCAGTAATCACCTCCTCTGCTACTGGCAATTTGGAATTCTCAGACAAGGAGTCTGTTTAGGAGAACTTAAAACTGAATTTTACTTGCCTTGGCCCAGAGAGGGACTACTTATGGCAATTTTTTGCTGTGATAAGTATCTCTTACAGGGTTTGTTCATGACCTGTGTCATGGCATTTGATCTGCAAGGAGAGATTAGTATTTGGAACCTGTTCATAAATGTGAGAAAAATGCTAATGCACTCAAGAAAACAGTTCTCAGCCCAAAAAAAGCTGAAGGTGTAGAGTATGTCGAGTTTCAAAGTGCTTGACTTGTTTTTACCATACCTTTCAGCAGTCCCAGCTGCATCCTTCAGGAGTGGAGCTAGTTCACATAGTCCTAAGCACACAGAACTCAGTAACTGTGTGTTTTATGGCCTACATAACGTCTGGATTGGTTTCTGTGGGATAAGCTTTTCTAGTAATTACCTGTGGAGGAATAGGCTGCCTGGTGAAGGCAGCAGAAAACATTTAATGAGAACTTTAACACAAATGGATTACCTCCTCCTACACAGCACTAACCAGGGTGTAACGACTGACTTTGTTGCTCATCCAGATGAACTGTTGGCCAATGGAGAAGCGGAAACCTTTGACTTTGCTTTCATTGATGCGGATAAAGAAAGCTACAATGAGTACTATGAAAAATGCTTGCGCCTCATAAAGAAAGGGGGAATAATAGCTATCGATAATGTAAGTACTGCAGTTCTGATGGTAATGCACAGGCAGTTACTGCTTCTGGCTGTGGGAAAAGAAAAAAATGTCTGAAAAGTGGAATTCTAGGAATGTGATTTTTGACCTGAAACTGGATTGGCAATGTGACATGTTTGTTCCATGTAACACAAACAAAAAGAAAATTCAACATAACCTCCTTAAGTAAGCTACATAAAACACTAATATAAGCAAGGAATAAAACCCTCTAGAAGTAAGAAGTGATATGTTAAAATTACGTTAGTACACAAACAGTCTGTGGTAACAGAAACATAGAAATGTTTTTGTAATTCATTACAGAGAATGCTCTGTACTATTCTTGTTTGACTTGCAGTGCATTTATACTATGTACAGTACTTGCGCAAGATCAAAAGTAGCACTTGTAATCAGTAACTATTAATAAGTTATCAATTAATTACTTTTACAAGAAACCAATGATGTTAAACTTCAGGCACCTTTGGGGTTATGGTGGCAGCTGAATAGGGGCTCTTAAAAAACCTATGTTTAAAGACATCTTTTTTTATTTTGGCTTCAGATCTACAGTGGAAGTACAATTAGCAAGTTCTGTGGTCTCTCAATCCCACTTACTTATCAGAGTTCCATGTCAGAGACCATTAGACGTCTGAAATAAAACAAACATATTAATTACTAAAAAATATGCAGGACCTTTTCCAAAGCTTCCTTTGTGGTCCAAGGACCATATTGGAACAAATGAGGTACATAATATTTCTTTTTTCAATAGGTCTTTTGGAATGGAAAGGTGCTAAAACCAAGGAAGGATGACTTGGCAGCACAGACTATCCACCGCCTCAATGAGAAGCTTCTCCGAGATGCACGTGTCAATATCAGCATGCTCCCAATAGGGGATGGAGTCACATTAGCATTCAAGTTGTAACTCGAGGAAGCCCAGCAGATGGGAAATAGCAAGCAGCATCAAATCACCAGAAAAAATGCAGGTGGAAGAGTATCAAAAATGGTAATTTAACCTATATCTCCACTGGATAGCATAGCCTGGGAAAGCAGACTTTAGGAGCGGCAGGATGCTAAGGGCAGCTAAGTAGAGAAGAGATTTATTATGAGATCTACTATGGTTTCTTACTTTAATTGTAATAAAGGAAATAAACTTACGTAAAATTGTCCTTGTAAGACAGTGGTTGAAAAAAATCCCCCTCTATAGATTGTCCAAGAGACTCAATACAATAGAAAGTATTTTTCTGTCTTAGAAGAGCCTCTTGAGCAGTGGAATAATCAGTCAGTACTATCAAAAGGAAAACAAGTGGAGTTTACTAATGTTTATAGCCATTGTAGAAAAATGAATCTTTAATGAAATGACATCAAGGAGATTGCTAGCCTTCTCAGACTAAAGATATTTTAAGTCATTCCTTATCTTTGAAGGGTACTATGTAACAAGCCTCAAAAAGACATCATCTGAAAAAAAAAGTTCTTTATAAAAGTTTACCAAAGGATAAACAGTATTCGCAATACTAAAATAGTATTCTCTAAAACCTTTGTGCACAAGGACTGAATTTCTTTAACCTAGGTAACAGTGCAGGTAGATTTTTTTTTAAGTCAGAAGGAGGAAAAACAAATAGGCAAGAAGCAAACCAAAACAATTCTCCCTCTTTCCTGTCTCCCTCCCACTTGGCCCCCAAAGAAGCAACTTGGTAGTTGCTTGTTTCCTAGAAAGTTTCAAGCACAGAGTATTGGTGGCAAGCCTACGGCAGGATTATGATTGTATGAGAATGCAATACAGCTGTTAACTGGCTATTCAAATCGTTACTGCAAGTAGAGATTCCCTTCCCTAGGCAGTATGTAAAAAAATTTCAGCCTGCAATTACAGATTATTTATTACAGATAAGAATTGATTAAATAAGAAACCGAAAGTAGGATTTTACAGACAAAGGCTTCATTGGTAACTGTTTGGGGAGGACTGATAACACTGGAAGGGTATCATATGTATAGAGGAAAGAGATCTTCAGATTTGTTGACCTCCTGAAGGGAAGCTCTATCAGAGCTAAGAGAATCCCTCTTCCATTTGCTTAAATAATGTACTTGAATGACTCGGGGCACTGGGGAACAAAGATTTTAAGTCTCAGAATTGTTAAAACTGTCTACTTGGCTCATATTTTTGAAATTTCAGCTGGGTAGCTTGGATTCTGATAAGGGGCAGAGGTTCAGAGCCTCTGAGTCTTGCCTGTCTCAGACACTTGCTATAGTATACTGCAGTGGAGAACGATGAAGGAAGGAAGCATTGCCTGGTGGCTTCAGAGTGGGGTTACGACTGAGAAGATCTCAATTCTATTTCTGTCACTTCCACTAAAACCCTGATTCAGCAAAGCATATCAGGATGTGCTTAAGTACTTTGCTGAATTGAGGACTGACTGCAAAATCCATGTCTGGGAGAAGGCCAGGACAAGGTGCATGTGGCCCTTAAATGAGAATTTAAATAGGGCATAAAGTTTGCACTGTTTCTGAGTACAGATTTACTCGCAGAGCTTCAAACCTCTGCGCTTGTCAAATTTCTTATCTGAATAAAAGAAATAACACCTTATTAAGTTCTTAGTGGTTATAACAGCTGTCAGAGTGGCTAAAGGAGTGTACAGTATCATTATACATTTGCATGCAGAGCTTCTGGCCATATTCTAGTTTACAATTTTACTTTGTCAGTAGATAACCAAAGAATCCTAAGGGTTAAAACCACAAATTGGGACACTTTAACAGCAGGGGCATCCTCTCAAATATTCCTGCTTTCAGAGGCTATAGGCTGATAACCATGAGCATGCTACAAGCTGTTAAGAATATATACCTTGCCCTAAAAGTACCATGATGGCCTTCCACAAATGTGGAAAAGATCAATCACAGATTCTGCAACTGTTTTACTACTATTTTCCAAGTTGCAAGTTCCAAGTTTCCTCTCAGTGATGCTGAGCCAAAAATGGGCAAGCAACATGAGTATTTTTGCAAGAAACTGTCAAATAAGAGTTTAGCAACATTCAAAACCAGATTCAAGCACTCATAGTTGATGAATTTAAAAACTCCTATTC
The DNA here is from genome assembly GCA_013396875.1 of Vireo altiloquus. NCBI lineage: Eukaryota > Metazoa > Chordata > Aves > Passeriformes > Vireonidae > Vireo > Vireo altiloquus. The sequence continues at coordinate 1,058,607 of VZRF01001586.1, forward strand.
CTTCTGTGATGGGAACTGGCATAGTCCCCATTACCTGTGCTAGAGGACAACCTACCAAGTGCCTGAGGCTGAAGCCTTGTGCAGCAGCCAGCTAGCATTTTGCCTCTGCGTTGGACTCTTCCATTTTAAATATGCAGATCATAATTTGAGTATTTCATCAAACCTGTCTCCATCCTGATCACCTAATTACCATTAGAAAGAATAGCAATGTGTCCCTAAACTATAGATTGATGAGCCATCTGTAAGCTGAAACACAGAGCAGAAGGAAGCTTAATTGAATAAAATATTTAGAATACATTACACTTTCTTGTAGTTACTCAGAAACTGGCCTTCTCTTCAGGCTTCTGTCCTGCACATCTGGAATTCATCACCACTAACTGCATTTAATCCTTCAGCCTTACTATGAAGTGACTGCTGATAATATATAATTATGGTTTAATTCAAGTGGTGAATCAGCTATGGGGAATTTGTGGGGGCAATGGGAATTAAGACTTCCATTCGCTGATGAGAATGGACCACCCAATAATGCAAGGCAATTCTTTGTCTCTCTCTAATGGAGACATCATGTATGGAAGCTCATGGGTCTGCTGGGTCTGCTCATCCCTCTCAGGTAATACACCTGCCTGAGCTACTGCTCACACTATAGAGGCTCAGGATTTTCTGCCCTTGGAGAGGAGCTGACCCAGGGGCACAGCTGTTGCCCAAACCCTCACACCCAGCTGTTCCTGCAACACCGACATCTCTTCTACTTGCAAGGGACCCCAGAGGGGCCAACACAGATGACAAAGGTACAGTTGGGACTTGCTCAGAAGCAAATGGGGCTGAAGCAAGGTCCGTTAAACAAAAAACAATGACAACAGCAAAAACAACAACAAAGAAAAAAGAATTCCCCCTAATGTGGTAACTCCCAGAAGCCACCATGAGAATTAAAGCATGTAATCCTAACTGCAGGTTGGGTATTTCAGTCCCTGCTCCAAGGATGTCACATTCAAAATGGTATGGTATATATATGTGGGTGACAGGGAAGGGAACAGAAGACTTTTAAAGAGTAGACTTTGCATCTCTGCTAGCTAATTAAAAGACCGGGACTGAGACTGGATGCTCAGAAATCTAGAGAGAAGACTGCCCCAAAAAGAGCAACTAATTGTCCAATGGTAGACACAGGGCTCAAGGCTCAGGTGCTCAAGGCTCTGCATTTTCAATGCTGCAGCTTTTAATCCTGCTGGGACACAGGGAGACAAATCTGGGAGTATCCTCAGTCTCTCATGTTACTAAAGAAAGTAACAGCCTAAAGAAAAACCAGGCTGCTGGGTGTAGCATAATTTACAGGCATTTGTTGAACTTGTGACACTGCTGTCACTCCTTTTAACAAACTCAAGTGTTTTTAATCTATTTGCATTCAGTCATGTTACACACAGACAGCACTTTCTGTGAATTGCTGCTCACAGAAGACAATTAGCTAACTTTTTGTGACGTAGCCCTTTAGGATACAGGGAAAGGAACATGAATATAAACTTCACCCAAACTTCTTCCTTTGAGGCACAAGCAGCTCCCAGAAACCTTGCAGCTCAGATCTGAAGGACATGCCATATCTCAAGCACTGCAATCTTGATATTGGAGTGGCAACAGCAGAAAGTGCCATAACTGGCTCCTTTTTTGATGATGTAGTAGCACACGGTTGTCTGCATCTCTGCTTATGTTCTCTTTATCACCTGAAGAAATCATTCCTAAATGGTCACAATGGGAGTAAAAGAGCTAAGAGATCAGTATTGTTCTAAGAGATTCTTCTCCCTGTGTACTGGGGTTGGGCTGGGGTAGAGTTAATTTTTTTCATAGCATCTAGTACAGGGCTATGTTTTGGATTTCTGCTGGAAATAGTACTGATGTTCCCCTTACTCTGCCATACCAAGGAACAGGCTGGGGATCCATGAAAAATTGGAGGAGACGGAGCAAGGCCAGCTGACCCAAACTGACCAAAGGGATACTATATGGCAACATGCTCAGCAGATAAAATGGGGGGAAGAAGGAGGAAAGGGAGACATTCAGAGTGATGGTGTTTGTCTTCCCAAGTTGTGTGTGATGGAGCCCTGCTTTCCTGGGGATGGCTTTCCTGTCTGCAGATGGGAAGTGGTAAATGAATTCCTTGTTTTTACAGCTTATGCTTTGTATATTAAACTGACTTTATCTCAGCTCACAAGTTTTCTCAGTTTTACCCTTCCAATTCTCTCCCTCATTGCACTAGGGGTAGTGAGGGAGCAGCTGTGTGGGGCTTAGTTGGCAGCTGGAGTTAAACCACAGCACCCTGAGATTAATACAGCTTGGTTTTACCCATCCCATCCACTGAAAGCACACAGTGGAGGATGGTCTCCTCCATTGTGGCACCACCTTTACACTACCTTATGGAATGTGACTGTGCTGAGCAGCTCCATCCCTTCTTCCAAACAGCCAGATGAACACAGTCGAATAATCTAAAGCTCCCCACACACAAAAGATCTGGGCCTATCTCTGGGTGGTCTGCAGTATGTTTGATTTTATTGCTCATTCCATTTTAGTAGGAGAGGCAGCACTATCATGGCCTTCCCAGAATGAAAACATGGAAAGTCACAAATAAAACAAGGGTCTTTTGAGAAAGGATTGCTGATGACATCCCAAACAAATATTGAGCGAGGGAATGACAAAGCTGATTCTTCCCTCTTTGCACACCTAAGAGCTGCAAATGAGCACTTCCTGCCATGCTGAGCACTGAAGTTTCTTCAGAGAAGCTTAAAGAAATTATTTTGTTTCCTAACTCATCAGTTGCTCTGCTCTCTGGTCTGCCAAGCCCTTTCCCAGGGCTGTGGCATTTCTGCTGCACGTTGTGCCAGTGATTTGCACTAGATGAAAAGGCTCTGCACGAGCATAAAGCATTACCTCTGCATAATTCTAATCACACAAAATTGGTCTCATGCATTTGCAGCTACTCATGCTTTCCAAGTCACCTGTTTTATAATAATTTTAAAAGCAATGTTTTGAAAAAGGAAATGAACAAACATAAAACCTGCAAAAGAGGGAAATTAATGTGGGATTTCAGGCAAGTTATTTATCTTCCTTTTTGGCTTAGTGCAATACTGTAGGGATAAACACATAACTAGCTGCTTTAATATTTACTCCTATTATAAGAAAAATAAACATTGCTGATAAGTCACTGCTTTCCAGGATTAGATTTCATATTTTAGAGACTGCTTTAAATTAATGCAGAAGCAAACATTATCTTTGCTTCTTATTCATATATTTCCCTAATGAGTTGCAAGCAAATTGTGCCTACTTATATTTTATGATTTTAAATAATTAAAACATTTTATGGAGGCAACTAAAATTCTCCCCAGAGTTAGCAGAAAGATTATTGATTGAACAGATCTCAGGCTACAAGGAAAAAATTATTATTTAGTTTAAAGCCTCATAATTTTATTCCTATTCACCTACTAAAAAGCCAAGAGACTGTGCATTTTTCCAGCAACCTTTTGATTTATGCTGGGGTAGGGACTTGGGTTATGTCGGTGAGATGAAAGTAGTAACTTTTTGACATCATGAAATTAGATTTCAGAAGATAGTTAATGAGAAAGTGTTATTGCTGCTGTCACAAGTAAATGCAATACCTAAATACTGCACACCCACACAACATCACAGCATTCATTACCCAAGATAAAGCCTCACTGTATATTCCCAACACCAAGAATTTTAATCAATCCACAAATACAAAACATCAACAGAAGAAATCCACTCTCAGAGAAGACTGGTTCACAGGATACCCAGGCTGTCCTGTCATGTGGCATGGTCAGAGAAGTCCATAGGGTTATGGCCTAGATGTCACTGGGCTGTTGCACAACTCCCAGCAACCAAAAAGAGGGATTCTTCCAGCATCAGAAGAAAAATAAGCAAACAAGCCACAAGAACAGAAAAGAACCAAATCTAAAAGAGACAAATGCATTTTAGAACAGGTGCAAAGAAACCTTCACAAGGAAGAAAATGGATGCCTGCAAATTCAAATAGAAGTAATAGCTGCAGGTAAAATTTAGGCTTATTTGTAAGGAACCTCATGCTTGTCTGTGATGTCAGCTTGTGTCTTGTTGTGTGGGGTTTTAGGAAGCAAACATTACAAGTTTACATTTAAAGGTAAGCAAAGCATGTAGTTCCTTGGACTAGCAAAATAACCCAAAACCAACCAAACCCCCCCCCAAAAAAAACCAAAAATAAACCAACCAGAAAATACCCAAAACATCTACAATACTTAGCTCCAAAATGCTGATTTTGAGCATTATTTTTACCCTGCATTGCATGTCCACCATTTGCTTGCAACAGTGAAATTCACACAGCCTGTGGCTCACAACTCTCAATGTTTACTTCATAAGGTATGTATTTTTCCATCTGCCTACCAGAAGTCAATGCTGCTGATACCTACTACAACCTGGAAAGCAGGAGGAGCAGGAACAGCTGCAATGAGCAGAACTGGAAAGCTTTGTCAGACAACAATGGACACCTTTGAATTCAAGCAGAACTGTAAGGACTACATGGGGTCAGGGAGGGAGTGGGCAATGAGATCTCCATGCTGCTCTGTGTGGAGGGACCCAAATCTGTCTCCACCTCTGGCAATGTTCAGCTCCACAAACAGAGGTGAGAAAGGGTCCCTCAGGTGCCTTCACCAGCTTCCACCCACCTGGCAATGTCTCCTCAGCTTCCTGGGCACATCAGCAGTGTTTTGGTGTGTCATTTCCAGTGTCACCTTCAACATCCTCCAGCCATCTAAATGTCAGCTGCTATAAAATGCTCTCCCAAGACAATCCATCTTTTCTATATAGTGTAATCAGTGGGGTCCTGCCAAAGCAGAAAGGGACAGTTAAGTATGCAACTACTATGCCATCATGTATTATATCAAAGAGATTAACACAATCTGAAAGAAAAAGCAGAGCCCTCCTTGGTTTCCTTTAAGCAGCAGAGCTAGGTTTTATTCCAGTGAGCCTCAGACATCCCCAGTGCAGAGGATTTATTCATTCACTATCAAATTAATTCACTATAAAAGTACAATTACGAAACAACACACTCTAGGCCAAGCTCCTGACGAAATGATTCCTGTACAAAAATCTGGAGTTTCTCCACCCATGTGTGGAGCCAGCTTCTATACCATCACCTCTGGGTCTTACCACAGCTGTTGTGTATTTTTAGGCACAGTCATTTCTCGGGAGCTATTCCCACCAGCAGGCAGTAGTCTCTCTCCTCAGGTCAAGAGGACCATCAAGACCCCATAAAGTGTCCTGCAGAGGGTCTGTGCCACAGTACCAAAGCTGAGCTCCCTTGGTCCCTATCAAGGACTGCTGCATGGGATCAGACCTATCCTCACAATTCTGAGACTGATCCAAGTTAGCACTGAAGACTAACTTGAAGGAGACAAAAGCACAGACACATTTAATCAACATCCAGAGGCCCAGCACTTAAATTCCTTCTGTCATTACAGGTGTCTAAGGTACCATCAAGCCCATCTCACTCCCCTCTCTCATGCAGCTTTGGTTACTTTGATGGCTGCTAACAAGTTTTCCTTTCTTCATTTTTAATGTAGTCACTCACATACCATATATTGAATGATACCCTTTGCTCAAGCTTAAGTTCAAGCATGTATTTAAACTTCCAGATATGGACTACGGTAAACTCTTAATGAACACTTTAGGCATGCAGATAGGATCTGTCTGCCTGTTGACCTTAGGAGCCATTTATGGTCACCTCTACAAACTACACTAAAGACACATGATTAAGGCTGCAAAGCTAAGCACTGACAGTGTTGCAAAAGACTAATTAAACTTGCACAAGCAGTCTTCATTCTGACAGCCCCTATTACATGTAGACATTATAATACAGATTTTAATTTTATGATCAAACATTTCTGCATTCAACCTTTTATGTGGTCCTTCCTGACCTTATTGGGTTTCCTATTACTTCTTTTGCCTTCAGGCTAATAAACTGAGAACCTATAAACAGGAAAATAGCTGGCTTTTGGCAGCCTGTGCCAGTGGAAGATTCCTGGGTCTCAGAAGGGCCAAGCAGCTTTGTGCTTGTGGTCACAATTCTCTAGCAAAAGAAGTAGAAAAAATCAGGGAATTACCACCAGCAGAAGTTACAACTGCCTTTTCTATATTTACTTATCTTAACTTTCTGATTTGGATTTATCTTACTTCATAAAAGAAAATTGGATTGTAACAGCTACAGCAACACTGAGTCATTTCAGCTAACTCCCTGTACTTTTTCTCCAAGGGATCAAAGGCTGTAAGTTAAAGGGAAGGAAAACAGAGGAGAAGTAAGAATAGGTTTTCCACAGTTATCCTGTGAAGGAAAGTATTACATTTAAAGCCTTTCTTCTTCTGGAAAGTTTACGTTTTGACTGCTTTTCTGCTCCTCAGTCCTTCTCTCCCTTGCTGCTGCCCAGGTTGAGGTCTTTGTGCCTGTAACCCTGCCCTCAGGTGCCCACCAGCTTCTGTGCAGGCAGCTCAGGTCATGGGCCAAGGCAGGCATGTACCCACTCCACCCAATGCCAGCACAGCTGTACTCTGCCATGTGGCTGCTGGGTGCCCCAGTCGCACCAGAACAGGCACATGTGACAGACCATGTTTTTAGTTCAGGAACTCACAGACAGAAACATGAGAGCAGTCTCATTTCATGAGTAAGAAACTTAATCAGCTTAACACAAAAGGTTTGTAAGGCAGTGGGCTTGTGCTGCCTACAAGCTCTGCTTTCTCTGCTCAGCAGCGACTTAACGCTTTGCCAAACCCAGAGGGGACCCAAGGCCAACCACCCCACATGCACTCCTCTGGCACTGGGGTGTGCTAGTGAGTTAGGAGGAGCTGTGCCCAGGAGAAGCTGCTGCTAATGACTGTAGTGGGACTCCATAATACATCTCTGCTACAGCTGCCCACAAAGAAAAGGAAATGTTAGGAAATGGGACTCTGAGCCAGATTATTTTGAAACAGAGAAGGTGTTTTAGTTAGGTTGTGCTGTCTTGGCAGGGAGACTATCAAAACTCCTACATCAGTGCTCACTCCTGAATTCACCTGAGGATGGGCCTGAAAAAGTTAAACCAGGGGAGCTTCAGGCTATTCAAGTTCACTGCAAATAATTTCAACACAAGCTCACATACTCTAAATACAGAGAGGACCTCTGCTACAAAGCATTAAGACTCACCCAAAAGCCTACGAGTCTTGCACCAGGACTGCATGCTGTACCAAATTTCCTAAGGTACTTCAAAAGAGTAATACAAAAATAAAATATTTTCACAAACACAGTGGAAGAAGATGAGCCTTCTAAGACTGCAATATAAGCCTACATCCACAGTAAATTACAGCACCATGAAGAACTATTTGTGAATTGCAGTTCTCTTAAAAACATTTAATAAAACATTGATTCCTGAAACAGACACCCACCCACACTCACCTAGTGCCATCTTTGTCAGGGAAAATCCTGCAGCTGACAGCATAGAGGGCCACCACCTCTGCTTGCTGCATCCATGGGAATGTCTGTCAAAGCTGGTTCTGTTCAGCCCAACAAATGAACCTCCCATGTATGACAGAAAGAGCTGCTACACACTCCATCAAAATGGGCAGTCTTCTGTCAGGACTAAAGGACACACACTGCACACCACCACGACAAAGTAAAAATACCCCCTACCCTACTCCCCAAACCACATGCTGCCAATTATAGAAGAGAAAATGATACCAGGTGTCTCTTGTGATCAGTTGCAACCCCAATCCATTCTACAAGTTACCAAGGGAGAAATTCACCATAGCTGTCAATTTGGCCTGGACCCAGGCTCAGCCCCCTGCACCAGGGCAGCTGGCAGTTCACCCTTTTCTCCCACTCCCCAGGAGCTGAGGGGTTCAACACAACTGGCAAAGAGGTGTTTGCATGCTCTGCTTGGAAGGGAAACAAAGCCCCAAAGACCAGCAAGGGTCCCCAAAGAGGACAAGGTGAGGCAGCATCCAGAAAGAAGCAGTGGGAAGCCTGGGACAGCAGCTGACTACCCAGCACCATGGATGAACTAATCTTCTGTTTTTTCCCAGGAAAGATAAATTTTGTATGTTCATGAACAAAATAGCCCAGACAAAAGTTGTCTCTGCTCCTCATCCTCAACTGAAATATTCTGCAGCTTTCTAACAGCCCCTCTGTGTGAAGGGAATGGTGGTACAGTCACTTCTCACAGCAGTGCCAACCACTTCTGCCCCCATGGTACCAGCAGCTCAAACAGTAAAGGCTGGAGCTTCACCACAGCATCATAGAATGACAGAATCAATTAGGCTGGAAAAACTCCTAATGTCTAAGCTAAACCTCCCCTAGTGCAGCTTGAGTCTATGTCCTCTCAACCTGTCACCCATTGCCTGGGAGAAGAGGCTGACCCCAGCCTGGCTACACCTTCCTTTCAGGTAGTTGGTAAGAGTGATAAGGTCACCTCTGAGCCTCCTTTCCTCCTGGCTAAACAACCCCAGTTCCGTCAGCTGCTTCTCATAGGACTTGCCCTCTAAATCTTTCACCAGCCTTTCTACCCTTCTCTGGACAAGCTCCAGCACCTCAATGTTCTTGCTGAATTGAGGGGCCCTGGACTGGATGCAGTACTCAAGCTGTGGCCTCATCAGTGCTGAGAGGGACAATCACTTCCCCAGTTCTGCTGGTCACATTATTTCTCATACAAGCCAGGATGCCATTGGCCTTCTTGGCCACCTGGGCACACTGCTGGCTGCATCCACGTGGGACAGGCCCTTAGCAGACTTGCTGGGCTCTCTTCCCTGTCCCCATGCTCCAGTGGCTTGATGGATACTTAAATTAATTGCAATTAATTGCAAAGTTGGGGAAAGAGTTTGTGAGCTACCCACACTGAGCAGTGTGAAGTCCCTGGGCTGCAGCCATGCGCCCACATTTCTAATACATCCTGTGGCCACCACAGCATTGGTCCAGCCCTGCCACACTGCCTGATGCCACCAGACATTGGAATATCACGAATCAGCAACGTTTCAAATCCTACCCCTGTGCCTGCTGGGTTTTGGCAGCTAGTGTGCCCTGTCCTCCTGCCAATGAGTGCTTCTCATAACCAGGGGCGGCCAGGATATCTCTTTGGAAATCAAGGTATCGCAAGCCATTTGGGGATTTCTTTTAGAAAAGTATTGTCATGTCAGGAGCAGAGCAGCAGTCGGGAAGATAAAGTGTTGCGTTAGGTTATTCTGTTAGACAGGGGAGTGGATGCTCCCAGGAGCCAGCTGCCACAGGCCGTGAGAACAGGACTGGCTGCTCCCTCAGGCCCGACGGGCGCTGCCCGAATCTCTCTGTCGCAGGGCTAGAGCACCCCGAGTGTCGATGTACGCGGGGCGTTTCCTCCTCTAATTCTTCTTTATCTCAGGATCAGGTCGGGCTCGCTGCCATCATCATTTCCCGCTGCCTCCCTCGGTTTGTGGGCCGAGGACGGTGCCGGCAGCAGCGGCGCCTCCTGAGGGCGCAACGGCGGCGGGAGGGGGCACCGGCGGCCACCAGGTGGCGCCCGCGGCCCGCGGCGGACTAGGGGCGGGCGTTAGGCTTGAGGGGATCGCACTGCCATGGCCACTGCCTCGGAGCGCCCCGCACCCAGCCGGCTTGAGGGGATCGCACTGCCATGGCCACTGCCTCGGAGCGCCCCGCACCCGGCCGGCTTGAGGGGATCGCACTGCCATGGCCACTGCCTCGGAGCGCCCCGCACCCAGCCGGCTTGAGGGGATCGCACTGCCATGGCCACTGCCTCGGAGCGGCCCCGCACCCAGCCGGCCTCAGGGGATCGCACTGCCATGGCCACTGCCTCGGAGCGGCCCCGCACCCAGCCGGCCTCAGGGGATCGCACTGCCATGGCCACTGCCTCGGAGCTCCCCGCACCCGGCCGGCCTCAGGGGATCGCACTGCCATGGCCACTGCCTCGGAGCGCCCCGCACCCGGCCGGCCTCAGGGGATGGCCCCCTCATCCCCAGAGCGGTGGCACGCACCGCAGGGGGTCACGAGGAACAGTAAATTGCAACAAAGCTCGCTCGGAAGGTGCCAGGAAAACATCCCGGACTGTGCAGGAGAGAAAACTCAAGCACACCCCTCCCCACGCCGCAGCCAAACCCCAACCACAGCATAGCGTAACTTAGCATTTCTTAAACGAGGAAGCCACGTGTGCGTGCTAAAGAGCCATTTAAAGTGTATTTTTAATAATGTCACCATAGACCGCTGAGACTCCAAGGGCAAAGCTCACTGGTTCCTTGGGAGCTCCTACCTCAGCTCTCCCCTCCGTGCCGGCTCTCAGGCGGAGCTCGGGTGGCTCAGGCTGAAGCGATGAAGCGAGAGTTCAGGGACATTTCCATAATAACCATGTAGTATTTTAATGCTCATAGGAACACAGGCAAACAACAACAACAAAAAAAAAAGTACTAAGTGCTAAGAATGCCAAACCCTTAAACAGCGTCATTGATTGAGCATCAGGATCTTCTCCCATGGATGCAGGACGAACATCCCGTAGAAATATCAACAGCCCCTGCAAACATTTCTGATATGTGCACTAATGTTAACCAGCAGCAAGTGTACTGCAAGCACAGCTGTGGTAATAAGCTCAGCAGAAAATTCTCATTTAAAAAGATACTGAAGTAAAGGTTAAGTATTTGGAGCTGGAACAGTCCACGCTTGCCATGTTTAAAGGTCTGTCAGCACTTTTTCCAAGCCGATAAATGAGGGTAGATATGAACCAAATCTCAGAATGTAACCACCTACATTTTGTCTTAATAGCATTTTTATAAGTTTTTATTGCATATTCTCAGAAATTACTTTGCAAAAAAAAAATTTCCTCTTTCTACATGAGCATTTGTATTGAACTGACAACTTAAGTAAAAGATGCTGCACATTAGGCTCACAAAAATCCAGTGGTTTATTGCTTCCCACTTGATCCAGCAGCATGTGGAAAAGACCCAAAGCACAGCTAAAAGGCGGGCCCAGAAACAATCATGAGAAGGGAAATACCACTAAATGAAGGCACACTACATTAATGGATATAATCTATGTTTTTATTACTATTCCAGATTGGGAAAAGAAACATTCCACTGCAAAGGGAAACTAACACAATAAAACCACTTACAATAAACGTAGCCTTTTCACGCCACGTAACAACCCAAAAAGCTTTTTCTTTGGGTTTTCCTCTCTGCCAGTTGCTTCCCAGGAAGCATTTCTACCTGCCATTAAGACACTACTGCTACAGGTGTAAGCCAGTTTCATCATTACTGACTCGCCTTGCATAGAATTGCTTCTGTCTTTGCTCACCGCTCTGACAAGGAAACAAGGACCTTTGGTAAAAGCAGGGCTGAATCATCCATGCATGAGCTGTCTCGGTTCTACTTCCCCTAGGAGAGCAGTCACCATGAATTAAACGTGTATTTGTGCCCAGCCGACAGTCTATTGCAGCAATGAGCCAGACATCAGAACAGGACATTAGAGGGCAGCAAGCACACTCACTGCTGCCTCGCTTTTATCCAGCGCCAACGGAAAGGTAAAACACCCCGTCCCAACGCTTGGGGGCGAAAGGTTTCCATTCCCAATCCAAAATAGTTCAGATTTCCTGCTTTTGAACAACTGCAGTGTGCAAGAAGCAGATTTAGGAATATACCACTCCCAGCTGAACCACACGAAGAGTGCAAGGTTAAGTGAACAAACCTGGAGAATTTCTCCAGCACAGGAAGAGCATAAACGTTCAGGACACTCAGACAGTAAACTGTGAAATCCAGGGCATCATAATCTCATGTGAAAGGATTTTTATTTATGAAAGCGTGATTAGGTCTCCTTGCAATATACACAGACACCCCCTACTCCAGCTGTACCAGGCAGGAATGCAATGCTACAGTTCACACGAACAAGATGCAGAACAATGCTCTGGTCATTGGTTATCTCAAGTGGCAGGGTTTTTATTCAGGACACCTGAGGAAAGGCTGTCTGGCACTGAAAGTTATTGTTAAGGCTTTTTACATATTTTAATAAAATGGAGCTATATGAACTACCAACATTCCTTACCACAAAACTCCAATTACACCACAAGCTTCTGTAACAGTTGAAAAGTAAGACTGAAAGCCATTTTTAATAAGCCTCACTTGAGAGATAGCAAGAAATAAACACTGAACTTCCTTTTCATGTTCCAAGTAGTGATTTATGACAATATTTTAGGAAAACTCATATTTGCACAGTTCTCTTAACTACTGCAGAGCCCTTTTACTTCTCCAGTTGCCTATCAGCATTCTAACAAATGCAACTACTTAAGGTTTAAAGGCTGAGGACTAGTAAAGTCATGCACACTTACAAAGAGTAAAATGAGTAGGTTCAAGTTTTCCATTACTAATTTTTGAGTTTAAGAGAAACTCAGTAATATGTGCTTCTATTTCACCCATTTTGTGACCTCAGAAAAAAACATCTAGAGGAGAAAGTAGTGAAGAAAAGGTTATAGCGTTTGTTTCTAAAATAAGAAAAACCAAAGCCCACAAACCACCATCACCAGAAAAAAAAAGTGTGACAGTTACAGCCCTATCAAAAGCTGAGAAACATCAGTGTCACTGGTTTAAGGATAGAAACAAGGCATCATTCATAACCAAAAGACACAATCTGTTATTTGCCTGGGTGCTACAGCTGGACAATGCATACAGGCACACAACATTTCAGGGAGTTTTTTTGGTTTTTGGCAGGTTGTTTTGGTTTGGGGGATTTTTTTGGTGGTTTGTTTTGGTTTTTTAAGCTTTAAATTTTTTTCCTTTTGTGGTTTTTGTATGAGAAGCCCAGACACTCTTTGTGAGGCACCAAAGATGGTTATACTGAAAAGAGAATACATACAAAAAATTTGATGTCTGGCTGCATGGTCTCTAGCTTTTAAGTGATCTAGCACATAAAACCACCTCAAACTAAAAATAAGTACTACGGACCTTAACATGCAATGACAGCAATGAATTGCACCCTTCATGCTTCTTCCACCATCAAGGGGTAGACATGTGACTCAGACAAGGGCGTTTAGTGACAACAGCAATAAAGGTACTCCAAAGCACAAATGCTTTGCTGTCATATAAGAAAACTAGTCAAATACACTAGCGAACCTGCTCAAGAGCCTGAGCTGGAGGCTTAAGCTCTACTCTGGCTTCGGCAAAGGTGGCTCAGCTACTCCACAGCTAAAGCCTAAACACAGGCAGTTCGTAACAGAGTACTTATGTGAGAATTTCAGCCTGAGGGCAACAATGCGGGATGGAACAAGACCTCGAGCAAATCACCGAGACTTTTATGGGCATTAATTTAAATCCAGCATCAACTGATAATACTTTCAAACCAGAGAAAGCTTCCTGATCATAAGCCAGCCACCTGCACTAAGAAGGGAGCTGCTGTGAACCACTGACTGCAAGACTAAGTATCAAGATGCCCTTCTCAGCTATCTTAAGTAGGTTACAGGCATTCCCCCAAACTCAGTAAATCCCGACTCTTAAATGTAAGCAGTGCGACTACATGAATTTAATATATTCCACATTAAAAGCATTCAGAGCTAGTCCAGCCTTAAGGGATGTTAGGTTCACAGACCAAATATCCCTCATACTTCTATCCTTTCTTACTACTATCCTGGAAAAACATGGGAGTTTTCCCATTATTCTGCAAGTTTCTGTTTCTGGACTTAAAATGGGGATCTGCCAAGATTTGTTAGTTAAAGGGAAAGCAAGATCAGATGCATTTTCCTCAATCTCCATTTAAAATTGTCTTTATTTCAGTCATTTTAAGCAGAAACCTCTCACAGCAGTTGGGATAAGCAGGCTGTAATACCATTACACTGTTACATTCAATTGCAGAGATACATCTCACTTCATACAAATATAAGCAAAAGGTGTGTTTGTGGTGAGGTTTTTCAAGGAACATTTCTTAAATGTCTCAGGGTGCCAAGTACATCAATCTGTACTTTTTGCATCAGGAGGCCAACTAGGAACACAGCACATCTCGCCTGTGGATCACAGGGGGAATTAAACCATCGTGTTGTGACAAACCTTACCTGACAGAAAAGCACTTTCAATTTGCTTGAGGAATCCAACTGTTCACCTATATTCAGTATTGTCATGGGTGGGGGTCCTTAATTGCACAAAGGTACAGAGCACTACTTCTTGGATTACTTAAAGTTAAAACTTAACTGAGCACTACCCTTCTATCTTCACTCTTAAAATATCTGAGGCACAAGTATGTGTGTGTACTTGTTTTATTCATAATTTGTCTTGGGATACCAAATGTATTTCTAGTTCAGGTCATTCAACAAAATTGCTGACCTCATTTCAAAACATCCAGTGATCCATTTTTCATTCAATGGCAATATCGAATGTTAAAAGGAACATAAAAACAAACATGCACACAATTGTACAGTTTTCATAAATGTCTATTTCATTATTTGTGGGTAGCGCATTAAACAGTTAAATACATTTAAATAATGTTTAAGTGACTGCACTAATGCAGAATTTTAACTAGATGGGTAACCAATTTAACTAGAAACCAGCTAACAAGTAACTGTCTAAATACTTCAAATACAGCTCTTGTTCTAGGTCATTCTTCCTGGAAAAAAAAGCCTGCTGGTCACATTAGAAATGCATTTTAAGGCCAAATTCTTCTGATATCCCTTCTCTGCAGCAGTTTCTTCACCTTTTTAAGCCTCCAATTCCAGGCCAAGACCAAGTTTATGGCCACCAGCATTGATGCTCTTTCCATCTATCAGGGCAGATAGTGTAAGCTTCACACCTGTAAGATTTTTAAGCAGCATGTTTACAACACACATAGTAGGTTTTATGCAACTCTGTTATTACAACTCCCTCTCTTTCTATACAATTACTTTCCTCTTAAGATTTTTAGAGAAGAATACATTTACCCATGAAATCTGCTGAAAGTCAGTCATGTGAAGAAAGCTGTATGATTTTTGTAAACAGTTATTAAGCGGATATAAGAAGTCTCTAATTGCTAAATACACAAGAGTTCTCCTTTTGGGCATTAAAACATGCAAAGGAGGAGGAAAATTGTGCACAGACACTCCTACCTATAAAGGGATAGAATGAAATTAGGATTTTTACTGGTTTTCAAATAAGGAACTAGCCAATGGTAATAGAGCCTTAAGAGGTGCTTTCATATTTAAGCAGAAAAGGTTAAGTTCTGGAGAGTTTTTTTACTAAATATGAAAAGCAGGAAGTGTGGGGTTTTGACAATCATAATTTGAAGACCTACTATCATTCAACATGATACAAAGCAATGCTTTGCCTAGCCTAAAGCTAATCTGTCAAACATAATACAGTCCACTCCTGCACAGACCAGTGACGAATATAATGCATTAATAAGACTAGATAAAATAAAGTTCGTCTTGTTTAGATAAAGGTTTGATGTACGACTGAAGCTACTGCAAAACATCTACTTGGCCTTCAAAGAAAAAAACATTCTTAAGGAAAACAGTTGCACATAAATGCAGATATCTCAATTATTTTCTTTAGGATGCATAGAAGATATATATGGCATAATTCACATGACAGCTCTTACCTGGCCGCAGGGTCTGGGTGTAACCCACTCCAACTAGACTAGAATTGTTCACTTTTGCCTAAAAAATAGAAAAAAAAAAAAAGGCAATTGAAATGTTGTAACTGATTATTTATTTGTTACCATTCAAAACATAGAATAACTACATAGAATAACTACAGCAACACTGTCGTTATCAGTTTAACCAAATGAACCAAATTTTACTGTTCTTTCAGTACCCCGTGCTTCCTGAATTCTCCCCTTCCAGCTATGCCCTTGTCCCTCAACTTACAGCTAAAGCAGTAACATATTTAAGAGCAGATGGAATGTGAGGGGGCAAGGAGAGTTGTTACTGGAATGTGGTTTCAGAGGTGAACTTCACCACTTCTCCTTTTTCAGAAGGCCAGAGCCATTTACCACTAGTCTCCCAAAAAATGCCACAGCAGAAGAATTCTCCATGCTTATATTATTACAGAAGAATTAGTATCTTGCAAATCCGATCAGTCATGCAGCAAACATTTCATAGTATCGTAAATAATACGTAGAACATTATTTATGTCACTTTGCATCACTTCCTCAACAGGATGATTCCAGTTTTGTAACATACAGGAAACTTTACTGCTTATCAACTTTTAACCAGTATTGCCAGAGTTCTTACTACGAGAATGTGACAGAGCCCCCCCAAAAACTGGTTTTAAAAAAATCCTGTCAATTTACAGAACCAGACATGAAGGGTTTTCTTCAATTGTGTTTCTCTTTTAATAAATACAGTAGGATCGCTAATGTAAGCGTATTTGACAGCCAGATTCTACGAGACTTTGCTGTAGGCAGCATTACAGAATTTAAATACTGCTGGTCTAATTATAATTGCCTGGACTGTAAGAGTAATTCCTACAAGGCCTCCCAGGCTATTTTGTACTAATAACACATGGATTCACAGAAACTGAAAATTCACTGTATTTTGCACAACCCTTCAGGTTATAGCCATACTTACTGAGATAGAAGCAGTGGAATCCAACTTGTATTTAGCTGCAATGCCAAAGCGAGTGCTGTTGCTACCTGCTGTCCAAGCCAGGTTTACAGCAGTTTCAAGAGAGTCACTCGCTTTTTGGTAAATTGACCCACCAAATTCGGAACCATCATTGCTGCACAAATTAAGAGAAAAGTTAGTTTCCTATCTGCAAAATCCCCTCCTTTTTTCCCCCCCCTTTTATTTTACTACTTCAGATTTTTATTCAAATAAGAATTTCAAAACTTTTGAGTTTTTCTCTTTTTTTGACAAGAGAAGGGAGATAAAAAAGGACTTCAGGGCAAAATTAAACTGCAGTAATTCATGGAAATTAAAAGGTATTTCAGAGTGCTACAGCTAATTTTCACGTTAATTGTCAAAGTCCTTGAACAAAATTCCAGATCACATCCTTACAAAACTGACAGATATGTTAATGGTTACAAAATGGGCATCTCGAATTATAAGATTACTGAATATGTGAAACTCCTAAAGAACTGGTTAACCTTTCAAAAATCTGTCACAATGTTTTATATTAGTAAATTGAAATGGAATTCTTCCAGTCCAGACTATAAAATATTTTTTAGTTTTTGCCTATATCCCTTGATTTCCATTAATTCGGACAGATACAATCCTCACACGCTTCCCTTCAAAAGCAAAAACTTTTAACTATCTAAATGCACTAGACCTCCACCAATTTTATTAATTTGGATTGAAAACACCACAAGCAGATTTTTTCAGCAGATTTTGATCAGATTGGTCTGAAGATCTAAAGGCAGGAAGTCTGAAGAAAGTTCATAACCAAGATGTCTTACACTTGTTTAGTTACACTGTTTCATGCACTCTTCATCCGTCACAGGCAAGAAGACAAACCTCCACAAAAAGTCCAGAAGCAAAGCTCTAAGTCTTGCTCTAGAAACTACTCCAGCATTAGTGCAACACTAATTACTACTTCTAACAAATCTACTGCCTTTAAATTACAATCTGATACAATTCAATATAATGGCATAGCCAGAAAAAGCATTATGATTGGTTCCGCATTACTAAGTACAGCAATTCCAATTTGCATGTACTTCAGTATTTGGCAAGCTGCATCACATAAGGTGAAAATGCTAACCAGTCATGGGTGTTTACTGTTTTGAAAAAGAGAGATACAAAGTATCATTTACATTTATTTAGAGTTTCCTATTGAAAAACGCATTCCATCAATGGCCTTGTAAGCATCTCTTGGTATTTCAAACATTTTTATTTTGATTAGAAGGAAAGGTAAAGAAAGCCACCTTCTGGAAAGCTGGAGAAGTTTTCAGTACTTACACATTAGTGTGCAGTTGGAAGTCTCCAGTCTTGTAACCCACTGAGAAATTATTTCTTGTCAATTTTGATTTGGCACTATCAAAAGTCATCTGATAACCAACAAGCCAGCCTTCAAAACCAAGGACAGCTGAACCATGGATTGCAGGTCCGGCAAAATCAAAGTCAACATCACAACCTAGGTTTAGGCATTCACGTTTATAAGCTGACTTAATTTTACCACTTTTCTTTCTGAAACAGAGAAAGAGTTATCTTAAGACAAGCAGACACCATCTTCCTCAACCACCCACCCAATTCAAGCCCTATGACTCTACACAATGTATCTAAATGCCTTGCACATGCATCCCCTGGACCAGGCAAAAATGCAGCCAGCCCATCCAGAGCACACAGGGCTACTGCACACAGGCATTTTCTGAGGAATGTAGCAGCAGTTGCATGTCTCCTGCAATCTGCCAGGTATTTCTATCCCATAAAATAAGCAAAGTTGCAAATGCAATACCAGCTCCATAGTGATGTGGTGGTAAAGAGCAGAAGCTTTTAGCATTGGGATTTGCTAAGATGGATCAATAGCAAATCATACAAACAGCTCTGTCCATACCACAGACCAGATCAACAGACCACAGGTGTTGTTACTCTCTAAGGTAAAATCATTAACCATTCTTACCCTGTATTTGGTGAGAAAGTTGTATCAAATGTCAACTTCAAGCCTTTGGCAATCTAATTGAAGGGTGGAAAAGATAAGATAAAGCTATAAAAATTCAGTTCTTACTGTACAGAGGTAAAACAAAAAAAATATTCTCCTAATTTATTACCTGATCTTCAATTGCAATTTCTGTTCCCAGAGTGTTATCTGTGTTCCACTTTTCTGTGAAAGTCAGACCATACTCAGCCCACTTGTATTTGGTCTCCAAGCTCCCATTCACTTTTCCAGTGTCTGTGTTCGATGAACCAGATGTTGTGAATTCCTAAAAAGCACAGAAGATACATGTGATCCTGAAAGCATTACACAATGTTTCCTTCAGCAAGCACTAAGATCTCGTTATAATACGGAAAAAATTTAAAATCAGTAGACAGCTTGCAGGGGGAAAAGGGAGAATAGCATAGCCAAGAAGAACTAATGACTCATGGCCACATGGAGGCTTCCCCCAATCCCCATCTCAACTGCAGTGTTCCTGCCACTATTACAAAATGTACAGGATGGTGACCTAACTCCAAAGTACGATAACAGCCACCATAAGGATTCTCCTCTAAAGCAGAAACAAGTTCTTGAAATGTAAGGCTCAGTTTGATACTCCCAATGAGCAACTTAAAAATCAAACCAAAAGCCAAGAACGTTATAAGGCACATAATGCAATTCCAGTAAAATTCTTTAAGGATCACGTATGTATTTTCATTATTCTTGTCAACAATCCCTGAAGATAAATAATGTGCAACTGTAAAATGTCATAGAATGGCATCATTTTTCAAATTGGGGGTGGGGTGGGTGGTTTGTTTTTTTGTTTGGTTTGGGGTTTTAACTGTTTTTTCAAGAGAGTTCTCAGTCTACCCAATGCACTAGCCTTTCACACCAGCCAGAGGTGGACATGTTTTACTGACACCTATAAAATTCCTATTCCCCTGGCACTTTGGTTCCATGACACAGAAATAACATTCATGTTTGAAGTGGGAGCTAAGCAAACAGTCTGGGTTTATAGTATGGTATGATCTGACCTGGGACTTGGAAAGTACTTAGAAGTCAACAGTATCACTCATGTTTCTTTACTAAAGGAAGTAATCACTGATGTCTCTCACTATTTGGATTCTCACAAGGAGCAGAATGAATAGTTTCTGTGTACCACTATTCAAAACCAAGGCAATTAGAAGTGGAAGCCATGTTTGCAAATACATGTTAAAGAGCTCTTTCCAGTGAAGTATTATAGCCCTTATGATTTAAGAAGTTCATTATTTCAACATTTTAAAACATATAAATAAACATTTTGATCTCTGTCTTCCTCCGTGCACAACATTATTTTCAAACAGACTTCTCACACTCACCTTTCCCAGAAGGAAATACAGATTTGAAATCACAAGTCCTTAAGCACTCTTACAGCAAAAGTCCTGACAGCCCAAAATTAACTCTTAACTCTTCTTTAATGGTGGGTGATCAAACTTAACCACATCCAAGACATTTATTTGTTTTATGCTAGTGACCCGCTACAACATACACAGTTGCATAATTCTAGTAGGTCTATTTCTTGGCAAGAGATGGGAACTACACAAATACCTTCAGCTTTAACGCCCTTAGCTTTATAGAACAGCTTTGTGCTATTCCTACTGCACAGGGTCTATGTGACTGTAACCATTGCAGCAATAGCTTCAGGAGAAGCAAAGTATTATATTATCTCTTATCTCTGCTTTGAAACATCTGTAGTACACAGATGCCAGCAGTTTCTCCTCCTGGGAAGGATGGCTTATAACTGATACAGGATTCACATTAGGGCTTGGATTTCTCAGAGAGTTTTACCATCACAACTGGTAGTTCTCCAAAGAAACAAGTTCAGGTAGGAACAACTACCTCTGTAATAGGACTCTTGCAAACTACTTTTTAGTTGGGATACAGACTTCTAGAAAAAACTGAGGTATAACCCACAAACCTTGTTTCTAACAGCAAGTCAGGCTCCAGTCATGGGGAGAAAAAAAAATAAATCTACCTTTGTATCTTGCAAAGTCTGCTCTAGAAACAGATTAAAGTTACAGGGGGCATTGCTTGCATGACCAAGACATCTTGCACGGAACTCTACTGCAACAGTTTAATACCTAGAGGAGTCGAAGATTCAACATGCTTATTCAATGCCAACTACTTCATACAATAATCAAGATGACAAAAATTTCCACCAAACAGTATCACAAGGTACTTCAGAAATAAAATCTGTATACTATAATTGGTATATTAAAATACTTAATGTGTTCACTTTCACGTAAGACCAGGGACAACAAATAAACCCTTTTATTATACAAAGATTACTGAATAAGACAATATTCCTGATACACTCAGATCTTTGGGGCTTCTGAAATTATCTTACACCAGAAATTTGTCATTCATACAAATGAATGCCATATATATATATATGCCATTTATATATAAATGAAGCCTATAAAATACTTAACAGCATCTGAAAAGTGTCCCTTTTAACTAAGTACCAGAACATCGCTAGAAAAAAAATACAATGAATTAAATTTACTTAAACTCACCACTCCGCTTGCAGATTTTGTTTTCACATCCAGCTTCACCAACCCAAAACCTTAACAAAGAGAAGTCAAAGTTAGACAATCAGGCCTTAAGTAAGGCCCTGCACTTATTTTTCTATAAACTGGTCTTTCAGGTAGTCTCAACAGTGTGCCACATATATACATATATATAAACAGCTACAGACTCACTTCAGCAACATTCAGCTTTTAGATGCCAAAGCAGGTAAAGGAGGCCTCTCCAAAACAAGGCAGGGAAGTGCCTCTCAGTTCTACATGAGTACATTTACCTACCAAATGATGCTTCCAAGAGGAAATACATTATTTTCTGTTCCTAGAATGGAATAGTTTTTATAGTCAATGCCTTTTAAAGAGCTATCCCAATGCGTAACATTCCTCTTTCAGCACCAAGACAAAATATCTCAAAGTAAAAAACTTTGTAAAAGCAAAGTCACTGGGAAATACACAACCAAGTAGGAACTGTAATATAAGTAGGTTTTATGAAGTGTCAGTTCACATTGTTATCCAGAGAAGTGAGCAACAGTCTTGGTGAAAAAAACCCCATACGTTTCCAAAGACCAGGAAGAAACAGCACTGTGACAAAGAACAATTTAACTATGCAGCTGTCTGGTATTAAAGCATTTTAAGATGTGGAAAAACTCTTTATCCCAACAGCCATTCCTCTTTCTAGTCCAAAAAAGGCTACAACATTACATTGGTATATAACCCTTTCTATATCAACAAATGTTGTGGCACAGACAGACCAGTAAACAAAGTGTACTCCTAAGTTAAACTACACTTGCTGCTTACATTCTTTCATACTTGTACACCTCTGACACTGGCTAAAGCAGTAAGATTTAACAGCCTTCACACCAAAACAGCCCACAGAAAGCCTTCAACAATCTGTTAGTTGGTGGTAAAAATATAAACACAGTACACCTTCCTCCTCCCCAAAAACACTGGTATTTGATAATTTGATTTTCCATACAGACCTAAAAAGGCAATTCATTGTTACACCTCAAACACAACTTATAAAAGATACTATTCTTACCATATCCTTTATTGAAGATATCTCTGGCAGGTTTGCCAAGGTCTGCATATGATGGAGGAATCGCCATTGGAGCTGAAAGGTAAAGGGCTAATTAATAATGAACCTGTTACCACTGTACCTGTTATCACATGAAAAAAAGCTACCACAATTCTTTCAAGATAGTCTTTAAGGCAGATTAATCTACATAAAAGCAATTAATAGATAAAAGGGATATCATTCTAAATCTATAATTAATAGATATAATACTACAGTGTACTGTGAAACACCTAGATTTTCAGTGAAGATCACTGTGAACATGGGATGTTTTCTCAGCTTAGGCAGAGAAGCGGCATTGCAGAGAAAAGGCATTACAAGACCACCCAGTTCTTAATTTTTCAGGTAGATTTCTCCGTACAACTTTCATTACCAGAAATTAACTAATAACTCACATTTCCAGAATTCGCATAGTTACTGCCAAAAACCTGGACATTGGAAATCTAAAAGCCTGTAATGCAGACAGTTACTCCCTAAAGTTCTACAAAGTCAAATTTAACACATGCTTATGAAAACTACCTGAAAATACCTACAAGGTTTTCTTTTTGAAACTGTAAAAAGAGAGCTTATCTGCTCTACAACATAATTTTTGCCCCATATTTTAGATGGTAGACACACAATTTAAAAAAGAACATCTAACACCGTTAATCAGCAATCAATCTGATAACATGCCAGAGTTTAAGTTTGGGAGGTTATCTTGTTAGTTTAAAACATCCAAGTAGGAGGAGTGCGGGGTCTGTGAGAAGAGATCTCTTTACAAGTCCCCTTCTCAGACTGGGAGCCTCTGGCAACCTTGCTGTTAAAGAACCTGTCACTGCAGATGAGCTGTGGCCCAGCCTCTCTGCCCCCATGGACAGACACCAGGCCAAGGTCTCACCCAGCCCCCTATCACTCACCTCCCTGAGAAGATACACCCTTATCTGTACCCTCCTTGAGAGACTGTTTTCCCATGATTTCAATACCAAGAGGCTGCTGTTACAGAGGCCCTGTATTTTAAAGCTGAGAAATATAGAAAACAGAGTGTATTAATAACTCCCACCATGCTGTGAAAGAGGGCAGAAGGGATGGAGGGAACAATGAAATTAACTAGACAAGGTCATGAAAAGGTTAAACACAAGCAAACAAAAATCTTCTCAAACTGATTGGTCGCATTTGTTTAGCAGGGAGAGTCAGATTAACATAATTGACTTTTTATCTAGCTTTTGTGTGGTGGATTGATTTTTTTTTCTCTTTAAATAAATGAAAAAATTATCTTTAGAACTTGAAAAATAACAAGTGCAGTGTTCTCACATGTTAGGGTTCCAAACCCTAACTACACCTGCCATATACTGCCAAATTGTATGAACTGCTACTATTAAAAAAAAAAAAACCAAAACCATTTTAGCAATCAATGGGAAGGCACAAGACTGTTTCTTATCCTTCTACATAATTCATAATGTAGTTTTCCAGAGTACCCTACTTCAGCTCCCTACTGCTCTAACAGGAGAAATTCAACCTCCTCTGAGAAACAATATTTACACTCAGTTTGACATACATACAAACAAATTCAGAAAAACTTGAGCAAAGATGTCTAAACTCTACAACCAGGTCGATATATCAAGATCTATCACTTGCTCAAGGACAAACCTGGTTTTCCAGGGAGTTAAACTAAACAATTTTTTTTTTAAAGAGACATGAAAATGGCTTAGAGCATCTGAAGTCTGAAGAGACTTAGCCCAAGTTCAAGTCTATAGAAGAGCAGATCCTAATCCCAGTGACAAGCTATTAAATGGTTGCCATTATTTATTTCATAAAAAGAAGCAGGTGAGAGATCAAATTACAAGGGAGTCTGAGACATCTCGCCTGCAGATTTCTGCTGTACATCAACTGTACAATTCTTTAGCAGTTTAAAATATTAGAGAAGTTTTAGCTACCCGTTTCCTTTAATGAATAGATCTCACCTCCAACTAGCATCTTCAGAAGAATAATAATTTTAGTTCTGAAGTTTTATATTAGCCTTTAGCACAGACATGCTTTTACAGTGACAATAAATGAGCTTTTCCCTTGTTTTCAGTGTTTCCAATCTGACTAGACAACCAGTACAGACAAATCATTTATGCTAAGCAGAAAGGTCCTGAGAAGTTAATAAACTTGTATCTGTGTCAAAATTCAGAGGATTATTACAGTAAAAAGGATGTTGCCATTTTATCTGGCCTGGTTAAGCATCCTTAACACTTCAGGGAAACCAGCCAGTATTTGTCAGACATTCCAGCCTACAGATGCAAGTTTTGTAATAAAATGTTGAAAGAGAGTACAACTCTCACACTGCTGTTCTAATACTACACTCTAATACTGACAGGGATGGATGAGGACAAAACAGGAAACCAAAAGTTAATTTCGGATATACTAAATACCTGATAAACCAGTGTCATAATCAGAATGCTCATTAAATGAAAACAGGGCCATAAAAAAATCAGTCCTGTGTCCTCCAATGTTAGCTAGATTTGCGAATTCTTATAATCACAAGTAATTTTCTTCAACCCTGTTCCGAACCACCTTTCACTTAAATAGTATTAATTAGAAGTGACTAACCTATAACTACCAATTAGCAACTAGAGGTTTGTTGTAAAAACTGTAAAATAATCGACTTGAAGTACAGAATATATGCGAGCCAAGTGAGAGCTCCACCCTAATCTTTGTTTCATGCCATGGTGACGAAAAAAGTTTAATTAATCTGTTACTCGAGAGCCGCAATAAAAAGAAGTAAGAATCACCCCAAGAACAGAAAAATGTATTAACGTTATCAAATTACTACATCACAGCTTTCCTTGGAGATAGTATTTCAAAACTCTCACGCCCTACATTAAGGAATGCCATGGACCTCTATTAAGACTTCTAATAATTTTAAGATCTCGAGATAGTAAAGATCAAGCTACAAACAAGAACAGGCTAGCTATAACAAAAACAAAAAAACAAACCCTGTACTCATGCAATTTTAAAAAACAGTAACAACTACGCCGAAATTATTCAAGTACCCCAGTAAATAGCAACAGAAAAACTGAGATTGTTTAACATTAATCTGTTAATAGATATCGGACACAGGGTGACCTTCAGGCTTGCACTGATACTACACAGAGCTTAAAAAAAAAGAGAAGTCACCTCCTTACCCTTGCATTAATTCTCTCCCTATTTGCAGATCGGAGGTGGACACGCGAGCCTAATACTGGCCAAGCAAATGTAAAAACTGAAAGGGCAAGGTCTGGAAATGGACTACGGGCTCAGGAGGCGAAGGCAGGGGCAGTAAAGCAGCGCCTCCCAGAGGGGAAGGGCAGCGAAAGGCAGAGCAGGGATGCAGCCCGGGCAGGGCCGGGTCGGGCCGAGCGGCGGCCCCAGGCCCGGCGCCAGGCGCGCCGCCCGCCCCGCCGCAAGGTGAACCGACCCG
>VZRF01001586.1:1084605-1117012 GCA_013396875.1 Vireo altiloquus
GGGGCCTGCGAGGGGGCGAGGCCGGGCGGGGCCGCTGTGCGCAGGGCGAGCGGAAGGGTCGGGGCCGCCCGCGGGGCCCGAGGGGCTCCTCAGGGGCCGTAGCAGCCACACCCGGGAGTCTTCCGCCTTGGGGCGTGCCTCTCTCTTTGGGGACGGGCGGCCCTTGACTGTACATGCAACAGTAGCCATGCGCCGGCGCCGCTGCCCTTCCCGGGAAAATACCAGTCACCCTCCCAGGGCCCACCTGCCTCCCGTCCTGGCACACTGGACTGGAGGCCCGCCCCGCAGCCGGGAGCAGCCCCTGTTCCATACAGCCCCCAGCAGCCCCTTCCCTTCCTACAGGGAACAGCGCCCGCGGAGCACTGGCCGATGACGCAGTGCCCAGCATCGCTCCGCAGGGATGCTCGCCTTGCTGCCCCGCGGCCACTGAACGCATTACACCTCACGTGTTCTGCTGCTGTTACCCGAAAGCCACAGACACACAGGGACACCCCGCAGGACGGCTGTCCCATTGCTGGTCTGGCAGTTGAACTCCCATCTAACAAGGTTTGGTGCCTCCTGCAGACAAGTTGCCACAGAGTTTGGAATTGCCTAAGATCCGTTGTTACCTCTTCGGTCAACCCCACAGACAGCCAGCATAAGAACACAGCGTATCTCAAGCCAAGAGAAGCAATAACCCCCAGAAACCTTTCCTCGATAGTGCTGTCTGACCATAAATCATACCTGGAGAACACAGTCACGCGACTGCTGTGCAGCAGCCACTGCACAGCTCTGCAGGAGGAATTGCCGAGTCACCAATGCAGACCATTGCCAGGCCAAGGAACTTAACGATAGCCGTTTCTAAAATTCATATTCCCTCCATGCTTGGATTATGACACGATCTCGAATTCCTCAAGAAAGTAAAATTTATTTACAAATAAAAATTGTTTTTCTATTGGAATATGAAAAATACATAATAGCTCAATTCATTTTCCAGAACACATGGTACAACAGTAATTTTCCAGGATATTAAGAAGAGAGCAGATTAGCAGCAAGGCCCAACATAATGCAAATCAGCGCCTGCTTGTTACATCAAAAGATAAGCAACAGATTTTTTTTTTTTTTGGCAAGTCCAATGCTTTCATATCAAAAGACCTGAGATGTTTCATTTTGATAGTTTCAAATAAGACAGTTTGGCATTCCACAGACAGACACGTGTTGATGAATCAAGAAGGAAAGCAACATACTGAGAAAATAGCAGTAGGAAAAGAAACCCAGTGTCTTATTATGCATGGAAACATACATTAGGAATAGAGATCTGATTAAATAAAAATAGATTGTGGTATAAGTTGCTTATTATTTAAAGACATGCATTTATTATTCATACCAGTACTATAAATCCATTCTGAATAGAAGTTCAGTTAAAGGAGACATCAGCATTCTGCCTTTTTTTTCTTTTAAAGATTAATATTTCAATAATGGTTTGGCTTTATTGTTAGCAATCCAGGAAAGCAATTACTGCCCCACCCTGAGCAAAAAAAGCAATGAATCACTTGCTTTGTGAGACAAGGCAGAGGCATAATCTGAGACAGACAACAGCACACAAACTCCTCTGCATTACTGTTCCAGGCTTCTGTAGCAACAGCCTCTGCCTGCCAGTGTTTTTTACTCACTCTTCCCCCACCCCTCCCTCGTACAACTATGCCTTATTTCTCTCAGCATATCTGCTAAAGCTCAGAGCACCAAAAATGCACAGCTTCAGGCCTGCCATAGCAAGCCTTCTGAATTACTCTGGACCTTTCTTCTTCGTGATCTCATACCATTCAGTGCACACACCTCCTACGTCGGTGCACTCCCTCTGAATGGGCCGGTTTTCTATTGAAATTCACAGGTTTTTGGACCAGTTGCAGTTGAACTGCTACCATTTTGTATGAATACAGCCATGTTTATGTATAACATGTGACATCAGAGTCACATGTTTTACTGGTACCACTCGGAAAAAAACCACAGGTCACTATAAGTTTACTGCCATTTGAACACAAACTCTGCTTCTCTCTCCACAGTTTATAATCACGACTGAAGCAGAGTTTGTGAGCAACAAAAAGAGAGCAAGTGGCTACAGTACATACCAGTGTCCACCAAAGAGTTTAGATAACTTATGTTCACTTTTGACATAAGCCTGAAGTCATTGTTTGCTCTCCCCGCCAAATGCAGACCTTCAAGTTGAAGAGTGAGTGGAGAAGCCTTACAAAAGGTCTAGCAATGAGCAGCTAAGTGATCTAGGACTCACTAGAAACAAGCTGATTTAGGGGATATAGCAGAGATTACGAAAGTGGAGAGGGTGGAAAACAGTTGAAGCTAACAAGAAACAAGTTCAGAATAAACAAAGCCAAGGGTTTTTATCTACGAAGGAGTGCAATCGGGTGGAATTGCCTGTCACAAGAAGCTAAATGTTTATATGGGCTCCAGGGGAAACTAGACAGGCTTGTGGAAGAGAAATGCAGCAAGGATTACGAATTACTAATCCATTCAACAATTACATATGGCTGTATAGCCTGTTTGGAGTCAGAAAATCCCTGCATTGCAAATGGAGATATCATTTAAATTTATCCTGCTCTTACCGTGTTTCTTTTAGGTATGTGCTGCCTAAATCATTGCTCAGTTCATCAACCCAGAGGCAGGGCTATTAGACTGTCTACACCTTTTGTTTGATACCTTACAACTGCCCTTATGCAAACTAGGCCTCTGGAAAGCTCCCAGAGGGCAACAAACAGAGGCCCATATTGCCAGGATCTTTTAGACTAACAGACTTAATGCCTTTCCATTTCTTTTTCTAAACAGTTTTAAATAATCTTCTTTCAGTTTAGCTTAAATTACTAGGAGGAAGTTTAACTTAAACCAGATTCTAAGACACAGGTCCACAAGAGCTAACACATTTAAATAATGTGATAGAGATAATACCTTAGCTCAGAGGAACACCAGCTAATATTAACCAGTGATTTTAAAGCTGAGAAAGTAAACAGAAACCAAATTTGGGAAAGTCAACAAGGGAACCAACTTGTTTTGAGTCGTTGCTAAGATTAATGGAGACACAGAGCACTTTACAACTACATAGCTAATGAAAGGTGATTGCCCACAGCTCTACAGGCAAAGCAAATTAAAAATCCAGTCCTTCTTTTTATGGCCTGTGGAGACACGGCACACTCTTCTAGTACATGTTCAACACTAAAGTACCTTATTCCCAAATAAATAATAAGAGAGATGTGGAAAAGGTTCTGTTAAAGAGCAAGAAGAAACTGAAGTAAAAAACAACCCTATGCAGAAGAGCCTGTACTTATTTGTTCTTCCAAATTTTAATTTGGTTGATAATCACTCTTTCCTTAATTTTTCTTTTTCTTGAAGTTCTCATTGCCTTAGGATTTTTTGTTGTCGTTGTTGGGGTTTTTTTTATCTTCCTGATAGATTTACAAACCATCAGGTGTCCTGACACCCTGAAATAAGTTCATTAATAGGCTTCATTCCTTGCAGGGGAAAAATCCAAGAATGGGAGGTGCACTCACACAATCAAATGCTGACCTGTAAGCAAAACACAACAATTAATGCAAAACTCACTGAGAAATATAAAGAGATACGCCCATGTTCCAAATCACTTATGTGGAACAACAGATTTGAGTGATTGGTGCAGTAGTTCTCACGTGAAATAAAGATGAGAGCAGCTACTCATTTGTGCTGAATTGTTGACATTTCTGCTCATGGTGCAGGCTGCAGCAGTTATTGTGTCAAATGAATGCATGGCACTTAGTTTTAGAGATTACAAATTTTTCAGTTACCTCAAGTTTTTTATAAGAAGTTTAATTAGGATTACATGTCTCAGAAAAACCAGAGCACTTTACACCAAAGGAATTACACTGCAGAGCAACAGGCCTCCAAGACTTGACTTGCCTTGCTGAAAAGAATTTGGTTCCCTCCATGACACTGCTTCTCTCATTGTAAAGCTGAACCCAGTGAGGGACACACGAGCACAAGATGTTGAACAATGTTTTTATGGCCTTGTCTCTCACTGAAGCCACTTCAGAGTTAAGCCTAAATGCTGTAAATAACACCTTGGTGGGAACAAAGCAAAGCTCAGGCATGGAGGAGGAACATGCAGAGGACCATGCCCAAGAGTTTTGTACTATGTTCATTAGGGGGCTTGGAGAGGGGGAATAGAAAACGACTTGACTCCAGGCAAATACCTCCCTGAGAAAAAAATGTGCTACCCTTCACGACCTTTCACATTATTTACAGGGTGTCCTTATTGTGCTCGGAGTATTCTGATGGTGATCTTTACTGTAAACTGCTCTGATGCACCACAACCTGAGAGCATCTCTACAGTAACAACACACGTTGTTGGCCATTTGCTTTTGAGGGACTGTTTCCTTTTTTAAAAATAAACAATGCTAAAATCCTAATAATATTTGCTGTTTTACCAATCTGCACTTCAATCAATTTCTCCTGAAAGCAGGTCTTTCTTAAGGTCACCTCTCTTTCTAGGGTGCCTGTTTGTAGCAGGCTTTACAAGCATAGCAAGTGATGGCAGGCCATTTGCAATAGCCAGGCTGGAGGGGTTTCGGGCTGCTGGAACCTGAGCTCCTGCCCCAAATGGCTCGACCTTGGAGGAAGCTGCAGCCTGGCCAGGCTGGCTGAGCTCTGACACAGAGCGTGCCTTGGCTTTGGAGGCCGAAGGGCACCATCCCCTCTGGGTGGGAAGGAGGACTGATGGATCGTTAAACAAGGGGAAAGCAGCAGATTCTTGGAAGCAGATGTGCTGTGGGAAGGATGGTGCTGCTGAGCTGGCCGGCAGGTCCGGCACCACGCGGCAGCTGTCGCGTTTGGCTGCTGGGTGCGATGCCAGTGACCCCCTAGCGAGTGGGACTAGACGTGGCACACCCTTAAAGAGCGTGGGTCGGCCCCAGTTTTATCCTACACGGGAATGAAGGGTGAAGTACCGGCCGAACACGGGCGCTCTGTCCTGCAGCCCGGCAGGGCCGGCACCGGGCGGAGTGATTCGTTCCCCGACAGTCCCGGGGTGCTGCCTTTCGGGAGCGCCGGCAGCGGAGGGCAGCCTTTCCCGGCCGGCACAGCCCGGAGACGGAACCGCCGGTGCTGAGTGACAGCCCAGGCTTTGAAAAAGGAGACAGCGGCAGAGAGCGAGTTCAGGCTCTTGGCACCGTCTTTCTGAAAGCAGAGTGACACGCTGGAGTACACTGAGTGCTCCTGCACAGCCGGCAGCACATGCCGTGGGGAAGCGCACAACACAAGTGAAGCTGACCGAAAACCGATTGCTCTGTGGTCAACTCAATTTTAACCGGAGCAATCTGACACAGCTGGTTACCTGGGAGGAGAGGCTTATCTCGATAAGACAAACCTCATATAAAACCTACAAGAAGTGATTTATGTACGGCTCTATTTTGACAGCCATCATGCTAACAAACATAAAAGTAGTGAATTAATTACTTTTCTGCCCGCATGACTTCCTTGAAAAGCTGTGTAGTCCACACCCTTCCACGGTATGTGGAAAGTAAGCTACCTTTGCCAACATATGACTAATTCAGTCCTTTAAGGGTTTCGTTTTCATTTGAATATAAGATAATAGAACACAAACCCTCACACACACAAAAAAAAAGGGACCTGTGTCGGATTTTTCTTCTCTCACAGAAATTTGACTGTGTATACGTACAATCATGTAGTTAGTTGCCAGGTGCTCAATGCAGGATTCAGCGCAGCAGAGCTGATGGTAGTGGTTCTTATAATTAGATCTGCCTAATCACCACCAATAAAATGTCTTATTTTATTGTGAGCAACAAAAAAATTACAATTTACAGCAATAAAATTTACAATTTTATTGTGAGCAATTTATTTCATTGATTAATTTTTATTTACTCACATTGATTAATTTTTATTTGCTCCCATTGGAGGTTCTAGTCCAGAAATTTGTGTTCAGAAGTTTTGATTAAAATGTTCAGTGCTTTGTAAGCGGAAAATGCTGTTTGCCCAATTGAAGTAGTTTTTAAAATTATTTGAGACAGCTCTGTGCAATTCATGTTGGTGTGGGTATTTCAGACATCACATGAAAGAATTGCCCTTTTGCTGTCTAGTAAAACTCACCCACTCAACCTGTAAACTTCAGAAGCATCTCCCACGATACAGTTTGGCAATTGATTTCTGTTAAGGGTGTACTATGGAGGCGCATGCTTTATCTCTGCACTTAATGTAATTGGTCTGAGCCATCTCCCACGAGCACCTGTGCATACTGCATCCCACAGCTGAAACAGTGGAATGAGATTTTTACAGTTCCCCCTTTAGGGTAAGTTTGGCTGTGGTTCTGAGCAGACGGGAAGTCCCTACAGGTAACCATTCAGGAGCCCAAGAACCCTAAATGGCTCCTGTGTTCAGGAGCAAAGAACAGAAAAGGGTGTAAAAACCAAAGGCAGACAGACAGAAGCACGAGTAAGTACTGATACAAGGGGATAATGACCTGTGACAGGAACGAGGGCAAAGGTGTCTGCTGACAAGAATGAAGAAATCAGGACTTTACTACAGGTTTACCTGCAGCAACTGATTTAACTTCTCTTAAAGACTCTCTGTTCTTCTGCAAAAAAGAGTAATGACATTGACCTCTTTTGTACAACCCAGCACAAAGTGAACAGTGAAAAAATTGTCCTGCTTTCCAACCATTACATAACTACAACTTTTATTTCTTAACGTCACATTGAAAAGCTTGGATACCCAGGTGTATAACTAACAGAACATATAATAGAAAGACAGACAAGATATTGCTTAAAAATCTGCACAGACTAAAATCCTCCACATTCAAAGGTAACAAGACAGGTACAATAAATAGTGATAGTCTAAAGAGGCCATATTATTTGTATCCAACCAAACCACTAGGAGAAACCATGCTCCATTCTAAAATAAAACTAAACAACTTCCTGCCTGTCCCCTTTCCGTTTGGAAGAAAAATGTGTCTAGGCATACCTATTTCATACCCTGAGAACACATTCAACACATTTTTAGAATTCAGGCATTCAAAAAATTTCTCCTACGCTATGGTTTGGAGAGACATTTGTCTGATGCTACTGCCTATGAAGTAGAAGTAGTTATTGCTAAAAAATGCTGGCTTTGAGATACAATATGCTGCAGAGACTTGAAAAGCCTGTGCTGGGGAAAATGGATGGTTTGTGGTTGCAGATGGGCTCACAGGTGCAGGAAAATTTCAGTGTCACTCACTTCATCAGTGTCAGTTACAACCAGAACCAAAGACAGATCTTTAGGACAAAGATCTGCAAGTAATGATCCACAAAATACGTATTTCTAAAAATGTCACTTGGGGCTGCCAACCAAACAGACCTCTGTCTCTCAGTGGGCATTCACAGCAGGACATGGGCCAACGATTCGATTAACCCAGCAACAGATTAGGGAAGTAATAAAAATTAAGAGGCTAGCCAGGACATATATAGAGAAATAGCATGTGGTTCATTGATCATAAGGAGTGATCACAAGGAAGGAGTCCTTTCAGAGAGAGAAGTGAGTCTTTGCTCCATTCTTGTCATGTAGAGATAAAGTTTTCTGGTAGGATGTTTTCAGACCCAGTGTAAGAGTTCCCAGGCAACTTGCATGATTCAAACAGAAAATAAAACCTTAAGAAATAGAATATAACAAAGAACTACAATTCAATTAAATAAATTCTTTTATACATTTAAACTTCACATTTCCAACTGCATTTTGATTAAAACTTAGGTACACACTGCATATTTAAGTTTATGAATGTAGTAAAATGATGTCTTTTGAAACAAGTTGAATTTTTTTTTCTGAAATAGCTTCCCACATTTTAGAAAATTATTGAATATATTATAAACCATATAGTTTATAGTTTGTTCTGTAGTGGTTGTCTACAAATGTATTATCCAGATGAACATCAACACCTTAGTAATTCTTGCCAAGTGACACTGAGATTGGAGTATTATAGTCATCCAGCAAGTCCAAGGTTCTTCTTATGTGAATCCATGCACTTTTTCCTGACAGGGCCCATGCAATTGAGAAATAGAAATGGTTTTGATACTTCAGTTAATGGATATCTGACTTTGTGCATTTCAGAAGTTCAGAAACTCAGAAACTTTCCTTTCTATTGTGTATTTGCCCTAAATCTGACTTCTCAGGTCTTTAGTCCCACTTAAAGCAGTGCCAAACTGCTTTAAGTTATCCACCTTAGCTATCCCTGTGGAAAGGATAAAAAAAAAAAAAAAAAAAAGGTCTTCTTTTACTTCAACACTTCCATTCTTCTTGCAGACAGACTTGGAGATTCAACCAAGCCACAATAATTATAGTTCAGAGTCAGGCTTCAACTGTTGTGCTCGCTTTATCAGTACAGCTTCTCTCTATTTCTCCTGGTAAGAGGGACAAAATTTAAAGCTTTTTATGGCTGTAATAGAAAGCCACTAATTAGAATAACCTAGATATATTTATTCTTTCAGAGAAAAAAAAATATGCGGTACCAAGGTTGCAAGTAATAGCAGTTACAGAGATTCAACTATGCAGGAAGTCTCATGGTTGGTGTTAGCAATCCTGCATTTCCAGTATAATTAAGTCAGCAGCTACCCAAAAGTCATCCTTCAATGTGCTAGATTCATCCAACAAGATTATATATTCATAGGAGAAGGCTGTAATAAGATCAGAAGATAATAATATAAGATTTATTATACAGAACGCTAAAAGAGAAGCTAGAGAATGGCAAAGATAAAGCTTGCAAGATGCTTTACATGGAGATCTCTGTTCTGTTTAGACACAGGAAACAGCTCCATCAAGCAGCAGCCTAACATGCCTCAGCTTGATGGCATCATCGTG
Source organism: Vireo altiloquus (assembly GCA_013396875.1). Classification (NCBI taxonomy): domain Eukaryota; kingdom Metazoa; phylum Chordata; class Aves; order Passeriformes; family Vireonidae; genus Vireo; species Vireo altiloquus. Next base: position 1,093,468 of record VZRF01001586.1, read on the forward strand.
CAGGGTTCTGCCATCACTGAAAATTCATCCAGCAGCAGTAAATGGAAACATCTACACTTGGCAAGTGTGATCAGTGGGTTTTTTTCAAACACTTTTAAGCCAGGAAGGGCCAAATAATCTATCTTTTGAAAATCAAACCTTGTGATATCCAAGCTTGTTGACAGTGTCTCAGGTTATGAAAAAGAAGTAACAAAAACCAAAACAAAAATCCAAAAATAGAGATGCCTTTTGCATTAATCAAATGCAGTTCCAGGCTCTGTATCCAGCAGCCCAGTCCAGGATGACTGATTCAGAGATACAGTGAACTTCTGAACTTTGTGCCCTTAGATGGCTGTTACCATTTGTTCAGTAATATAGCATAAGATTAGCTGCACTAAGTGCCAGATATAACATGAGTCATATTGTGCATGGCTTCACTCCATCCTGGCTATCTCAGCTGAGCTGTGGTCATTCCCAGGAGGGGGACATTCTGTTCCAGGCTTTCATGCCTCCATTTTCAATCTGCTTGGCAGCTTTCTGCTGACACAAGTTGCAGTGAAAGTGGTGCACTGTGGATGCTTTCTGATCCATCTGCCTCCCTGGCCCTTCTCTGCAGTATCCAGCCGGCCGATCACTCCACAGCCTTGTCTTCTCCATGCTTCTACAGCTGGCACTGCCAGCAGCTCACAGCTCAGCAAGCTTCTGGGAGCTGACTTAGACTGCACGATGGACGGCACCAAGAACAATTGCATGCACATTTTTTCTCTCTCTCTCTCTTGTTTTTTTGGGAGGGGGAGTAGGTTGGTTTTTGGTTGGGGTTTTTTGGTTTTGGGGTGGGGATTTTTTGGGTTTTTGTTATTGTTGGGGGGTTTTTTGGTGGTTTTTAAAGTTTTACTCAGCTATTCATTGCAGGCACAAATAGCTTTATTACTAATGTGTTTATTCTTTTATTGTAGTTGCTTCCTTACAGCTCAGAGAATTTATATATAGGAGACTGATTTGAAGATATTCTCGCTGTTTTAAATTAGCTCTCTGAGAAGCCAGGGCAGTATAATAGGCTTGTGTGATTAAGCCCATTGCAATCTTTGGCATGCCTGGGACTACTGTGCTTTCATTTTCCAAGAGGATGAATCTCAGATGTGCTTTGAAATCCTCAGAGCAGGATACAGATGTTCAGGTGACAAAAGCCAGTGCTCGGTAATCCTAATGCACAAGCTTACTTCTTTTGGCAGGATCCTGGCACTCAAGCTGTTATTCCGATCTGCTTTCCATTAATCACTTCTGGCAGAAGAAAAGGCCTTCCAAAAATCTTTCACCTTTGGCCTATACTCAGGCAGCAAAAAGGATGTAGCAGCATACAAGGGTTGTGCCAGAAAGGAGCTTCAGCCTGAGAGCACGATTCTGATGTTTTTGCCATGAGATTCCCCACAGGTCTGTCCTGGAAGACTCAACAATCTTGTCAGCCACACCCCATTTTAGGTTTCTTTATCTAAACAGGGTGGTAGTCCTCAATTACCCTGCCTGTGTTTGTAGCTAGCTGACAAGTTAGTTCATGCCTAGCACAGATCAGGCAGGACAATATCCCAGGGATGATGATTAGAAGATGGATAATGCCATACACGGCTTTTTTTAAAGACTTCTGTGATTGAGCAAAGAAAAGGAGGAAAGGGAATCAAGAAAATATGGATCTGAATCCAAATCAACTTCAGCCTTTTATTTCCTATGCTTGGGAACATTAATGTACAAAAATCTTTAGGCAAAACTAAACTCCTCTTAGTGATCTAAAACAGAGAAAACCTTCCAAGAACACCACATATGATTAACCATTAAGATAAAATCTTTAAGAAAGTCAGCACTCTTGATTAAGGAACCCAAAATACCTTTATTTTACTCCTGATGAATGCCTTTAGAAGCACTGATGAATTTATATGTCTGTTGTTCCACCCTCAGTTAAGCTTCTTCATTTCTTACCAATGGAAGTAAGAAATCCTCCTTTCTAGGCCAGCAGCTTTCTTACCTGAGAATGAATTCTCACAGTTCTTCAGTGGTCAGCCTGGCATTTGAGATACCAGGGACCTGCATTCCGACCACCTACTGCCCCAGGATCCAAATGGGTTTAAATTCCCACATCTTTCACAGCTGGGACTGGTGGCCAGTGCCTCTTAAAAGCTGAAACAAGAATGATAATGATTATGATACATGCATTTAGCTTTATGTGGGGGATTTCTGAAGATTATCTCAAAGAGCAGAGACAGATCCTTAATCTTTGTGCAGCTCTAGGTGTAAATTCTTCCTACATCATTTTTAGCATTGGATTACCTGGAATTGAACTTTGAACATCTAGGCAAAATGTGAATAAAGGTAAGCTCAGGCTATGGTCTTATGGATGATATGCTCATCACACCACGTGCTGGCAGGGAAGATCCATGGCTTCCCCTGGTGCTGCAGTGATCTGAGCTATTCAGTCATTCACTGCCAGTTCTCCCAGGTTACAGGAAAAGCAGAGAAGGGATTTGTTCTTATAAATAGTATGTGGGAAAGGGCAAATCAACAGCCATCACATGATCAAGTCCACATCCCCCTGGAAAGCCAAAGTGAAAATGGCACAGGTTGTGAACCATCCGTGAACCACACCCCAGCTAGGGCAGGTTTGAAATTAACTCCAGTGCATTTGGATGTGGTAGAGATAATGCCTGGGAAGGAGCTGTCTATGGATTTAAATCTTGTCTGTGGATTTAGCCACTGGTGTAACTGTCCTGTAGGCAACTGTTCCTGGAAGACAATAAATTAATTCTGGCACGTAAACCCCAGTCCATTCCTGGTCAGCGTGCACACATCAGCACAGCCCTGACTGGGTCATGTCTTCACACCAGCCTGTCCCTGCTTCCCGAATCCCAGTCCAAATCACCAATACAGCATTTCTGCTGTGCTGGGACTGAAGCAGACACAAGCCTTCTGCTAAAGCTCTGGTTTTCAGGTACTGCAACACACAGCTTGTGCAAACAGTCTGATTAAGAGAAACCAGAACAACCTAACACAAGACCACCTTTGGGAAGGAGTTGTCCCAAGAGCAGCCAGAGGCCTTTGGCAAGGGCTGCCTTCAGCAGAGCCTGCTGCAAACTGCTCTCTCCTTTTTCCCCTGCTCTCTCCTCTTGATCATTTCAGAGAGCCTGCAGGGGAGCAGATGCTTTTCTAGGTAGTTCCAGCCTGCTGACTGACAGCTTGCACCTGTCCCATGTGGGGCTGTTACATCCCTTGGCATTAGCCAGGGGGGCTATTTTTAATTGGCAGGACAGAAACAAGAGGTAGAGCCTTTGGCCGAGTACCCTGCAACCCTGTTACTGACAGAGTGAATCACTTTTCGGCATCCTCATTAAAGCACTCGCTAACAAACTTTGCTTTCCTCTTGAGCACTGGTGCCGAAAGTAGGGCCCCGCAGCGCCCTGTAGCGCTGTTTGCTGGTGTGGGAGCAGGAGAGCACACCTTCAAATCATTCATCAGGAAACTCTGAACTAAGGCAACAGCCCCCAAAGTCTAGTCAGTGTCTCACAAGAGAAGGCAGAGCTTGATAAGATACGAGACCCGCTGGGAAGCAAAATAAGGACTGCTATATTCCAGGCCTAATTTGGGCACTGACTACAATTTAGTTTGGCTGGAGCCTGATGCAGTGCAAAAGAACATTTGTAGTTTTACAGAGAAGCTTGTGCTTTTTGGTTTTTTTGCTGCCTTCCCTCTCCATGACTTGGGTGAGTTTGTAGGTCAAACTGCCTCTTGGAGCAAACAATTCACGTGTGCCTCTGAAAGGCCCTTCGGAGCACGGAGCTGCCACAACCCTGCTCCTCCCGCAGGACATGCTGCTCCCTTTACTTTCTGCTGTAACATGAAGTGCAGCTGGGTTCTTACCTTGGAGCACAGGAGGATGGCCACATCAGTAATCACATTTCTGGCAGAATCATGCCCAAAACAGTTTTTGTGATGTGTCACGGGTTTCATACCTATGTAAACAGTCACATCAGGTTGTTGTTCTGTATAGATTCAGTATTACAAACCTCCCTGCAATACTAGAAAAACCCCATAAAGGAATCTTTTTCAAAGTGCCATTAGGATACAAAAGTCTTATCTGTTTAACTTTGCCAAAAATACCCCAAAAACCCCTGTCATAAAATTATTTGAATAACTCTGGAAGGGGCCTTTGTGATGAAACTTTAAATGAAGTTGCAAAATCCAGCAAAACTGTGGGTTAATTATATCAGCCCCTTTCCAGTGCTTCCATTCCCACATCAGAGATTCCTTACTGGACAGTCACCATATTTTTTGGTACTCCCCACAAGTTTCATTCTGTACTCTCCTTCACAGTATTTGTGAAATGAATTGCTACTCCCTAAAGACCCTTCTTCATTGCTACCGTAAGAAAAGCAAACTTGCTGCCTGCTGTTGTCTCCTCTTCCTTTCTGCCCCATTCTTTTTAGGGATATTAACCTCCAATTAGAGTACACGAGAATCTATCTGTGATCAAGAGACAGAGATTCAGTTTTGCTGACTTCATCTAGCAGAGCGAGGGGGGAAAAAGAGTGAATTGTTTCTTTATATTTAACATGAATGATGAATCCTTGTTTGAAAAGCATTCCCTGTCTCTTTCAAATTGATCTCACATGCTGCGGTATACTAGGCATTTGAAGTTGAACTTTTTGATAAACTAATGGCACTAACAGAAAAAACCAAAACTGTTAACAAATTGGCTGTCAATATTTTGCACAAGTCAAATGATTTCTATGAACAATCTAGCAAATACCTATTCTAACCTATCCTCATATCCAACTTCAGTACAATTTTGACAGCAAAAGGAATTTAGTATTTGGCAGCTGTTTCCCTGTTCCAGGGAAAACCAGTAATTTTACCAGACTCTGTCACAGATTGGTGCCAAAAGAAAAAGCAAACCCCTTATAGGTAGCTGCAGAGTTAAGACCACAGCTGTAAACCTGTAATTCCTACATCACCCAGAACAGTTATTTCTCCAGAAATGATTTGAAGTATATGCACATACTTGCAACAGAGTCCCACACGATGCTCCAATTACATTTTGTCAGCATTACTTCCATACTGAAGAAAAACCTCATAACACCATCACAACTATGCTCAGGAATACTTTCACAGTCACAGTGCTAACAGACAATGAGCCATCATTTTGCATATAAAACAAATTAAGCATTTGTCATCTTTCAAATATTTTATTTTAGTATTTTTAAATATGTTTAACACAACAAAGATATAAAACAATATATTAATTTAATCTGAGTTTAGAATCAAAACAATATTTACTTATTTACAGTACTCTAAACTTCACTGGCATACCTTCTAGCCATCAGATAACACTATTTTCTCAGTCAGAACAAAACCAAAGTAAATGTTCAGTGTGAAAAGCCTTCTACATCCTTATTAAGTACCATGTACAATGCAGTTTGTGGTTTCTCAAATTTGACAAAATTTCTCATTTTTTTACAAAATTCAATTGGAAGAGCTAAAACTAAGTTACAGTTAGTCTTTCTAACTAGAGTCAGGTTATTGTGCTCCACATTTATCACCTTAAGTTCTCACACAGCTATTACAAACTGGCTTTTAAAATGTGCATGTCACTGAATTATGTACATAATACTGCAAATTTGTTAGGATGCAACTGGTAAGTCTGCAGGATACTGCTCTGTGGAAGGTTCAGTGTTCACATTAGTGTTTGAGGAGTTGTGAGGAGTTTTTCCATGTTTTTCTTCATATAATGAACAAGACAGCAGTAGATTCACTCCAAAGGATTTCTTTCCCCCAGGAATACTGTTTCAATTAGGATAGTGACATGGTCAAAGACAGATCAGAAATAGTAATTTTATAAATCAGTGTTCTGTCAATTAACCCTTATTGCTGACGTCTACATGCACAAAATAATTCGGAGGGTAAGCTGTCTCATTGCTAGGACTTCTGTCAAATATACTTCCATCTTGACAAGACTGTGGTGGTTTTTGTAGATACAGGTCAGATTTCTAAAAAGGTACCTTAGGTTATTTAAAAAAAAAAAATCAGTATTGTCTGTAGATTACTGCAAATTCTCCCTAACTCTTCAGTAGGAACAACATGGACAGGAAAAACTATCATAGTTGGTTTTTTTGCTACACTCCAGGTCCATAAAACCTACTGTTTGGGGTTTTTTTTCCATAACTGATGCTTGAAAATCAAGTGGGTTTTCATACATCAGAAAACGAGCTAAATAGTAATAGACAAGTATATCACTAAGCATGCAAGCAGTGGTTAAAAAACAAGGAGGCATTAATTTCTGCAAAAGATTTGTACTGGTGTCTGAGTTCAACTCTTTCCTCTTAAACTCTTTTTGGCACTACATGAGACACAGTTGTACAGAAAAGATTGTAAGAACCTGTACTTTTATTCTCCTTGGAGGGTTTCAGTAATTCTAAATGACCTTATTTAACACGCTTGCATCAAAAAATAACTTTTTTCCCCAGATCATTTAACTGACCCTTGCTTCTTAAAGCAGGTAACTATCAAGGCTTTATTTAGAGTATTTTGGTTTTTTACAGATTTCTTCTCTCAGAACCCAGTTAAGTAGCAATTTCTTTGAAATTCTACTGTAATGTTTTTCTTCTACAGTAGATAGAGTGGGAGACATCAGAGAAAACCAAAAATAAAGTGACATTACCTATTCCCATTACTGTATGCACACACAGTATGCACTTGGCCTTATCCAAAAAAAATGGAAACTAAAATAATATTACTCACTGAAGTCAAGAGTATTTAGTAATTTGCTTGAATTTAAGCATACAAGTCAAGCAGTGCATGTACAGGATCCAATTCTTGCTTGTCTTGGACATGAAAATACTTCAGGCCTATCAACATTTCTGTACTGACACTTTGTGTAAGTGTTGTCATGTTTGCCACAGGACTTGAAGATTATTTGCCTATATGGAAGCATTGTTCAAGCTCAACTGGAGGAACCTTACCTAAAGATCCTTCTGTAAGTTTTTGCCAGTGTAATCAGAATTTGTTAAAAAACACATCTATGAAGGTCTAATTCTGTATAGGTGTCCCATCATAGCCCACTTAAGGGATCTTTCAGAAATTAAAAACTAAAGGCAAAAAACCTATTATAAGAAACTGTGTCATAAGGTACAAAAACCCAAAGAAAAAGGATGGGGGAAGAGCCTGTGTGTTTATCACTTGCAGGTGATACATATGTGCATACAAATCCCCAAACTAATAAGGAGGAGCACAACCCTATTGCCATGTCTCAAATATTACTAAAATTGCTAAGCTAGCAAAAAAATATGACCCTCCCCTTCTTTTGTATATACAGTCATTAATTTCAGACTTTGCTACTTGCTTAGTCTGTGCACTTTGTAGTACTAATGTTGTTAAGTACTAATGTTGTTAAGACACTTGCACTTGCTGGCATTGCACAGTAATTCACTCATTACTCTGAATTCAGATTATGTGGGCACTCACAAAGACCACAGAGACAACTTAGCACAGAGGAGGTGCAACATGTTGAAGGAGAGCAAAAGGACTGGTGTGTGAACATAAAGGAAACATCCCTGAACATACTAAACATTAAATCCAAGGCCCAATGGTGCTCTTCTGTCTTTACTTAAAAGTGCTTGTCAGCAACAGAAGCAGCAAAATGCTTTTAAAATGCTGACTCTTACAAAAGGAGGTACAAAATGTAAAGCCTCTCAGTTACTTGCAACTTGTTTCCATCTAATTAACGACAAAGCTTACATTCCCCACTTTACAGACTGACCTGTGCTCTTTTGCAAGCAAGATCAGATTTTTCTCTCTTCTATCAATTTCAAGGTTTCCTCTTGCATGTTTACAGACAAAATGAACTTCCAAAATAGCAGAGGACAATTATCCTGACAATGTTTTAATCCACTCCAATGCTAACAAACCCAACCTTTTTATATTACTTATCCTGGACTCAGATACCTATGATCATGGGAAACAGCAAAGAACAAAAGAACAAGCTTCTTTTAAAAAAAATTATAGGCAAAGCTGATTTAAAACATAATTTACTTAACAGAATTTGAAAAATTAAATTAGAACAAAGAATTCTTGTGTTTCAAAGTATATGAACTTCATTACAAAAAATAAAAATACTGAAATGATAGCTTTAGTTTATGTAAACATTGTTACACTGGGCTGTACTTGAAAATTCTCCTGCATGTCTAAGTTGTAAAATAGTACTTCAGTTTAGATGCAGTTATGCCAGTTACCACTCAAATGGTTATTTTCAGAATCAACAGCTTTGCAAGCTGAATTGCATACCTCTCCATATAACTTAGATTACAATCCCGCACATCCTGAGAACAGATGTTTCCTAGAGTTTAGAAAAATAGCATTCATAACTGTGTGCATTGCAAAGGCAAATATAAATTAACAAATAGAGCTCTTTCGTTATAAAGTCTCAAGAGGAATGTTCAAATTGCCTTTCTGAAATCAGAAAGTTAGGAGCAGCAAATGGCAAGTCTTTAAATCTTTCACAATACTCTTTCATTTTTTTGTAAGTGTAAGCATACTCCCCCAATTTGGATGGCGAAAGCCATCAGGCTATGGCAGATTGAACAATATAGTATTAAACCTGCAATTTTGCTAAAAAATTGGAATGTTACAAATATAAAAACCTCTGGAAGAGTACAGTATACATGTGCTCAATAGTGTTGGCAGAGATACTCCAAGATGCATAATTCCTCTGTGGAATAGGAGCTAAATTAAGTTACAAAAGTAATATACTACGAAGAGTGTAAGGTAGTCAAGTTAGTACAATCAAGGTTTATAAAAGGAACACAGTACAGCAAGGAGTAGCCCACAGTAGGTTAGAAATCTCCAAACCTTGCAAACTCCAAATTTCTGTGCACACACAAGCACATTGTGCCCATTAGGTCAGCTTGTACCAAGATGGAAATGCTTTGTGTAACCTTCTAAAGCTGACTTACACTACCTTTTGCACACCTTACCTATTCTGAAATTGCAATAATCAAATTAAAAGGTCTATACCATTTTTATGATTTTGTACCTTGTATCTATCAGTTTTCATTTAGCACAAATCTAATTTCAAGTCTCTACAGACAACATTACTATTGTCCCCTTACAAACCATTGCCTAAGAGAACCAACCCTTGTGTGACCCTTGCTTATGCATTATGGACGCAGAGTGTTGGTTTGAGGTTTTTGGGGATATTTCGTTGTGGTTTGGTTTTATCAACTAGTGAAACTCAAATGTTTATGGTACTTTTATCTTTCCCTGTACTAAATGAGCAACTTAATTTAAGAACACCAGTTTTCTTTTCATAGTTGTTATAAAAAGATATACTGTGTGTGTTTATATATATAAACAAATATCCTGTGCATATATATATCCAGAGATATTCACCATATTGTTGACACCAGAGTGCTAAAACATACATCAACATGAGCACTATTTCCAACACTCACTATTATTACTATTCCTGAAAGAGTTACTACATGCATTTTTCCCATCCATTTACAGGACAGTAACATACACAAAGACAACTGTTCTGTTTTTCCAATGGTAAAGAACTGCTTCTGAAAAGCATGCATGGGTTTGGGTATAAGCAATTAAGATCACACAAAAGTTACTTTGTGGCTTTAAACTCACTAAAGCTAAGTTTTCTTTTTAGTGGATGTTCCACTTACTTTAACTCATTTAAACACAAAAGGGAAAACTTTCAAGTGCTAGAACAACCATATAGACAACTGATAGACTAAACTAAGTAAATTCTCATTAAAAAAATATCATCACTGCACAGCCACAAGGCAGACTTTCATTTCTGGCAACCTGTATGCAGACCATTTATACTGTCAAGACCTGTAATTTAACAGTTAAGAGACCCTCTCAGCAAGGAACGACACTGCTTTCTTCATTATGACATAGACCTCCTCAATCTTTAAATATACACAGTTAGTTTTGAAAATTACATTTATGACTGTTTTAAAAGAAAAGCTTGATAAAGTTCTAATTTTTTTATCAGTATATGTAAAGGCTGGCACTCAGGTAACAGAGATTATCTGGACATGTGAAGGGTGTATTATATTCAATACAAGCACATATTTGAGGTTAACGTTCCATGAACATTCACAAAGAACCTTACCAAGGGTAGCAGTATTCTGGTTTATATTCATGCTTCACTGATAGTCTTTACCCATCTCTGCATTGTTTTCTATTTTCACAAAGAGAAAACAAAACACATCCCTGTAAAGTATGGGAACCCCACTTTATGGCTAAGAATCTAAGAAACAAGGCAAGGAGGAGATGACAGACTGAAAAATGTTACTTGACTTCCCCCTTGCAGCTAGCCTTGTTGGATCTTAGTCATAATACTTCATAAAAATCTGAACTGACCCACACAATCTTCAACCAATTAATCTTTTTAGTATAGTAGGTTTTGAAAAGGGCCAGCAATACTCATTGGGAACAGTACCATTAACATTGCATTCAAAGAAAGAAAACATTGGAAACCATATCCTTGCTCTCCTACTCTGTTGATATGCTCTAGTATTAGCCAGTGTATGGTAATACAAAAAGAGTCTTGTAGTGATGTAAAAGGCTATGAAGACATCTATAGAATAATGTTCATGTGCAGCCAAAATGAAGAAGATTCCAAAGAGATTCAGGACCCAGGACAAAGTGTGCAAGAAGTTCCAGCTCCTTGGTGTATCTAGGAGAAAACAGAAAGTGATTAACCTTGAATGCCTCAAAAACCAGGCCCAGACATTCCAAGTTCTTATAAAGACTTTTCATCCAAAAATGAGACAAAGTTACTCTCTTCACTCAGAAATACTGTATACAGGTCCAATAAATCCAATGAAAACAACCACACAAGTTATATATGTTTATTACTTCATGACTTAATTTATAAATGCATTTGTGGTTTAACAAGAACATCCTTAAATGGTTTAGCACCCTGCAAAGCAGAATTCTTTGTTCAGCCAACTTCTTTTAATGAAAATCTTGCTTTTTCTACGTTCTAAGGAGGAATATGTAATGAAAGCTGTATTATTGTTATTGCAGTCATTCCATCACAGTTGAACTCAAACTAATTATCTTTGCTTGCTGTAATACATATCAAATCACTGTTGGTGTTTACAGAATGGTAGTACTGTTTCAAATACTCTCACTCATTAAGGGGTTCAAGTGTTTGGCTTTATGGATTACACTAAACGTACGGAAACATCACCAGGTATTTTAGCTGACAGGAGTCAGTGGCAGATACCTAGGGAAGGGAATAGCAATAGACATCCTAAGTATCTTCCCAAGTATTCTCCTAGCAGCAAGCCAGAAAGCCTTTCTAATTTCTTGGCTCACACTGAAAAGTGCCTTATTCATCCCCCCATTCAAGGAGGTGGTGCTCCTTTCCTGGCTGTGATTTGACTGTCACAAACCTGAGAAAGAGCATAGCAGTCTGAATTTGTATTTGTTTGCATAAATGTTATACTTTGAACTTTTTGAGGAGGTCAAGGAGCAGGTAATCTTAATACTTAAGGCCATTCAAATGTTTACACTCTCACACCTCTGTACAAATTCTTAAGGACATTTGAGTATTGACACTCTGTACTTACATTCTGTGACAAAGAAGTTGAGCATGGTCAGCACGACAGTGTGACCACTGAACATGTAATCTCCACATGTATGTACTCCAGTCAGAGTCATTCCAAAGCCACTCCATATTGCAAATGCCCGCTGGAGTTTCGCCCAAACACTGCCATACAACTGAAAAACAGTGACATTAACCTTTACTAAGTTCCCACGGCCCAAACAGTATGTCCTTAAAGTTAGCTGTATTGCTTTTTGTTTGTTTAATACCATTTATCATGCTGTGTCTTTTATTAAAATGCAGGTTAGCACATCTTTGGATTTCACTGTGGCAATGAGTCACATTAGTAACTACAATTACTAGTTGTATTCATCATACCTCTGATGAATACTGGAATTTAGAGCAAGTATTTTGTTCCAAGTGATTTACCCACAGAGCCTGCCATCTTTTTTTGAATGTATTCAGCCTCCCAAATGTGTTTTTGTCAAGCTTTCCATTTGTTCAGCTCAAACCTCTCCTAACTAAAAGTTAGGATGAAACCATAAAATCCCATATTCTAAGGAATATCCCTTATGAGAAGGGGTGAAATAATAATAGTTTGTTGGGGTTTTTTCAAAACCATGCAACCAACAAGACAAGTGAGATTACTTCCCTTTCAGTCGTTCTTCATCAAGTCAGCAGCTGAAGTGCACACCTCTTTGATGTACTCTCTCTGGCTTACAGTGTGAAACATTCTGAACACCCTTCACCAAGTAATCATATACTCTCCTAAGTGGCAAGTGCTTCTAAGACCCTTAGGGATGTTTGCCTGCATATGGTAATTAACGCAAGGGCAAGGAAACGCGAGAGAAACATGATGTTCTTAAAAAACACACATCTAACACTATGGTCCCAACAATCTCAATCACGTCTTAAGTATTTTTTTACAAAAGGAAACAGGAAAAATACATTAAAGCATTTGAAGTTTTTACCTTTCCAGTACACTGCAAGTGCTGGCCTGGCACGGAGAGCGAGGTAACAAACATTGTAATGCAACGTAATAGAAATACTGTTCCCATGAGGCTGCACAGCCTGCGCAGAAGTATGGATCTGGGAAAAGTACACAAGAGCTGAGATCAGGGAAGTTATGACAAAAACATTTCACCTCACCCCAACTTAATCCCATTAAGTCCTGCCATCATTACTGCAAGTTTCACAACAACTTTTTTGTTTTTCTAAATTAAGTAGCACTGTAAAAATATGGTTCCACATGGATAGGGTGAGACACTGTAGCAAGCTGACTGTCACCAAAAGGTACATCTCCACCTCTGCAGCTACTTTTGTGCTAGCTTTGGCACTCATGCCTTCTGTTGGCAAATTGATAAAAATCAATGAACCAGTGAAAATTTAACTTAAAATATGCATGAACACAAAAGCATTTTCTCTCCCTCAGTGAAAGCAAACTGCCAGGCTGGCTCACATGTCCTGTGGAAATTGGTTCTCATCGCACTATCTTATATACAACACTGTTGTGGTATTAGTGTATATACTGACAACTCTGAAATATCTGTGTTCTGAAGGAAATTACTTATAAATATGGTAGAAAAGTAAATTCAGGTTACTCCTTTGAAAGATTCGCAAGCCATCATTCTTGATTAAATCCTCCCTAATCCAAATTAACAGAGATAATACTAGGAGTTGACAAGATTCTTACCAAATGGAAATTCTTAAACAATCATCATAAATTCTTGTTATAGTCTTTTCTCTGCATCAAAGTACCAGTTAATCTGGATTTTATAAAATCTACCTGTGTTTGTGAAGCAGAAGAACCAAGAGCCAAATGTAGCAGAGAATTACGCCGCATACTTCAGTCATAGCAAAAGCCCATGGTATCCTGGGGACGCTAAAAAAAAAGGACAAAGCAAGAAAGTTAATACAAAGGCTTAATTTTTTCCTAGTCTCAGTATTGAAAATAAAGGCATATGAAGTTCTAACCTCAAAACTAATTTACATTCATCTGACAACAGTATAAACTACAGCCAAAAATTCTTTTGTTAGACTGAATAAAATAGAATTTGAAATATATTCAATTACATTATCTCCTTCCTAATAATGTGTTTCCAGCAGATGTTTAGACAGAATTCACTAAGTCGGGGAAAATCTCTAGTATGCTCTCTTAATTCACACATGACTTACTAACAGGATGTGTTCCTCTACCATTGTTTCACAATAACCTTTTTCATTCTGACAAAATCTTGCATCATGTCAATTATGCTGCTTATGCTCGTAAGAATGCTATGTCAACACAATGAATTAAATGCTGCAAGGCCAAAAATCTTAAATACTCGTAACGAAGCAGAACTGCACAGAAAAGTATCAGGGAAAATAAAAATTGTTTTCAAATTTTCAGTGAGAATCACTACATGCAAACCTTTCAGCCTTCCCTGTCAAAAAATTTAAGACTTCTTCTACACATAAGGCACTGTAACAATTTCCATTTTTCAGTCACCAAAATACAGATCAACAGATTTCAAGAGAAGCTGCTCCTCGTGGTTTTGTGCTCCCCCTGATACAAAGGGGTAGCAAAGCACTGCTCAAATATGAGCTTTGTAGTAATCCCCTCTCATTGTTTTGTGGGCTGCTGCTTTCTGACCTTCCCCATCCTCCTGCCCACTGAAAACCATGGTAGCACCCTGGGAATGAAATCCAGTGATGCCATAGCTTCTGTTCTCTCTCCCCTCTTCCACTCTGCTGGATAGGGCCTGTACTTGCTGACTTAAATATAAATTTATGGGGGATTCTGCACACTTACTCAAAAGATTAGAGTCTTACTGACTTCTTGAAAGCCATTAATGAAAATGGAAATTACTGGCAGGAACAGGAAGATCACAAAGGCTGAACTTTTTAACAGTTTAGCTCATCTTTTAAAACTCTCTAGGCAGTTAAGTTCTCCAAGGTGCAAGTGCACTTTCTCAAAGGGAACATTTATCCTCTGTTAAACCTGTAGTCAATGACTAGAATTTGAACTTTGCCATTGTGTCTCTTCTTTGCCTGAAGTGAAACATCTTCTTTAAAAAAATGAGCAGGTACAGCGTAAGTCACAACCGTGATTTAATACCCTGTTAAAAGAGATGCTGGTCTTTTCATTCTGCTTCAGTTTCCCTACACCATTTTCAGCAAGCTGACAATGGGAACACAACAAAAATACAGTACCAATGCTGTTTGCTTTCAATTTCTTTACTCACTCACAGATGAAAATATTCTTTCACCCAAAGTTTTTCTATATCAATGTTACGCTTCATAGCAGGAACTGGATCTCAGAAAATGCATATGGCTGCATATCTGTGCCAGCTAACCATCATGCTTTTCACTAGAATGTGAGGATGGACGAACTAATTACTGTGTTGTAATGAGTTTACGATGTAACACTAAATATAAACTAGGTTAGAACAACAGCTCCATTTATTTTCCCCTAAAACTAAATCTTTGCAGGTAGCTGATCCACATTTCAACCTTAGCAGAAGGATTTAATAGACTCTTATTACTATTTTGCAGAGGCATCTTCTAGAGCAGATGAAATTTTCTTCCAGAGCATATGAAACTTTAAAAACAAAGAAAAGACAGACTGTATTTTAACCATCACATTACTATCTTGTTGAGAAAGAAAATTTCTTACCTATCTAGAAATATGTCTGGCAGAGGTGGGTATGTTTGCATGTCAGGTACTCGCTCATGTACTATCACCATAACAAATGATGTAAAGCCAAACACTATGAAGACATACACACAACTTAAAACTGTCTTCCAGTACTCTGGGTCCAGCCTTCGTGTGGCATGTTTGTTTTTCCCATTTGCATATTGATACTGCTCACCATTCAGGTCAGTAATTGGTCCATCATAGTCCCGAGGTACTTCACCATTACAAAACCAATCTGCCCCCTGCAGCGATGGGCACACGGTGCCGGCGTGGCCATCACTGCTGTAACCCAGCTCTTCCAGGACATCCATGTGCTGCTTCTGCAGTTTGCGTATGGACAACATCAGCCTCTTGATGTCCCCCAGGATTTTGATTTCCAGAGGAGGGGATCGTAAATCATACTCAGTAAGTGTCAGCAGTGTAATTCCATCTAGCCTGTGTCTGTTGCACAAAACATCCACATATTCACAGAAGCCTTCCTCCTTCAGCCACTTGGCCACGTTCTTGGTAGTCCAACGTTGAATGCAAAGCTGGTTATTGCCTGCCATCCTCTCCCTTTATCTGCCAAGCACACTGACCTGTTGCATATCCAAGAGAGACAACACCAGAAAGTTTAACACAGATTATTGAACTGCCAGTGTCTTTTGTGCAATTTTAATTAGCCCAAGACATTTTATATAAGAGACAGTTAAAAAACAGACCTAATTTCTTAGGTAAGTAATATAAAAATGCCTTTTTTTTTAATTCAAGAAAAACTAAATTACTATTATCTCATTTGCTCCTAAATAGAAATTTAAAGTTTTCAAGAAGCAGAATATCTCCTAGATGTATCCAGTATACTTTTCTAATTTTGTTATAAATAAATGAATCCAGGTTTGTTAATTACATTAAGCAATGAAAATAAAATACTACTCTGTTTGAATACCAGTTTAATCATTAGCCTTTTCCACTGTTTACAGTTCATCAACTACGCAAGAAAGTATAGCCAGAAAACACACAAAACGATACTAAAGCTGAAATAATACATTTCAATACAGTCCAACATATCCCACTGTTTTAAAAATATATACTGAAGCTTTGATGACATGACATTTTCCCACTCCTTCCCAGAAAACCTAAGTCTAGATATCTGCAACAGTGTTGAGCGGAAGAATCTTAGTTGTATGTTGATGGTACAACCATCACATTTCTTTGTTTGATCTCAGTAGTTAAAATATATGCTTGCTGAATTGTGAATCCTTTAAAATATTCAGCTTTCAAAAATAACATTACTAGAAATGAAGCACTGGCTTAAGCTTCAAAGCATTTTAAAAAGTGATGTAGTAGTAGATAACATAGTAACACACCAAAACCAAAAGAAATGTATTCTCTTCATACAGATTTCTCAATAATTGTGTTTCTACTCTAGAATATTGCTTGAAGGAAGGAGCAACAGCTCAGCAACATTTTAGTCACATGGTGGTAAGAGGTCACCAGAACAACAACCAGGAAAAAAGTTAACTACAGGACATTATGTGGAACACATGACAAAATTTTGAAAGGCTACCAGTGAAGTAAAAGTACTAAAATGTTTGTGCAATATTGAAGACCCACAGTAGAAGAGAACAGATCTGTGCATAATTTATATTTGGTGGCTCATGTACAGCTACCATCTAAGAAACAGCTACAATTTCACAGCGCTTTTGTACTCAGAAAAACAGTCTAATTAATTAGAATGCTTCAGTCATGCTAACCAAATCTCAGAAAATACAAGGCAGTAAAATACAGTACTGCCACATACATCATTCAAGGCTTTCAAGGAAACACTCTATTTAATCTATTATTTAGCTTCTGTCTATAGTAAAGTGGTACTGAAACCCATCATGAATATGCAGCACAGTTCTGCATCTTTTTCAGGGGCACAGCTCTTACAAAAACAGAACCTCTTTCCTTCTGACTTCTTTTTTTAAGGAGGTACAGTACCTATCGTGCTCTTAATATAATTATTGGATGCAACTTTTTCTTCTGGCTTTCATCTAATAGAACCACAAACTATTTTATACTGTATCAGAGAAGATTCAATTTGCCAAATGAGATTTCCCAGCAGTGCAAAAAGAATATTTTAGAAGAAAAATGAACACACAAATCACATTTACCCTTCTAAAATAATTAAGGGCATGATACTTCTGAAGATATTCTCTCAGGAGTAGATGGTATATTAGCAACACGTACTTAATTTATTGCTAAAATTTCTCAATACTTCATACACAGTCAGTAAGTATATAAGCTTTAATACCTTGATTTAAATAGCTGCCAAAAAAAAAAAGGACCTACTAGACTACCTGTATATCCTGTACACTTCCTTCTCCACATAAAAGGGTATTTTCTCATTTTTATGTTATCCTACTATTTTTGCAAGTGTGTCTCAAAAACAACTGTAACATTATTTTGGCCACACAGCCAATAAAATAAATTATGACATTTAATTTTCAACTAATCATCAGTTAATTAACCTTTTTTGTACTACATATTTTTACTTTATTCCAGGGCTGCTATTTAATCCCAGATGGCAAGAAGATTCATTTAGTCACTCACTCACTCCCACCCACACTGTCCTCAGCCTGCTCCCCCTGCAGTGGGATGGAGGGGAGAACTGTAAAAATGTAAACCCAATGGGTTGAGATATGAACAGTTTAATAATAGTAATAAAGTAAAGTACAGTAATAGTAATAATGGAAATAACAAAAAGAGAGAAGAACAGCACCCAAGAAAGACAAGTGATGCACAATTAGAACTGCTCAGCACCTGCTGACCTGCTCAGCACCTGCCCAGCCAGTTCCCCAGCAATGGTGGCCACTCCTGGCCAACCTCCCCCTCCCATTTATAAATCAAGCAGGACATTCCATGGTATGGAATATCCCTTTGGCCAGGTTCAGGTCAGCTGTCCTGGCTGTGCTCTCTCCCAGCTTCTTCTGCACCTCCTCGCTGGCAGAGCAGGGGAAACCGAAAACTCTTTGACTTAGGGTCAGCACCACTGAACAACAACTAAAACATGAGTGTGGTATCAACATTGTTCTTATACTAAATCAAAAACATCCAGTAAAAATAAACAAACTTGAGTTGCTTATCTGCACTTCCAGCTTTCTTTACTCAGAAATACAGATGGAATATTAATCACAGTGGCTTTGATAACATAGTAATCATCACAAGTTTTCTAAAAGCAGTGAATGTAAACTCCCCACCACAAATACATTCAACTCACTGATATTGTCTTCTAACCAAAGCAGCTTCTGAGGACAAAGGCAGGAAACTGTCCGTAACCTAAGAGAATTCTATTCATTTGTCACAAGTAAGTAGCCTAACAGCAGCCCAGTCTTCCTTCATCTGGCATTGCTGGAATAAAAATCAACCCTTACCAAATGTGCAGTAAAAGTAACCTTAAAATACTGTATGAGCACACCCATCAAAGGTCACTATGGGCTGGACCTGGGAGAAAGTCTACATTAACCTCAACATGCAACTGATAGGACTTGCTCCTGTTTTTAAACACTGTCAACAAGACACTTAATCAACTGCAAAAGACAAAGAAATTACCATGAAACACACATTTAAAACATTACACAGAACAGGTAGGTAATTTCATCTCAACCACAACAGTAAAATTCATTTTTTAATGACAAAGCAACTTATTTAAACCCTGAAACTGCCTTCCCTTTCAGACTACTCAGTTGATGACACGTTTGTGGTATAAAGGGTAAAAAGCACTTTCCCTAATAATCCTAACACCTGGACTACAATACAGATCCCTGTGTGCAACTGCTCCTGTTCATTTTTGAAGCTGAAGAATGCTACGTAACTTTCACACCACTAGACTGCTGAGCAAGAATAACGCAGCAGGGGAGGCCAAGTCCCTTAGATAACTGCATCTGTCTTCTGAAAGGAAACAGCTCTGGTAACTACTTTGCGTTCCACGATACTGGTTTTATCACTGAAACCAAAGAAAGGGTAACATTATTTAATGATGAATAACACAAATGAATAACACAAAGCAAGTACAGACTTAAGCGTCAGAGGGCAAAATATACTTTTCACCTGACATCAGCGATGTCTGTAGCTAGTTGGTTGATTATTTTCCTGGTACTGTGACTTAACACTTCTCAAGTTCGTCAACAGTACATATTGTGTGTCCCATTTTCTTTTACCAGCCTTTTAATTAACAGCATGAACACAAACACATATCAACTGCATATGTGTAAGTATTTCCTTTTTTAAAAGAAAAATGTTCTTTAATGAGCCATGAGCATTCCTACAATTTGGTTGGGGCATTTTAAGTAACAAGATGCCTCTGAGAGGCTGAGTATATCTTAGCTGATAGCAAAATTTCCTAGATGTATATTTAAATCGAGAAAATTAACCTCCCTCAACATGATTGTCCATGATTCTATCATGTTTTTACCTACTGAATTACTCCCAGTCAACCATTAATTCCCTAACTTTCCTAGCCTACAGGCTTTGAGACAGTATACTGAGGTAAAAATGTGGAAAGTTGAATCTGCTTATCACTACTCTAGCCAAGGAAAAGTAGCATTAACATTAGGCTGCAAACTTGATTAGAACAGAGTCATAGCCAAAGGGTCAAACAACCTAGTTAGGTCTGCAGCAGTTAGCAGAGTGCTGACTGCTGACTTTGTTTATTCCAGACACACATGCAAAAACTCTACTAGCACCATTACTGCTCTCCCACCTGCCCTCAAGTACCTAGGAGGGCCTTGCTGACATGCCCCTTGATTTTTTTTCCCCCAGGTTCAGTTCCCACAATCCTTGAAAAGAATTTTGGAAGGATGCTGAAGCACTATCAGATCTCAAGTGATTTAACCTACATTTGTGTGTGAAGGTTTCAAGCTGCAGTTTAAATACAGGCCATTCCAACTCAACCCACCCTTCGCTGGGTCTGCTGGCTTAGGAGCACATCCCACACCTCAGGGGAGAACTTGTTCCCTGCAAAGGCTGCTACTTCGCCCATGTGCACAAGGCCCATCTTGGTGGCCTTGGTTCCCCAGCACAAAAAAGCTACACAAAAACCTTGTGCTGAGCCAGCCTGCAATAATAAGGCTACTGTCACACACCAACTTAGCAATGCTGTGCTGGAAAAAGAACACACAGCACTGCCTTGTTATGCAGCACAAGGCTCAGCTACTCTGCTGACTCTGACTTACATGAGAAGCTTGTCACCTGTTCTTCCTGGAAACTCTTAATTCTTCAGCGCTTATTTAAAGCAAATAGCACCAAACATTTCCCTGCCATACAGTACACAGTGACTTAGTCCTTACCTTTCAAATGCCACCACATACATATAATATGATATCTTGTGTACAGAAGACAAAAAGAACACATGCAAAAACAATACATGATTTTTCAAGAGTTTTTAAATACAATGGCTACCATACTATATATAAAATTGATCAAACACAGCACAATGTCCACCATGAGACAAAAACCAGTATTTTCCTGAAGCAAGAATACAGTAAGTTCAAAAGCATAAATATTGCTGTAAAACTTGCACTGAGTTTTAATTAGTGACTTTGGTATCGTGAGATGATCAGCAGTAGCTTTACTGTACTCAAAGGTCTTAGTGCTATGCATGAAGGTAAGATAAGAAATCTCAAAGTAACACCAGTTTAGTCCTAGGTTTTAAGCCATCAAGGAAGATGAGCTTTTTGAGAATTATTTATTGAAGTACAGCTTGTGGATCAAATATTAGCTCTTAGCAAAGAGCTAATTAATTCTTAGCAAAGTCTTTCTGTTGAGACATCTCCATGCAAGACTGACAGCAGCTACTCCAGAAAGTCCTGAAAGCTACACATATTTGTCTTAAGAACCACCAAGTACAGTTACATATTTCATCAAAATGAACAGAATATATACTGCTCCCTGACATTTACACCTCATTAAGCCAAACAGGTTGTATTATACTCAAGTGAACACTAACTCCTAATCTACGAACCACCTAATAAACCAAATTTTTACTCTACTGCCATAATTCAAGCCACATACAAGTGTTTTTTAAACAACTGATCAAGTACTCCACCACTTATCTTAGGATGTCATTCACAGTATTTTGTTACTATTTGTCTAAGTTCTTGAACATTTTACACACTAAATATCAGGTGTTAAGTATTTTCCCTCCAGTTTCAAGTAATAGTATATCCCTCTTGTAACAGAATGCTGGCTGCTCTTTATCCCTACACAATTTAGGAGTAACACAACCAAAGTTTCCTTCTTCCCTTTTCTTCCCACACCCTCATCTTACAATGGAAATAGGGGAAGACATGAACAAACTCTCCATCCAAGTGAATACGAGAACAATAGCTGAAGGCAAACTGTGTTTCATCTTACTTTCCACAACCATTTACAATTGATCTTTCTGGTCTAGTGAGAATCTAGTAGCCTGCCTCATTTTAGGTGCATTAAAGTAAGTAAGAAATAAAAAACTTCTAGAAGGTATGTGATTATCAAACATACGCACATTATGTAATATGGTTAGTGGATCTCAACTAGCTAAGTGGGCTGCAAAAGCAAGGTCTATACAAAGAAAAGTGATACTGAAGAACCCAAAAGGTTACAGTTCCTATGCCAACCTGTGTTTTTAATAGTATTCTACCAAAATAAATCCCCAACCAGCCAGCAAAAAGAATAT
This sequence comes from Vireo altiloquus, assembly GCA_013396875.1. Lineage (NCBI taxonomy): Eukaryota > Metazoa > Chordata > Aves > Passeriformes > Vireonidae > Vireo > Vireo altiloquus. The sequence goes on from VZRF01001586.1 coordinate 1,115,407, forward strand.
CACATAGAACAGCAAACAAGATAATTTTAAATTCCTGTGCTTTAAAAATGGACAGAACATTTCCTTCACATCTAAGCAGCAATTACACAACAAAAACTTACAAAACTTTCCAAAGAAACTCCTTTGACTTGGTATAAAAATCACTTCACACTAATCCTGCAAGTTAGCTCCACTTTTCTTCTACATCGCAGAAAGCAAAAGGCAGAGCAAGACACAGGCATTTCCTTACCTCTGGTATCCAGATAGAGGCACCCCTACCAAACAGGAGGGGCGTTTAAATGCCAGGAAATGTCTTCTGAGCTCTTGCCACTCCAGAGCACAGCATGATCAGCTGCTCTGCGGAGGTGGCACAGACACCGTGTCCAGCTGCACGAGGGAGCTCTGTGGAGACAGAGCAGACCTTAGCCAAGTGTAATCCTCCATCATGTCATCTTACAACACAGAATGATTTTGGCACATGTAACAGTTTAGAAAATTAGTTTTGCAAACTGAATCCTCAAATACAAAACGATGAGACCACTTCAACTTATTACAAACGCTAACATTAAAACTACCTCTCATTTGCCTCTTCTTCCATTAACTTAGACAGCTAGAGAAGCCCACCTTTTTGAAGTGTTGGGTGTTTTTTTAACAGCAATCAGCAATGACTAAGTGAATGATCCGAGGCCACCTAATGCATCAGTATTATAAATTTAAGAGACTGAGTGGGTAACAGTTCCAGTAGTTTCAACTTCCTCATGCTCAGGCCCTGAACTCAGACAAACTCTCCCACAAGCAGAACCCTTCATCTTCACCCTGAAACTCGAAGAGCAAACTCGAAGAGCATGCAAACCAGTAAGAGCACATGTTCCACGTTGCCTTGTTAATAATCAAATCCTACACACTCAACAGGATTTTTTTTCAAAACTAAACACTTTGTCCTCAGAAAACATACCAATTTCATGGGAAAAAAATACTAAGACCGCGGAATATCTATTTTGACCCGGTACAACCGCTTGGTTATCTGTCTGTAAGACACACAAATCATCATTTCCAGGAACGATCTGTTGCTGTGGAGGCTGTCATGGGAATCAGACACCACACGGGTCCCCTCTGCCCCCAGGCCCCACAACAAACCGCACAGTGCCCGCAGGCCCCGAACCCCCGGTGCCAGCCCCGGCCCCGCTCGGCATCGGCCCCACACCTTCGCCTAACGAGGCTGACAAAGTTCAGCCCGAAAGCGGCACAGCCGGGCACAAGGGCTAACCCCTTCAGCCCGAACACCTCCGGCGACATCGCCCCAGCTGGTGCTCCCGGGCCGGGCGCTCGCACTCGGCAGGGATGTGCCCGGGCCGGGCGGGCGCGGTAGTTACAGCGGAGCGGATTTTAGCGCGGACACACAGCACAGGAGGCTCGTCCCCCTCCGGTAGGCGAAGCTGTTCTCCTCCCGCACAGCCTCTGCAGCGGGGCAGCCCTTTCCCCCCGCGACCCGCGGGGCCCGCCCGCACCCGGGGCGCGCACACGGCGCAGCGGGGGCAGCGACGGGGACCCGGCGGGCTCCCACCTGCGGGGCGGCCCCCGCGGGAAGGAGAGCCCCCCGGGCACGGCCCCCGCGGGAAGGGCCCCG
>VZRF01001586.1:1117018-1330979 GCA_013396875.1 Vireo altiloquus
CCCCCCATCCCCCGTCCGGAAGCGGCGGCGGCAGCGCCGGCGGGCGGCGGCGGAAGGGGCGGGACGAGGAAGGACGGGGCGCCTGCCAGGAGGGGCTTCGAGCTGTGCGAGAGACTCGAAAGCAGGCATTAGCCCAACTCCGCATCCTTCGTCTCAAGGCATACGCCAGGACACAATAACAGAGGAAACTTACAGAACTCTCATACTGTCAGTGCTCATATCAAGCGGTCACTACAAAACACTTCAGTTGCACCATTATTCTTTTCTGATGTCTGTAGAAAAAGAATAAAACTGGCTGACACACAGCACTTGGCTGACAGCACTCAGTCATTTATCCAGGGGGATCCAAAGCACAGATGTGAACAGCACACACGACTTAGGAAAGCTTCAGCAAGGCACCGTAACTTCGGGAGCTCCGTAACCTCTAAGTAAAACAAATAGAGGGGATAGGACACAGACAAATTATTCCAGAAATAAAATTATTTTGGATACCGTCTAAGATATTCTTTGCAACAGTTTGAGGAACATTCAGAATTTGTTGATGATGTAAGTACTATATGAGGTCCAAGACAAGTCTAAGTTGTAGCTTAGTTGAAATGAAAAGGAGGTGCCGGCATAGCTCCATGAAGTTAATGACACCAGCCTTTTCAGAGAAAGGGGCTTGAGATCTTTGTCCTAAAAGGAAAAAAAAAAAAACAAAAACTCTATTGCAAAGCTTATATGCTGCCATAATGAAACGAGGAGGAAAATTTTGCATTTCAAAATGCTTCAAAGTTAAGTCGTCGAGTCGTCGAGCAACCTTAATGCAAATATGCACTCTTGTACTATCTCAGTTGTAACGGGCTATCTATCTATCTATCTATCTATCTATCTATCTATCTATCTATCTATCTATTGGGTACTCAGAACAGAAACTGTGAAGAACAGCTCGCAGAAGCCGAGAACATCTACTCGTTTTCGCAAGCCCTGGTACTGGCTCAGAGACGCTTATCTCTAAGCAGTCTGTTCTGTCCTGCTTTTGTGTTTTCACTAAATGATCTGTAGTTTCCCAAAAGGAGTTGCTGAAGTTGGAGGGAATGTTCCACTTTCTTTGCCAGTTTAGCAGCGTCTGCAAACAATGTAGGAATCAAGTGCAATTCCAGTCCTCACAATGTTTCCCTTCTTTGCCTTTAAGGTACTAGATGAAAAACTGACGAATCTGAATTCATCAGTGACAAACCATAGAACACATATGTATATATATAAATCTGAAAAAATCAAATGGACCTTGTCTTCCTGTTAATAATGGATCTGTTAATAAAACTGGTTGAAAGTTGAGGTCATTTTGCTTACTCCAGGTCCATATATTTATATTTTAAAAAATCCCTAGCATTTATCTGACAAGGAAAACAAAATTACAGGACAGCAAGGCAACTAAGTTAAACAAGATTTTGTGCTTCATTACTGTTTTTGACATGAATTCTTTTTCACCAACACTGCCAGGCAATCACAACTTTTTGTGCACTTCTAAGTGCCAAGTAGGTAAAATTTACAATACTTTGTAAATTGCTGCATTTGCTTGTATCTGAACAACAGGTTAAAACCAAAAATGTAAAAATAAGCACAAACTAAAATTAAAAATTGCTGCAAAAATAACTGTAGCAGGCTACAGAGCTGTCTCATCATGGAATAGGTCACTGTGATGGTATCCTAAGCACAGTCCTGAAACTCACTTTTTGGGATCTCATTCTTTTCATGGAAGGTACCAGGAAACTGCCACTTTGGCTTTGTTGTTTTATTTTATGTATAAACATGAACTAGGGTCTCCCAGCTCAGCGGATTCCAGGAAGGAAACAAAAATGGAAGCAGAAGTTTCCTACACTATAGCAAAACCAGCAATCCACCTAAACATGACTTTCCAAATTCAGTTTCCAGACTTTAGAAGTCTGGGTTGAGAAATGAGCTGTATTTAGGCATACGTGTTAATCCAGGATTATCTGAAGTTTACAGGTCCTAAGGCATGTTATTCCAACAACAGATTTCCATGCAGGGAACCCCTGGCCAAGAGCGGCATCCAGAGTAAAGGTGAAGGAGACAGACAGACATATACAGTGGAGAGCACCCTGTGCCTGCTTGTGGAGGCTGCTGGGCTGGTTTGCAGAAACAGTTTGCCCAGTGACAGGACAAGGAGCAATGGCCATAAATGAAGACACAAGTTTCACCTCAACACGAGGAAGAGCTTCTTAATGTTGATGTTGGAAGAACACTGGAACAGGTTGCCCAGGGAGAGCATGGAGTCTCCTCTGGAGACATTCCAAAGGCACCTGAATGGTTCCTGTGTCACCTGCTCAGGTGACCCTGTCTTGGCAGGAAGGTTGGACTGGATGAGCTCCAGAGGTCTCTGCCAACCCTAATGGATCTCTGATTCTGTGAACCTCAGCACTGGAAAAAGGCTTGATGGTCAGTTTCTATCTCAAGTTGTCACTGTTAATGGCATTTTTCTGCTCTGTCTAATTTAATCGCCTAGCAATTATTTTGAAAATGACTAAATTAGCTTGCACAGAACAGTAATAAAGAGCATAATTTAAAACTTGTCATACTTAGATATGTAATAGCTGCTTAGTCGTTGCACTTCAAAAGTGAAAACTACTTCTCTTGCTAACATTTGATGTTCTTTAAAAGGGTGAATTATCTAAATAGTTGGTGCTTTATTTAACAGAAATTTCCAATAAACCTCATTCCGTCACTTTGAGTTATGTCACTTCATGTCATGTGACATGAAGGCATTGATGTAAGTTTGACAGGCAGTGACAGTGCTGACATGTCAGTTTGAGAATTTATGACAAATTATATACTACAGATATTTTTAAAACAACTGTGGACTGCCAAGGAAAAAAGTATTTAAAATGTAATAATACTGATGCATCTTTAGATTGAAAACAATTTATTCAATTCACATAGTTATATTGATTGAATGTTCAGGCTGACACAATGCAATAAAAAAAAAAGGAAATTTATATTGAAGATTCCCCACTAGCTCAAGTTACAATATATTATAGAGCAAAGGAAAATGAGATGTGTTAATGTAATGGGGTTTTTTAAAAAAACACTGTTATTAAGTAATAGTGTTAGCATTTAGTAATTTGAAATAACCTATCTCAAATGTTAGGGCCCTACAGAGAAAAAAAAGGCCTCAGCTGAACAGAGAATTAATTGCTTATGAAAATTCTCATTCAGCAAAGAATACAACATGGCAAGGGGGATATCTTTCACTAGAAGTCCTAATTGATCTAAATAATGGTTTTTTCTTCTTCTGGGTTCGAGGTGGTGTTTTTGGTAATCTCATTTTTGTACAGATCAAGTCCTGCCTTATAATTTGTTCATAATCTCTGTACTTCAGTTGAGGCATATCTAGGTCAGTCATGTGTCAAGCATCTATTTTATCTTCAAATTTATTAATTCTGTAATGGAAGAATAAGAGATTGCCTAAGGACTAATCAAATTAGTGAACCATAATCATTTTTTAAGACAGAAAACAAACTTATTAGAAGAGGATATTAAAGGAAAAAAGAATAAACTCCATGTGCATATCAGACAAAATTGTTCCATATGTTAAAAATACATTGCTGTAGAGCACCAGAAAACCTTGTCTCACTTACTCACTTAGCATTGCCTAAAATGTACCAGAGTTCAAATAGTTCTATTCTTCTTCAGTAGTTAACCATCCCAAAAATCAAATCCTGAAAATGGGCTGATGAGTGAAATGAGAAGAACCCTTTTGCAGCTGGAGATACTGTATCTATAAAATCCTATCTAAATGAATTGTCATGCTGTAACATTTTCACTGCAAAAGCTGCTTTCTTTCAGGATATGTGAAAGGATTTTGGCACTGTTTTCAGTAGAGAGATGGCATGGCATCAGTTAGAACTGATAGGAGTATTTTCAAGAGAAGAAATAGAAGAGCCACCATGAATTTCCTGTTCTCTACTGGTGCACATTTTCCTGGCAATGCCATGCCATGTGCTACTAGAGCGTTCCATGGCAATTTACACTGTTGCCACCTAATACATTATTGGCCAGGGAATGTTTGCTTTAGATTATTGCACCAAGTACTACCTTCTAAGCAATCACAACGGCATAGTCCAGTTAGAATGCCTTCTGTTGCATGTTCCAAAATTAAGCACGCATTAATTTCAGCTAAAACAGAAGCTATTTAATGTTCATATATAATTGCATGCAAATGTTTGGTTTAGAGCTGCCCAGGAAAACAGCCAGGACAACCTCCAAATGCTTGGAATCTCGAAAAGTGCCTCCTGCACAGAAGGCTACATTTTCCTCTATTCAGTGTGACCGTGTATCAGTCTGTTGCTTTCTGCATCCTTTCTTAGCAGATTTAAAAGGGCCAGAAAAGGAGCACAGATGAAGAGAGGCAAATCCATCTGAAAGCCAGATCTCTTCCTCCTGTCTGTTTCAAAGGCAACTCCTGTCTGAAAAGGGTCAGTGACACAGCTTTACCAAAGCCACATTTGCAGACTATTAAGTGTTTAGAAGATGTTAGGTGTGGAATGACAGAGTTTTGAAGTAGATGGATGTATGCCATACAAATGTTCAAGGCACACAGGACGTGAAGATCATTTTTCTGGAGTTTGTGGGTTCTTATTTGTCACTTGTCACGCCACAGATGAACTTTGAATTTTTAGTCATTGCATTTGAGGTAGAGGCCAATAAAAGTTTTACAGCTGAAAAGGGCTAGACTTAACATGAGTGTCACCTTTTTACAGAACTTGATTAGCAACAAATGGGCTGGGGTTACATTTATAAAAAACTGATAGCAAAGCCTCACCTTGAGTCTCCACCCAGAAACCTGAGAAAAGTAAACTAAATTGAACAACTTAATCTGCTCAGTCAGTTAATTTTCCTGATTCATGGGCACAAGTCAAGCAGTTTAAAGCACACTAGTTTACCAAAACAACAACAAAAAAGCAAGAAAAAAACAGGGTAAGATATTAAGGGCATATACATAGTGCTTGAAATATAACTTAAGCCATTTTTCGAGTCCTCTCCTCTGCTGGATCCAGCTAGCTGGTTGCCTCACCCACAGCAGAGCCTGGCTGCCTGTCCCACTACCCTGTCTAAATAAGCACTGCAGCACTGTTACTTGTAGTTTCCCTCATTTCACCTTTTAGATCAGAACATATATGGCAGTGGAAAGTAACAAGTCTCTTTGCATACAGAAGGCTCTTAAACAGTTTCTTCCCTAAATATCACAGAATAAAAGTAATTTCTGCTTCATGAAATATTCTATATAAAGTCAGTTTTCTCTTGTTGCATATGACTTCTGTCCTCTGATGCTGGAAACTATTGCATTGTATTATGGTGATCTCTCACTGAGTATTCCTAAGCACAGTTAATTAGTCCAGACTTTAATACCCAGCTTAAAACGGCTCTCCATGATATGTCTCTTGATAAAATAAAGCAAACCCATCATAGCAAATCAGTGTCTGTGGAATAAAGGCGGCTCAGATCTGACCAAGAGTTCCTTCCATTCATCACCTTTTTTTCTACCTGGGATACTTTCAGCATCAAGCTTCTCCTCTTTGGTCACCTTCTCTCCTGGATTGCCAGGCTTACAGAGGAAGAGCATCACCATTTCATTTGTTTTGCCTTGTAACTCCACCACTGACAATTTTACAGCCCCCTGCCAGGAGTCACACATCCTGCAGAAGCAGAGGCACTGCTGTACTTAAAAAGACCCACTAATACTACAATTTAATATCACAAGTCACCAATTTATGGCTTGCCAGACACCTTCCTATACAAACTAACTCAGTGGTTTACAAGTTTTACCTGACAACCATTATACCCCTGGGCTTTGTTATCTTTTCAACAGAGGGAGGTATCATGCAATATGTGGCAGGTGTATTGTATTAACCCAGTGAAGGACTGGGTAGAAAATATTAAAAATATAAATTACAGTTATCTCAGATCATTTCACTTGGTGAAAAAACAGTAGCTTCAAGAAATAAATTTCCCTAGATTATTGGTGACCGACAAGACATCATCATCCACTTGGTGTTTAACCTCCTGGTGACTATGTTGGTAGATAAATGCACCCGCTGGTGCATATATGACCCTTTCACTGCTGTGTTTTTAAGCAGGTCAGACTAAATGACAGACAGTTGTTACTGTGACAGGGTTGCCACTCCTCTGACCCTGGACAGGTTGCTATTTTTCCTTTATCGGGGCTTAATTGCTAGTGATGAATGCACACATCTCGCTGAGTGCCACTGCTATGTCGAAGACGCGGCTGGGGACAGTCCCGGCCAGTGCTGATGGGTGTCCTGCGGCCAGGGGCCGGTGCCACTTGTGGCTGACGTCCCCGGCACCAAGGCTGCTGTGTGACAGAACAGAACGGCCCTGGAGACGAACCCAGAGAGGCAGACTGGAGCCGGTAAAGATACAGGAATGCCCAGTTTAGCACCTGCATCTGTTTCAAGCGGCTGTGCCGGTCAGGGCAGTGCAGAGGCGAGCGGCCAGCCCTGGGGCGGGGGCCCGGGCCACCGCAGCGCGGGGACAGCCCGGCTGCCCGACACCTGCCCCGGCCCATCTCGGAGCCTCCGCCGGGACCGGGCGGGGCTGGCAGCACCCCAGTGCCACCTCCGGCCGGCGGGAGCGGCCGCTCGCCATGGATCTCGGCATGGCTGGGGCAGAGGCGCCGGACACGCAGGACTCTGAAGGTGCTGGGAGATGCCCGGAGGATGTCCCCACCCTCAAGGAAATCGAGCAGCTCCTGAACACTGGGAGGCCCTCTTGCAATCACGTTGATGAAGTATGGCCTAATCTCTTCATAGGGGACCTGTAAGTAGAGCTTTATGGGCACACCTCCGCCATACCTTCTGTTAGTATGCCTCATGGGTGCGGCTTTAAGCAGCTCATAGTTTTGCTAATTGCTTAATTTACATTGCAGACAGCACGATTTCCGAGATAAACTTATGACTAAGCTGGTATTCTCTTCTCGATTAGCCCTTAGAAGCAATGCATGGGCTGATGCTCCAGAGGAAACGGTTTGGGAGATGCAATCGCAGTGCTTCTGCTCTGTGAATATCACTGCACCCATCTTGATTTGTCTTTGTCTTTTCCTTAGAGTAACAGCTCACAACAGATTTGTTTTGTGGAAGATGGGTGTGACCCATGTTTTAAATGCTGCCCATGGCACAGCATACAGCCACGGAGGCCAGGACTTTTATGGAGCAACCATTGATTATTATGGTGTACCAGCCCATGACCTGCCAAGCTTTGATATCAGCCAGTTCTTTTTCTCTGCTGCACAGTTTATCCACAATGCCTTGAACACGCCAGGAGGTATGAAATTATTGTTGGTCACATTTTGATGTGAGTCAGCAGCCTCACATAACAGGTCAGCTCCACAAGCTCAGTGGTGCATAAGTCACTACATGGTGTCCTGCCAGCTGCTGGCCACCTGCACGGTGGGTGGCAGGAGAAGGGAGCGCTGTATACGTGGATGTAGCTCTGACTAGGTCCCAAAGAGCTGATGTGACAAAAGAGATGAACGGGGAGGGGAGGGGAGGAAAAATTATTTGGAAGGTAGGATTCATTCAAAAAGTAAGAAGCAAAAACATGCATTTTAAATGTACACCCTCTTTTGAGACCATCTTATAGCAACTGTACTTGCAAGAGCAATAAGAAGACAAATGTCCTGATTTTTATAATCACCAACTGTATGAAGAGGTTCATATATTGCAGATGAGTTTCTTGTGTGAACAGGGCCTGCAAGGCTGTGCCTCCCAAGAAGATTTACCTGTACCCAAGGAGATTTACAGTGAGTTCCACAAGAAACTGAACTTCTTGGCAGTGGCACAATAAAATACTAATTAACCTGTTTTACATAAAAGACCATTTCTTACCATGAGTAAACTGGCATTAATGGAGCTGTCTCTGTATCACAAGTTCTGAGTTCAAAATAGAATTACAGTTGCATCAAATTGCCTTATTATGCAATAGTAGTACTAGGCCAGTCATTTTTCTTGGTGGCTAATGTGGTGTGCCATCCATTTGGGCCGTATTTTAGCATTCTTCCTTGCCTAAGCAAGCTCTCTGGATCTAATGGGTCTTCTTTTCCCCATGGTTAAAACAACTTCATTACTTCAAGAGGGTTTTCTTTGATTTACCAGTGTTTCTGAGATCAGGTTAGGATCTCATGGCATTTCTCATACAAGTGAGTATAACAATGGCAAATTAGACTTAACTGTTAGCAATTAATGTGATCTATCAGAAGAGTAAAAAAAGAATTAAACTTCATCTGCTATACTTCTTCTCTTGACGGTTGTAATTTTTTTTTTTTACCAGCCAAAATATTGGTACATTGTGCAGTTGGAGTAAGCAGATCAGCTTCCCTAGTCCTAGCTTATCTCATGATAAATCACCACCTCCCATTAGTTGAAGCCATCAAGACAGTGAAGGAGCATCGATGGATTTCACCCAATCGTGGTTTTCTGAAGCACCTGCGAAACCTGGATGTTGAGCTACGGCAAAGGAAGGACTGCTGAACAGGCAACCCTATCTACATTCACTTTATTGAGTTTCATCCTTCAGAGCCATTGTGCGAACACAATTTCCATGATCAGTGCACATTACAAAGATGAAGAAAATTATGCATCAAAGTAAAAGGCTAACAAAACAGTAAATGGATTGATTCTGGCAGCTCAGTTCCTCCAAAACCAGCACAGCCAACAGCAGCACTGCAACCACTGCGCGGGGTGGAACTGCTGTGCCTTGAGTTGTGCTACTGGATGAATCCACTGGAGGGGTTAAGATAGACCAAGTTTGACCCTGCTTTGTGCTCATGCCAGAGGCAAGTTCAATATGTGCATCTATGTTTGGGATGTTTGAGTCCCCTTTACTTGGGAGTGTAACAATCATCTTTCTCAGCTTGGTTACAGTTCTCACATGCATGTTCTCCCAAGAAAAATTTTGCATTTCAGGCCTGATGATGTGACAAGGGCAGTTTCTTGAGAGCCCAGGCACTCCTACAGAAACGTTCCTCTTTTGCTGCTCCGCTAATATAGAAAGCTGTGACAGCCAGAAGACTCACACCAGCAGAATAAACGTCTGTGATGCTTCTGCAGCCTGGGTCAGCAACACCCACAAGTCTTTTCTTGTTAAATAAGTTTTCAAAAAGATAATGTATATCATGTAGTATATTGAGGACATTAAAAAGAATATGTCAAGTCTTCAAAGCATTTTGTAAGTTTCATTTACCAGTTTGCTCTCACTCCAAATTATCCCAAATCAGTTCTGTGTCAGTGGCTTTGTATCACCCATGGTTTAATATCAGGTACACACTTAGCTTACATCAGTGGCTTGGCCTAATTGATACTAATTAGTTTTAAGCTGGTTTGAGGATGTCACTTTTCCTATCACCAGTTAATCAGTACTTAAACCAATGTGATTTTTAAAACAGCAACAGCATTTGAAATTCATGCTACCACTTTGCCTGAAAATTAGCTTGTTACCTTGTGGTGAACCATGAAGTGATAATCAAATTTAGTTCTGCCCTTTGCTGCTGGTTGGATTTATTGATTAGTTGACCTTATAAAGATTCCCTGCCGGATTAAGTGAATACATTTCTGCTTGCTTGTTTGCATTTGAAGCATCAGTTCTGATCATTTTGTTCCCTGCTGGGAGAGACTTGCAAGGTTATTAGAAGACTAATATAATGGTGACTTGTGAGTTGAATCTCTTCCTTCCCAGATCACATTTCCTCCTTCATTCTTGGAGAGGTTATGACATGAGTTCTGGTTCTGCCTAGCATTTAGGGGAATGTAGAAATCCCTCCCTATTTCACTGTACAGAAGTACTTTGCAAAATAAGCATATTTAAGATCCTTTCAGACATCAGTTTGACTGTTCAGATTTTCCTAAACCTTGCCAAAGAACTCCACCGATGAGAGAAAGGTAAGACATTGTTGTGTGAAAAGATCAAATAGGAAATCACATTTAAAACTCAAGAGTGCTAGGACAATCTTCATACCTCACAAAGCAGCAGAGCAGTGGAGGAGAAGCTTTGTTTGCTTTGAAGTTCTCCATTAAAATTAAGAGGGATTTATATGAGTTAATATTTCATTATAATTTATACTTTATTCACATTACAGTAGGTTTTAGTCTGGAAACCTTTTGAAGACATGGCATTGAAAAATCTGAAATTCATGTGAGTGAAATAATGCATCTTAATGGCTTTAGGCTGGGCAAAATTAGACACATGTGAGCAAGATTAATGGAATCCCCCCATCAGGATAATGCTTTGCATGCCCCTGAGCATCTGTCCTACAAAGCCACAGCTGTGAAAGCTGCTCCTGTTGTAAATTAGTACCTGCTCTTGAAGATACTGCTCATCCTAGGAGAGAATTGTTTCACCGGGGATAGAGAAGGGAAGAGCACAGCGTGAAGATGAGTCAGTAGGGCATCCATGCCGTCCATGACATGATAGTGATCTTATAAGCAAGACTTTCTTACCTCAGTGGAGGGAATGAATTAGGTAGAAACTCTTTTCAAGGGCATTGTTGGATCACAGAAGTGCTTTTAATCTGTGGAGTTAGTGTTGCTTATATTACCTGCCTGTCTGTATTGCTTCTTTATATACAGATTTACTTTGAGTGCACGTTTGTGCAGGGAAAAAGCTTCCAGTCAACATAAGCAAAAGCAGAAGAATTAGTCCTGTAACTTCTTAAAACATTCTCTGCTGCAATGTGCTAAGAGGAAAAGGGACCTCCTCACCTGTCACTTACGCTATCCATAATTCAAGTCATGCTGTGACATGACATTAGTATTTCACTGCTTTCCACTATCAGCATGAAAACTTGTATTTTAAATGTTGGTTTGGCAAGTTAGACTAAGGAACCAAAATGAAGGAAAAGTACTGCCTCCCCAGTGGCACTTCATTCAGAAAATGCATGTTTGTCAAGAGGGTCTACACAACCCCGGAGAAGGTGCAAGTGAAAGGAACTGTCCCAGCTACAGCTCTGGCAGACTTAAATCTGCTTAAAGCAATCACAAAAAGTTATCACCTGAAGGGACCCATGCAGAGTTCCAGTGAAAACTTCTCTTAATTTCATTTTCTAGTACAAGAACTGAGATGAAGTCAGGAGAAATCCGACCTGAAACAAGAGGAGGGGTTTACATGACCTGTGTAACACCTTACCACAGGATGCTGCAGAGAGTAAAAGCCTATAGACATTAAAGGGGCAACTGGAAAAGTTTGAGGGACAGAAATCCATTCAAGGTTACCAAATACTTAGAAACTCCATCCAGATCAGCAAGCTCATAAACTGCAGCCAGCTGGAAGCTGGGAGAGTGTTGTTATTATTATATATACAAGTATAATTCATGCTTGTGTGTTCTTATGTCCACTTTCAGCCATAGCCAAGTGCAGGATAGTGGGCTTGGTGAACCCTGGGTAAAGCCCAGGACAGGTGCTCTCTTGGTGTTTATTTTGAACTCACCCTCAAGCTGTGCTTTCCCCTCTTTCCTGGTAGCTTATTATTAGAACTGGGTCACATGAGGCATTTGGGACTGCGTCTCGGGTGCACTGACTGACATTTCTTTCACAGGGAAAGCTGTGTGCTGGCAGGAACAGCACCATAGCTTATGTGAGAACAGGAGTAGCATTTTTTTGTATAAGATTCACTTAAGGCAGAACGTTCATTTTTGTGGCTGTTCCCCATTGCATCAGGGACGTAGCGCTGAGCTAATCCAGGGAGGCGTCAAGGCGCAAGCTGTATTTAGAGTCAGCCACCTGCTTGGGAACATCAAGTGGCAGAAAGAGCCTGCTTCAGCAAAAACCTCCCCTGTGCATTCTGCAGCAGCGACTTCCAGCAGGCCCTCCCTCCTCTGCCTGGCTCTGCATGAGGCCTCCAAAGGGGTCAGCACCTGAAGACAGACCCTGTCAGCCCAGGAATGCTCTGAGCCTGGCACTCCCTCTTCCCAGGAACTGCCAGATATTTTGGACAGCTGCAAGGTGGAATTAAATCACGTGGGTGAAGAGTGGCCTAATCTCGACATAGGCAATATGTAAGTGTTATTTGAGGCTGAGCTGTTCTGAAGGGCTGGGAAATACAGTACTCATTAACATATGCTGTCCAGCTTTATTTAATTAGTGTTGGTAAACTTAATTGCCTTAAAATAGACTTAAGATTAACACAGAAGAAAGCAAAAGGACAATCCATTAATAAAGAACCTACTGCACAGGAAAATAATTAAAAAGAGAATTAGACGCTATTGATTGCATTATTATATAATAGTGTAACATATAGATTTTATAAATGCTGCATCATTGACCATACAAAGCACAAGACAGACTCATGATCCTGAGCAGCCTTAAAATTGAACAATAATTGGTTTTTACCTTTTTTGGTGTAATTTTAACTAGAATGGAAATTTTCACATTAAAAAGTATTCTGATTTTAGCTGTTTATATGACAACTTGATTTGCAGTTGAAATCTCTGACAAATCTATGGATATTCTGAATGACAGCAGACTTCACTCTTTATTTCTCAAAACTGTGCAGATGGTATTTCACTCTGAAACATGGAGAAAGCATGCAATCATCTGCACTCAACATGCCCAGTGCCCAATGTTATGCCAAAACAAGGGTTTTTTTCACCACCATCAGGTTGCAAACTTGTTGAAATATCTAGAAGTTACAAAAATTCCTACAGGAGAGAAGCAGGAGGAACTAATGACCCTCCTGATTGCCCGCTGATTACAGGTAAAAGTGGCCATTCTTTCAGCTATGAAACAGCAAAGCCGAAAAATGAGCTAGGTGACATTGGGGAAATAATCTGCACGTACAAAACTCATGTTTACAAATTGCCGCCTGCTTCCGAATGTGCCTGCGCTTGCAGGCAGGAGGGTGACAGCTGGCGGGTGGGGACAGCCAGGCACGGAGCCCAGGTAGGAGCTGGCGGTGCGAAGGCACAAGCGACGTGCGGTGCTTCGCTGAACTGCTGCCCTGGCCAGCAGAGTGCGAAACCGACCTCTGCCTTTCCGGTCAAACCTTGTAACTGCACTTGGAAATTCACTCTTTTACTTATTAGAACCATGTGCAGAAATAAGGATTTGTAGAATTGAGACTGAAAGGTAGTAAAGGCAAAGATTTAAGACAAAAATCACAGAAATTGTGTTGTCTTAAACAGCAACATTTGATTTTAGACAGCCTTCTAAGTGCAGTTTTAAGACCTCCTTTTAGTGCCTTTGAGTGTACATGTTCCATACTACTCTTGAATGTTTCTTTCAATCACAATCTGTCTCATGGGGGAAAAAATGGTGGGGAATAAAATGAAAAAATATATAGATAACAACAGTATGTATGTGTAGTAAGGAAAAGATTAACTTTGAAAACATTCAGCCAACAGAAATAAAAAAAACCCCAGATTTCTTTGCTAAAGCAATAGCTGATCACTAATACTAGCTTAAATAGGAGTTACAGACTGCAAACAGGGAAACTGGAAGTTCATCAGGTGCTACAGATAGAATTTTCTTTATTCTGCCAACACCAATAAGACAAATAAGAACAACACCTGAGAATAAGGTTTCATGGGTTCTTCATGAGATAGAAATGGGGAATAGAGAGAGTATGTACATTTAGGACCCAACCCAGTACTCAGTGAAGTTAATAAACAGTGGATGTTTCTGTTACTGAGCAAACCCATGCCAGCATCAGGACTTGTGCCAGAGCTAAAATAACCCAGAGCAGTACCATACATTGTCAGTGCTTGTTTCTATGGAACCAGTTGTGTGCAGTTTCTGAGCAGCTACTTGGAAATCAAAGATCAATCTAGAATTAATGCTGTATTTTATAAGAAACATTTCTCCTTATGCCTTTATCAGAAATCTGATGTTCAGCATCTTTAAACAAGTTAAATATATCATAAAGTAGGGATGGTTGACTTTACATGATGACTTTCATCCTGGAGGACTTTGAAGTTGTCAACAAACTGATTATTAAATATCTGTTTGGCTATCAGCCATTGCTGATAGGCAAGGCCAAAGCCAAGAACCTTTGGGTTTAAAGGTAAAATGTTTTCTGAAATTCTATTTAATAAGCAGCTGAGGGCACAATATGTAAAATATCCTGCAGAAATCAAACTTTATGCTGATCTTAAGCAGGCAGGTTTATTAACTGGCTTTAAACAGATGAGCAAGGCTAATATCACTTCAGCAAAGAAACATAGTACAGTTACAGGCTGAGGCAAAATGGTTACAGGCTATGCTAAAACCTCAGTGTGCTCAACATGTATTTCAAATCCAATTATGGAAGGACCTGAGCTACTTCCTGAAGTGAATTTTGGTAGGGTGTTTGGGCCAGCAGTCCTCAATGTGACTGTAGACAACTGAAGTCTGTAAAACTTATTAAATTTATTTCTTTTCAGAAGTGAAATAACTTGGAATTCTGCATTTCCAGGTATGTTAAGAGTATATTCAGAAACCACAACCTTTTACCATTCTTCTACTACCTTACTTTCCCTACACATCTCAAGGGGGAAAAAATGTCTCAGTGTGGTGGAGACAGGAATACATTACAAGGCAACAAGATAACTTGAGCTACTTTTAATTATGAGCTTTCATACATGATTCTCCATAGCTCCATAACCCATAACAAGGAAGGCCTGAAAAGGCTTGGTGACACCCATGCACTGAATACTGCACATTTTCGCATGGAGAATCAATGGAGACCAAACTTTCCACAGCCAGGAAATGCATTATTATGGAATACCTCCAGAAGACACAATTGACCTTGACCTTGTTGCACATGTCCATAGATTCTGAGTGCGTTAACAAGGGCAAATGGTGAATCCCTGTCCTGACGGTAAACTGCTGCTCTTACACAGCACTCACATTAAGCAATCACAAATTACTTTAGCAGCATTAACTACATGTCAGTCAACCACTTGGGTAAGCCTAATTATCCACTTACAGACATTGTCTTCACTGGCACGTGGGAAGAAAGCAGGATTGTGAGAGATTAGGAGTGACCAACAAAACCATATCGATATCAGTGGCAAGGATGACACATGGTGTACTGGTAATCATCAGAGTGTATGTTCTGTAGCAGGAGAGAAAAAGAAAAGCAACTATAAAAGGGAAGAAAGTTCTGAGTTCTCAGTCTGAAATCACCGATTTTGTTGTTGTTTTGTTTTTCTGTATTGATTCATCAGAATACAAAACACAGATAACTAAAAATAATTACTTTCTGGTTTGAGAAACAGCCAAAAGCTGCAGAGAGCTGTTGCAGAGACATGCCAATTGGCCATTTACAAAGCCTAATGCCATGTGTTTTCCTCTGCTTCTGGACTCAGATCTCTAGTAACAAAAAGCAGTTCTTGATTTATGAAAGGCCTGTATGTAATACGCTGGAGGCTACTTTATCTCAGCTGCTGTAAATTGAATCTCTCAGAGATGAGATGAGATGAGATGCAAGTGAGGCAGAAGTACAAATTTGTGCAATCTGTGACTATGGCACTATTCCGTGGAGCCTGGAACAGCACTATGTGTATTCCTTTCTGTTTTGAAAGGAAAAATCTTTATTTGCTGTATTCTTAGAAAAAAGCAGATTTGCTTCCTTTGTGCTGGTTTACCTTATGATATTCTGCCATTTTCCTCTAGGCAATACTATCCAAAGAGTTGTCCAGCAGTGAGCAATTTATTCAAGCTGCAGGATTTACATACTGAACTAAGATACAGTATACACATGTGTAAACTCTAAACTCTTATGAAATTAGAAAAACACAAAGTGACAAGGAGAAATGTCAGACAAACAATCTGAATATGAGATAAAGATGAAAGGAACATGACCTTAAGCTTTGGCATCAAATCTATTTTTCCTCTCTGTTTAGGGTATAGAATGTTTCTGAATTTTGTATGCTCCTGTCATTCCTCAATCAGTTGGTTAAATGAAGGCAGCAAATATGCTAGGTTGCTCTGGGATACATGCCCAATTTGTTGTCCATTCTGCTCATTAAAATTCTTAAAACTCAACTCTAAGAGAAAATAGGCCCCTGTTTAAAATTAAAGCTCTTAAGCATATCCCTGAATATAAAAAGATGCTAATCTGTTTTGCTGATTGGGATCAGTAAATGAAAAAGGGAAAATACTGTCCAATCCGTGCAAGAAGTCACTCAGATGGGAGACAGCTTTCTCACCCTGGTGACAATAGATGCTCAGTGGCTGGGGACTTTCTAGAGATAACTTCCTCCTACCATGCCCTCTGCCCAGCTCTGTCTCAGCTTTATGGACCTGAAAATTACTGCAAATGTAATAAATTATCAGCAATAAATTAGCCGTTTCTCTCATGCTCAGATTTTTCCTGTTCCCACCAAAATTCTTATTATTTGAAAATTTCTCTGCATCTAACATTAGTGAACATGGAGAGAGACAAGTTATTTAATTTTAATTGAATATTTCATAAAGGAACTGCTCTTCAAACGCTATTCTGCTGGCTCAGAAGGCAGGTTTCTCCCAGTACCCTGTCTTTTGGCAATGTCTCGCCAAGGAAAGGGGACTGTAAAGAAAAAATTTGAAACTTTCATTTGAACTGTTGAAATGACTGCCCAAATTAGCAAGCTAAGCTAGTGTGGGAGACGGTTTTATATTTTACTCAATGGTTTTATACTTTGTTTGAATTTCTTAAAAATAAGTTGTCAAAACTGTACCAGAAATCCCTTTCCTGGGTCGGTTTCCCCTGGCAACTCTGTTCCTTTTCCCCAGGTGTCAGTTACCCCCCGGCTCCACCCACTCCTTTGCCTCCTGAGCCGAGGCTTCCTGTCCCTCTCCCCCCTTCTATCCGCCCGCAGGACGGAGAGACCCTGCCAGTCACCCACGACCATGCCCGAGCCTCCAGAAACTTCTTTCTCCTTCGGTCCCTGATTAGTCCCTAAAGTTATGTCCCTCCCATACTCCGTGCCGGTTGGCTTTTCCCTCGTCTGTCCGACCCGAGTCCACCCTTGTTAACCCCTTTCCATTGGCTCTCGTGCTCCCCATCCCCACTCCTTAAAACCCCAGGCACAGCTAGGCTCGGGGTCTTTTCCCCGCTGTTCGTCCGGGATGGTAAAGGGGTGCGTGGGAAGGATCCGTCTCGCTGCATTCATTCGCCTGCGGCTTTAACTTACAACTGGCTTGGGTGTAACCCTGCAGTACTCCCCAGCCGCTCGTGTCTCGGCGGCCGCCCGGCCTCTGCTCCGGAGGAGTACGCCCCGACCGCTCGTCTCTCGGCAGCCACCCGGACACTGGTCCGGAGGATGTCTGCCCGCGGGAAACGAGGGACACAGGCACCCTCGAGCCGCCCGCAAGCTAGACCACCCCAGGGTAGTTCTCATCTTAGAGCATTTGTTTGGAAAATAAATTGTAGTTTTAGGCTAAAGTCCTAAATATGCAGAGGTAGAATACCTGGGCAAGTTGCTGGTGGCAATTCAGCATCTCAGCAGAATTCCACAGCATTTGCCCAGAGGTCACTTGCCACATGCATGCATTTCTGAAGAAGATAATCCAATACTGCATCAGAACACCAGAGCTGGGGCCACACTAATCCTTGTGGAAACTCCTACCCCAAACCAGTGTAACCCGGGGTGAATTTGCCCTCCTATTTCCGCGAAGAGAAGTCTGCCAAGGACTGTATGGCCTAAGAAGGCACACATTGCTGGCAGGCTCTCAAGTGTCAAAATAGAACCAGCGTTGTCAGCAGCACAGGTCCTGTGCTTTGCAGGCAACGCACAGACAAGAAAAACACTCGAGTTGTCTGGTGGAAAAAGCGGCTTCCCAGGATCGCTCTGACCATGGTGTGATTGTGATCAATCCACATTGGCAAGTATCATCTTTCCACGTGTGTTTCGCCTCCTGCAGGCTGCCTGCAGAGAGCAGCTCGGGCAGGCTGATGCATGCTTGTAATTGCCGGCGTAAATATCTCTGCCTTGTGTTATTGTGGCACAAAGCAGCTGGACCATTTGAAAATCATTTAAAAAGCACTATAAAATTAGGGCTCCAGTGCTCTTATTTTATGGCTTTCACGAGCAGCCATTGCCTAGAGAGAAATTATCCTCTTTATTTTCAAGGCTAAAGGTTCTTTTAACATTCATCAAAATCAAAGTGCACCCATGATAACACATTGAGCTGTTACTTATTTAGTACAGACTCTTTACCTTCTGCATAATATCACATTTGAGATCTCAGTTCCTCATATACAACTCATTTCATTGTGTCTGCTGTTGTTTTCACCAAGTGAATTTGCATAGTTTCAAGAGAGGCTGGATGATGCCCTGAAACATATTCTTTCCATAATTTCTTTTTTTTTTTTTTTTTTTAGAACAATAGCCTGGAGTGTTTTTGTTTCTGATCCTTCTATAAAAATGGCCAATTACCTCTTTGGCAAAGGATTTGTACAGGCCTATTAACCACTGTAAGTGAAAGATTTTCAAGGGCAGAAATGATACTTAGGTGCATAACCTGATAGATTCACTTTGAAACATCTCTTCCCCACATATATAAAAAAACTGTCTTTGATAATTTTTTTTTTCCCCATTCTTGTTTTCACAGACAGCTTCTTTACCAAACTGAGGAAAACGGTGAGTGAGCCAAAGCAGCATGACAAAACGCAAACAGTACAAAGGGAAAGCCATTCTTTTTAGAAAAAAACCCCCACAGCTGTATCGACCATACTTACAGCTCAGATCTTAAGGGCTTAGGAAGAGACACTGCATGAAAGCATCCATCAACCACAAAGGTAGCAAGTGGGGAATGGTAAGGCCCTGCACATGCTCTGTGCTGCAGCTCAAGAAAACCACTGTATGCCCCTCTGTTGTTTAACCTGCCTTAGGTTTCTGTAAGAGACTGGTCACCTTATTATCCAGACATCAAATACAGACTGAAGACAAACATTTACAAAGTCATAACCTTAGCTCTGTTCTCATGGTTCCCTCTTTGGCCAGGATTTTGTCTTTATGTCCTCTGAGGACAGCAGGCTCCTTCCTTTGCCAAAAGGCAGCATGCTTTCAGATCCCTGCAAGGGGGTGGTTGGTGCTAATAGATCCTGGTGTGAAAGTGTGTGTGGCCACATCAAGCAGCTGTAAAGGCAAGATGCACCATCCTGCCTGGAGGAGATGTAACCAAGCAGAAGGAAAGGCTGCCTGTGTGCAAAAGGAGCTTTGTCACCATGCCAGCACCTCTGGGAGCAGAGGGGGTTTGAGTTTTTAATGGCAGAGCTTTTGCCTGTCTTCACCCAGTCTGTGATCCATCAAGGGAATGGTTAGGCTAATAGAGGGGTGAGATGAAGTTACTTGGTAATCACTATTGTTTATGATCTTAGAAAGGCAGAAAATGGGACAAGCATGACAGACATCTTCACAGATGAAGGAGGTGGGACAGACATTTAGGAAGTCAGGATAAGAAGAGCACCTCAGCTCTATGGCACATTTTTCTGTTCCAATAGTCAGTAACCACCTCCCTGTGCCTGACAGTCTCAGAAATAGAGAGAAGGGCCCAATTAAGCTCACCTAGCTATGAGCCCCTGCATTTCAGATCAGATTAGATCTTTTGGGTTAAGACTGACTCACCCAATCTCAGCCCCTACTTGTGGCAATAGTGAAAAGTGGCAGGAGAAGAGCAGAGATCAGTGTAACCCTCTCAAGACTTGATCCAGCACCAAAAGTGTGATTATGTCACTTGTGCAGGGGCTTCCTCCCTTTGGAGCTGACATGCACACGTGCTTGCTCCCTCTCAGGTGCTCACCTTGCTCAACAGAACAAAAATTTAAAACTCAGAGATATATCTCAGTAGAACAGAAATAGAAAAGTCCTTCTACCCAGTAGTTTCAAATTCCTGGACAGCCCTGAATTTGCCTTTGCTTTGTGGATAAACTACCTGTGGTGACTGGTTTCTCACTATTATCTTCACTTAAAAAAGGCAGCAAATTGACATTTGCAGTTAATGCTTCAGTGCTGAAAGGGAAGGATTTTCCCTTTAAGCACCGAAGAGAAACAGGTGTCTAGAGTGTTGTTTCCCCTCCTCCCCCCCCCCCCCCCCATATCTACTAACACCTCAATGTGCAAAGGCTTGCTCACCTCGCATCCAGAGCAGGAGTAAGCATACCCTGGAGCTGTTTTGACCTAGATGATTAGTTGCTGAAAGCCTGGCAAAAGGACCCAGGTTATAGGATGTCCTGCATGAGGCAGATTCAAAGGAATTTTGTGCTCAGTTAAACCTATTAATTTCCAGGAAGGCTTAACCTACTTTTAAATAGCAAGTGGGACCCTGTAACTCAGAGGTAGGCAGCCAAAGGGCAAAAGAAAGGTTCTGGATGCTGGCAGTGTTCTTGTGTTGTTGCCAGCAGCTGCAGACCTTCCATCACTTGCTTTCCTCACAAAATGAAGCTGCTAACTGCAGAACCAAGTTGGGATCAAAGTAATTTTACCAAAAGAAGCAATACCTTAAAATACCTTAAAGTAGGATCAGAATCTGGAGAGGAAAGATGTGCGGGCATTGCGGTCTGTGTTAGCATCATGTCATGGGGCGAGGGTGTTCCTGCCCAGGTGATGGGCACCCATATCATCAGTTCTTTTCCCTTATCACCACAACAGCTGAAAGTTGCTTTAAGCATTTTGCTTTTGCTTCTTCACTCTTGATGCCTTGTCATTCTCCTCTGTGTTGCCACTGTGAAATGAATCTTGGTTCATAGTGACAAATGTATTTCCAGCTTGGGAGGCAGATTCTGGATGTTTGGTGCCCATGTTATAGAACACAGTATTTAGTAACGAGTAGTGTGGACACTGCATTCATAAGACAAATGGAAAAGGTGCCAGTGCAGGTTACATCTGAAGGTCTGGCTAGTTATTCATTCTCTATCAGCCCAGAGCACTGTCTAGGGGAAGCCAGCATAAGAAAGAGGACAGCTGTGTATGTTCCAGCTTTTGGCTTTCAACAGATTGGCTACTTCTTAAATCTCTTGATACTTTTAATTACTACAGACTGGACAGAAGAACTGGTCCTAACACAGAAGTCCCCAACTGCCCTCACACCCTAACAAGCACCTTGCCTCCATCAGCTCCAAGGAGGTTAGCTTAGGGTCTTGGAGAAAAAAAAAGAAAAGGAGGAGTGAAGGCTGGGTGAGAAAGAAAGCTGGATGGGTGGGTGGGTGNAAGGCTGGGTGGGTGAGGAGGAAGGCTGGATGGGTGAAGAGGAAGGCTGGGTGGGTGAGGAGAAAGGCTGGGTGGGTGAGGAGCAGGCTGGTGCTGGAGGAGGATCTGGGGAGGCCACTGCCACGGGCCAGCACAGCTGCCATGACTGTGAGCTTTGTCCCCTCAGCAGATAAACTGCAAAGGCTACTGATGAACGTCCTCGATACCTCAGTGAGGGAAGGACAGGCCAGGCTGGGCCGGGCCAGGCCAGGCCAGGGCAGGCCTAGTTGGGGAGCAGCGGTGTGGCAGGGCCAGGACAAGGGCCAGAACACGCCACATCTGCACAGTGCTGCCATTCAGAATTAACTTCTTCCAGTTAATGAGCTCCTGGTAATTGCCATCGGCACAAAATAATCTTACTGAGTTTTCCACAGCTTTCTTTTACCTGTTAGAAGAGTGCAGGGGAACCACCACACTGGCCACTGAGTTTTGGATAACTCAAAGCCCCCAGCCAGTCTTGTACTTTCCAACCCAATTTCCATTCTTGTTTATTTGATTTAAGAAAAGTATTTGAAGTGAAAGCAGCTGGGGAGAGAGCATGAACAGCACAGACTCCTCCATCCCAGCCATCCTCCAAAGCCCCAGAGCTCCTGTGACACCCATTGCACTGAAGAGTCAGTTTTTCCAGGAGAACAGGCAGCAGGGACATTGATTTGACCCCACTGCCCAGCCCAGCAAGCCAATGCAACACCCTGTCAGTACCCAGGCGTGCTCTCCTGCCCAGCTGCTGTCCCTCATGTCTCCCATTGTTCCTGAAAGCCAGAGCAGTGGATGTGTCTTCTAGCTTGACTCTTTTTCTACTGCGGCTGGAGGAGCAGGAAATGGGAAGAGAACCACATTTGGAAAAAGACAATATAAAAGACTAAAATAATCACTCTGCTTTTTACTGGTGAGTCCATTTTGGTGAGTTTTAGGTGAGTCCATTATGTCTTGGACTGGTTTGTACAACGGATTTTGCTGGCAGAACAAAACCAGGCCAAACTGCACAGTGTACAGGAAAAAATGAGCACTGTCACAGGCTTTTCTTATACAGAAAACCTGCATGGGAAAGGATACGGTGTAGATCTTTAGATGTACACACCGAGGTCAATATCAACCTAATTTATTCCATACATTTCACATTTTTCTTCCATCCAACGTGCGCTGTTTCTTGTAAGGTCTCCTTTTAAATGCCGCTGAGGAGTGTATTCCGTCCTGCGATGCCCATCGCTGCATATTTTTAAATCACCCAACATTGTTTTTTCCTGCCATCTTGTGGCAGCAGGAAAAATCACAGCGTTTTACTAGCAGTAGCGCTGCCCGCTGGCATAGGACAAGGATTGTCAGTAAAACTGTCTAATCTATAATTAGATTAGTTGACATCATTGCAAAAAAAATCGGCCCCTCTTGCATATTTAAAAGTGAGACTAATTCTTCCAGCTCTACTAGTTGATATTCTAGCAGGGGTTCTTTGGTTATCCCAGAGCAAAATGTCTGTTTTGTAGACCTTGTGTTTCCTGAAGATTCCCAGCTGCTGGCTATAAAGAGCAAAGGAGAATTGCGTAACAGGTGAGACTTTATCATGTTATCACAAGACTTCATCAAGTGAACCCTAAATATTTTGCAAAGGCTCCTCTCTGCCAGCGTTACTCTCCGGTCTTCATAGCTCCTTAACAAAGCCATCTTTGTTTCCTATCAAACCATAGGAAGATCTTGTTTGATAAATATGTAAAGCTTTTCCTTTTACTGCAACAACTATTTCTGTCTGGTGTCTCAACATAAACACTGCAAAACCTGCCCAAACAGCTTGCATTGTTTGCTTAATTCTAAACCACAACATTTTCATTATTTTGTTAAAAATGCATATAAGATTTATATGAGACTAAATTTCGGTTCCTGGGTTTTTTTCCCCTTTTCCTGCAATCACACAGAGGTTGTTTGAAAATGAATACTTGTGATCCCAGCTCTCCTGCCACAATAGCTCTTCCCACATAGTTGAGGTAAAAATATGAAAATTATATATGATAACTAAAAAAGAAATCAAAAAGAAAAGACTGCCAGTATTTTCCCTTAAAATAAATGCAAAATTCAGAGCATAAATAAAAGCTCTTCAAAGCTTTGTTCATTTTCACTAGCACCCACAAAAATGACTGCTTGGGATGCCAGGCATTGGAGAAAAGAATGTTAGTGTTATTTATAGCTCCTGGGTGGCTCCCATGGCCATTGTACCTGAGAATCCCACAGTCCTTAATGCACTCCTGCTCGCACCAACTTTCTCAAAGCAGAGGACAGCCTTCCCAAGGCTGTGCTGGAGGCACTGAGGTTTGCTTTGGGAAAATGTTCTGTTAGGTTTGTGGTGTGTTCCCAAACTGTCTGTTGTAAACCACCTGCAGCAGGCACAACCTCCAGCAAGGACGCACTCCTGCCTTCTACCTGTGCTTAGCTCTCCCTCTTGGGAGCCCTGAGGCTGCTGCTTTACTGGAGGCTCTTCTCCCCTCCATCATCCTACCTGCCTTGGCATCCATCTACGGTCCACAAGCCACAGCACGAAACACAAGCAGAAAAACAACAGTATAAAACCTGACAAGATAAAGTAAAGATACCTTCCAAAAACTTGCTGGCACATAATAACCCTTCCTTCAGCCCTGCCTGACCACCTGCAAGACTCTCATAGCCTCAGCCTCAGGAGTGGGGCAGCACCGTGCTACCTGCTTCTCACAGAGACATTCTAGCAGGGCTGGGCAGGGAAACTCCTTCCAAGTGATCCTGGGACTGGGCCTTCCATGGAGCAGCAGCGTGCCCTTGACCCCTCATCCCTCACAGCCTGAAGAGGCGGCTGCACACACTACTTTGCCCTGACGGGGCACTTTCTACTTCACTCTGATTTACCTGGCACCCTGATACCAGGGTGCTGCAACAGAAAAACTACTCACGGTTTTATTTCCTCAAATTTCAGGTAGGAAATTAGGAGCAAATACTCATCATACACATAATCAAAAAGTTTGCAAGAGACAGGAAATCCCAGTTCTATGTCTTAATATCTCCTTTTAGTTATTCTCATGTGCTCCATGGTCAATTCCTTTGTGACATACAATCACTCTTCTTAAAAGATGACTTAATCAAAATCAAATAATGATTTTAAAGTCAGGAGTTGAAAAAAAATCTAAAGAAAAAACATTCCACTCTGCCCCAACAGAGCTGAGAATGTCACTGGAAAGCTCTATGATATGCCTGAAAAACTCAAGTGCCAAAATAGATCTTCCACTGTAGAGTTTTGAAGTTTGCTCTTGATTCCACAGCAAAGAATTTGTACAGCTTTGTCAACCTTAGAAAAAGGTGCCTTTTTTGTATGTACCCTTTCAAGCAAGGCAAGCAAGGAGAGCACATCACTGCTTACATTAAAAGTGCAGGGAGAGACAGACAGCTCAAAGCTACCCCTGCCAAACGACTGAGGAATATCAAAACCCCTTTCTCATGCCTTCAAATATCCTGAAATCTTGCAAACTTGACAGCATTGTCAATTTTGTATTGACAGCAGCAGTCAGATAAAAATCATTTGAGGAGTAAAACAAGGAGAAGAAAAAAAACCCCTTTAATCCACAGTCACACAAATCCATACTGCCTGCAGAAGTGCAAGTGCTTTGGAGCCCCTTTTAATAGCAATATCTTAACATCCTTGTTTGTCTTTCCCGAAGCTTGCAAGACATTATTTCCCCGCATCCCTTTCTCAGTCTGACCTCTTTGACACCATTTTTATCAGAACTGCCCATAACTTACACCTATCGACAGCCTGTGACACCAGTGAAGTCTTGGCACAGCACTGGCTGTGACAGCACTCACTGAACTGTTATCAATATCAAGGTCATTTTGTTTTTCTTGCTCTCACTGCAGCTGCAGCTTCTCTGCCCTCAGGGCATGAGCTGCCCAAGAAAGCTTTCTGTCTAAGCTCCTCAGAAGCCACAGCCTCTCTGCTCCATTACTGGCGTTATATAAGATTAGAGTGAAGTTTCTACTATTAGAAGCAGTTAGCTGCATGGTGATAGTGCGCTCCCCTGATTACAGCATACAGCACAGTTATGGCTGCTGGCAGCAGGACTAGAGAATTTTAATTCAGGGAGAAGCATGAGCATAGCTGAGATGAATCAAAAAAATCAGTAGTTTTGTGGGGCTTGAATTCCTAGCTGTGGTACCCTGGACAGGAGTGCCCCAGAGGAGAAATAAAGGGGAAAGCATCATCCTAGGCTCGACAGATATCCACACAGACGGAAATTGTGCTAGGAGCCTGTGGAGGGCAGCGCTGTCTTGCTGGGGATGGTGCATTGCATAGCTCAGAGATGCCTGCTGCTAAGGTAATACTTCTTTTTTTATCTCTTTTGAATCTGAAAGCTGCAGATGTAAAAGCTGTCATCGTGCCACAGCCATGACCTGTCACTGCAAGCAGGACTCCCCATTTTTCCAACCAGTGTCTTCATTTTTAAGCCATCCTTTCCTGCAGCATTAGCCCCATGCGTGGGCAAGTGCTTCTTCCTAGGCCGCATGACTCTCAAACAGGAGGGTTGGGGGAGGTGGGAGGGGGGCAGCACAAAGGTTCTCCCCCCTTGAAATGACAAGACTTTTGGGAAAATATGTGCAGATCCATTATATTGCAAAGAAGAGGAAATGCTCTCCAGGAGCACTTCTATAAGGTAACATCCTCTCCCCCAAAACCAGCAAAAGGCACAGGTGAAGCTCACCCCACTGCGCCTGAGCTCAGCAAGCTCTGCCCCTCCTGCGGGCTTGCCTTGTCCAAGGACAGCCGTGGCTGTGTGACCTGGGATGGGGCTGCTGGAAGGTGCTGTGCAAGAGCAAGTGGTAGGAGGCCTCGTGGGGGCTCCCCACCTCACTCAGGGGCCCCTGAGTGAGCTGAGATGCTTGGGCTCCATCTCCACCTGCATGCCTGTGTCTGGCCATGCACCCCCTTGTCTTCCCACTTCACCTAGGACCTGCTTCACCACCAGGAGCTCTCCTGGCTATCCAAACTTTGCCTAAGGCTGACTGGTCTCACCTTCCCTGCCTTGTGATTGCTCCCACTACTGAAATGGCCTTGTGTGTTCCTGCCATACCCTGGTGGATGCAGCTTCTGGGGGGAGCAGCAGCGGCCCCTCCAGCACCACAGGCAGCCCTGCGCAGGAACAGGAGGGCTCACAGAGGAAGAAGTCTAGCTTTTTAGCCCAGCTCAGACTCCCTGCAAGCAGAAGTTGGTACCTTTCAGCTCAGTTAGGAGAAGTGAGAGGGCCCCATCATAAATGTAGAAGGCCGGATGTGAATGGAGATGTCAGGAGGGAGACCAAGCGATGAAGAAGTGTGAAGACTCAGATTTTCTCCCACCCTGTAAAACACGTTTTCCAGTGTAGGGTGAGGGGCATCTGCAATCTGAGCTGGGCTGGGCTGAGCTGAGGGGGAAGCCATGGAGGAGGCTTGGAGGGCTGCTCCTGCTCTTTCCTGACACTGCAGTTAAAGGGTGGGCTGTGTTTTCCAGAGCCCTCGATCTGGCATCTTTCCCAGGTAGTAAATTCTCTTAAAAACTGAACCAAACAGAGCTTTAATTGTACATTCTGCTTTTCTCTTCACTCCAAAATAATGGCAATAGCATTTATACAGTGCTGCATTGAACACGTACCCGCACTGAGGCTGAGGGACCGATTCCGCTTTCCATTATTCAGGGGCACTGCCTCTGGTGAGGCAGATCAGGGTTTGAAGAGTGAGCCAGAGCAATGAACTTCTACTATTCCCTGCTGTTTGACTGTGGGCAAAATAAAAGGCCATAATACATGGTGCAGTCAGCCAAGAAAGCAATATTGCTCTGCCATGTGCAGAGTCTACACCAAGACAAGTCCAGGATCTCATTTCTGAATTCCCATAGGTGCCTCATTTAAACCATCAGCCATAACCTGCTTCTCATTTTCAATACCACTTGGTATTAGAGCTGCAGTGAACTGCTGGTGAGAGATTCTAATTCCTGCAAACAAGCCCCTGTAGGCTTGCAAGGAAAACAGAGAGTTCCCCTCTTGGTTGCCTGCTAGGTTCCCATCTGGCTGTTTTAACTTTGCTATTGCTTTTAAATGTGCCTGTTTCTACACACAAAGTTTTCAGCTCTACCTCAAGAGACTCCTGGGTTCTCTTAGCATCAGATTCTGACCAAAGTGTAGAGACATAGACTGGATCTTCTTAACAAAAAGGAAGATCATATTTCACATTACAGTATCTAAAAGATTAATTCCATTAACATGATCATTCCCTTGTGAACCACACTTCTTTCCATCTGGATTTTTCCATCAGGAGGACAAAGAGCCATAGTGTTACACACTACCTGAGAGAAAAGAGCAAGGAGTATAAAAGATGAGCGCAGAGATGCTTGCTGAGAGAAAGGAGAAGAAAAAACAGAGTAGACAGCATTTTCAAATGCATCAAGAGGCTGCTTTTTTATTTTTTTCCCCTTCCACATGAATTATATTCTGACCCCATGCTTTGGAATTTTGAACCATTTAGTTTGTCAGGTTTTTGATTCAGGGAATTTGGGATATTTGGCTGCAGGAGCTTTCTGTATCATGCTATTGTTAGGTACTGTTTGTGCTATTGTAGTAACCACCGGCCCTGCTGTGCCTGAGGCTCTCAATAATCTCATGTAAGGACCTGTTATTGAAAGACATGTGTCCCTATCCAGGCTATCAGCATAACCACAGGCAGAGCTGTGCCAGCTAGGAAGGTGCTAGAAAACGGAAAGAGAAAAGATGATTGGCGTCCAACTAATGCCCTACCAGACTCCTTTTGGGACTCTAGACATTCATTTAATCTCTCTGCAGCTCAGTTTGGTCTTGAGGAGACAAGGGAAACAACCATGGCAAAATGGCGGGAGGCCATTTACAGAAGTGGAAATTAGGGCTAGGCAAATAGGTGGCGACTCAGTCTGTATTAATTTTTAGTTAAATAAAACATATTTTTCTCAACCAGGAATGAGCCATTTCATCTTGTTTTAATGTTTTAAAATATTTTCTGCAATGCAGGAGAACAAATTCTAAAAGAAAGTGACTGAAAAGAAAAATGGAAATGGTAATTTTTTTTGAAATAACAAAATTAACTATTTCATATGTACAATATTGGAGTGTTTGTGTTTTTACCCACAAAACTTTACTGAGATTTTTTTCCCACTGGAATCTGCAAATGCAACACAAATCTGTTAAATGCTTTAGCCAATTCAAGTCACTGGGGGTTTGTGTGGGGTTTTTTCTGTTTGTTTGTTTGTTTGTTTGCCAGAGAGATGTTCAATAGAAAATGGCAATTGTTTCTACCATAGAGGAAGCAAGGAAGAAAAACCCCAAACTAACAAACCAAAAACCAAACCAAAAGGCTTTGCAGACTCTATGAATATGTATTCAAGAGGCTGGACAATACTGGGGAGATACAAAGCTCCACTAGGTTGTTGCAGACAAGGTTTTGGCATGACAGGGTCCCTCAGGAGCTGCACCCAGCTGCATGCAAATGGCATGGAATCACCCACAGCCCTTCCTGGGTGCTCCCTGCAGCCAGGCAGTGCCATCCACGACCACCTCCATCCTAGGCCTCCAGGGCAACTCCTGGACCACGGGGCAAACCCAGGCTCCACTGCTCAGACAGGGAACCAAGCAGGCCCTGGCCATTTGGGGTGTACTCCAGTGCTCCAGGTGTTTGGGACCTGATGCAGAATGACAAGACAGTTTTAAAGCTTGTGCACTACCTTGTATTTTGTGGATTGCCCTTAAAATCTCTGTCCAGCCTTAAAAGTCTCCCATAGGTACAATTTTTTTGTTTGCTTCTCTTGTTTTACTTTTAAGCAGAAAAAAATTTGGAGAGAAAGACAGAAAGAAAGAATCTAATGAGATAGCTACAATTTAAAAGAAAATTAATCCCATCCAACTCGCATGGTCTAGATCTCTGCAGAAAATGTCAGTGACCTTGTAAGACAGGATTTTTTTCCCTCGGGTGGAGGGATTCCTGCTCTCTTACAGTGCTCCTATGAGCACAGGACTGTTTCCAACTAGAGCAGTTTCTGGGAGCCACCCAGAGGGAGAAGCTTAGAGAAATGTAATCAGTCGCAGCACTTTTGCTGCCTCTGCAGTATCTTAAAGTAGAGGGTGGGGGGAAACCTTCACCAAAGTCCCTGGCCTTCAATTAAAAAATTCATATTGCTTTCCTCATTAGTCCAATC
This sequence comes from Vireo altiloquus, assembly GCA_013396875.1. Taxonomy (NCBI): domain Eukaryota; kingdom Metazoa; phylum Chordata; class Aves; order Passeriformes; family Vireonidae; genus Vireo; species Vireo altiloquus. The sequence continues at coordinate 1,146,440 of VZRF01001586.1, forward strand.
ATCTGATATAGCTATTTCCAAGCTTACCCCGAAGGCCCTGCAGAGCAATCCAATTTCAAGGCCAGTGCAGCACAGGCGGGAGCAGTGTTCTTGGTAGGAGCTATGCTTGTGTTGACATAAGGAGCTCACTTGTCTGGCATTAGTCATGTGAATAAAACAATGTTGGCACAGTTTTTGGAAAGAGGATTGCTCTATGAAAGGAAGCTCTGTTGCAAAGTATCTCCCAGGCTGCAAGGGCCAGAGTCACCTGCAAAGTGTCACTGGCACCAAAATGACTTAATTCTTGGAGAACCTCCTCAAAGTAAGGTCTTGAAAAAAAGGCCTCACAATCTAATTCTCTTTGCTCATCATCTCCATTACTGTAACTAACTGAGAGGCTACAACAGAAGTTTAAAGCAGCGGGGGCAAGGAGAAGTGAGTTTGGTATCCACAACTTCAGCCCTTAAGCATTTGCAGCAACTCAGAGTCAGCCATACTCCTCAAAAATGAGCCTGTGGTCTTATGAATCTCCTGATGTAGAAGCTGTATTATCTTTTTCTTGATTTCCTTTTACTGCTTCAGCTTAATGTTCTGTGTCGGTGAAAGTACAAACAGGTCATCATGAAGATGCTGGCAAAAGCTCTTGAGCACAGTGCATGACTTTCACAAGGCAGTAAAACTTGTAGGGCAATGCAAAGTATCTCTTTCTGTGCTATTCTTCATGCTAATCTGTGCTAGGATTGCACAACATACTCCTTTACCAAAGCTCTTGATCTTACATTATCTGCCCTGAAAAATTCGTAGGCTTTTATCTCTGTGTTCCTCTCTACTTCCCTGCAGTTCTTTTCCTCCATCATTAAAAGTAAAACCAGTCTTTTTTTTTTTCCTATGTCTCCCATCATTTTTATTGTACTTTTCACATCTTGCTTATTAAGTAGTTACCCTAGGGAGACCTCTTTCTTATTGGAACATACAAAAAGCTGTATCTGCACTTAACATTTGTGGGGAGGAGGAGGGAAGAAGGGGCAGAGGAAGCAAATTTAGACTGAGGTCACAGACATATATGTGCATGTTCAGTAATATGCCTCACATCATCTTCACTTCTTTTTCCAAAAGCAAAAATATATTCTCCCTTGTTTTCTCCTTATTCCCCAAATCAGCCTGTACTGTTAAAAATAATGCACATGGACAAAACTTGTTTTAGGAGCAACATCTATCTGGCTGCTGCTGCTGTGGGGCAGGGGACAGACCAGATGACTTCCAAAGGCCCCATCTGCACTTGTTTTCTAAAATTGCTGAGAAAATAAACCCAAACTTTAGATTTAGGCATTCAGGCATTAGACTGAAAGCTGATGCCATATCAGAATAAACACCATTTACCTTACTTTGGGAAGAGTTCTAGTGTGCCTTCCACATTGATTATGGCTCTAGTAAGACCAAGCAACCAAAGCTCATCAATATTTTCAGGGGACAAGAACAGCAATTCAAGATAATGAGATCCAGGCAGAAGAAATGCTCCTAAAGTCTCAGAGAAGAGACTGCTTGGATATCTTCACACTCTTTATTGTGACTGAGCTCTGCTTCCAGCTGAACTGCTGGCCTGGGCTTCCTGGCTCTAAACCAGCAAACAGCGTTGCAAAAGGGTTGCTTGTTCCACAGCATGATTTGTGAGGGTTCACAGGTCTGTGATCTCACAGACCTATAAAGGAGCCCTAGATGGGATTCTCAACAGGACAACAATGCCAGAACTTTTAGCTCTATAATTTCAAAAACGCTCCTTTTTCTCATATCCTGGGTAAGTACCCTGCCCCTCAGACAAGAGAAATGGCCCCTCTCTGGAGGGAAGTAGCTATCACATTATTTATACAAAGTGGAACAGCTCCCAGAGGAGAGATTGAGACAGACAGGTGCAAGAATACCAGTATAGCTAAGTGTCCAGGGATATTCAGCTGAGAGAGAAAAAACTAGTTCAAATCCTCCCAACTTCTCTTTCTCTACATACAGACATATATGTTTATATATGCATGTGAAAATCTGTTCCTATGTACACATGTATATATGTGTATATGTGTGTTTAAATACATCACTATAAATGAAAGAAAATTGCATGCACACACTTTTTATATGTGTGTACACATACAACATACACATATATGTATGTTATATATATATGTATATTATATATATGTATACAGATGTCTCTCACATACACATCCTAAGATTTCCACTTTGGCCCTAAAAGCTTCGTAAGTATAAGTCAGTTTAATGATGCATTCTTTCAAAAACTTCCTGTTTTAACTAATCAGAATCAAGTGTACACAAATACACTGGTAGCTATTCAAAAAAAAGATAAATTATACCTGTGTCTACAAGGTTCATCCAGTCTGCATTCTGGTGGTGCAGAGGTTCTCTACCAATAGTGTTACTTGACAAGAAATTAAATCACATTAACTTATGCTGCTTTCTCAGGGGAGAAATTACATGCCTGTAGAGTCCTACCCCTGAGTCAGTCCGGCTCTCTGGATGCTTTTAGCAACACCTGCAGGCCCCGCTGCACACACTAGTTCTAATAATGTAATCCTATTTGGAGGGTAATGAACAGGTCTGCTTTCTAGGGAATAGTATTTCTGTATGAAAATTTCCTCTCATTCATTTCAGAAAAGCTGTCTCTAATACAGCCTGAGCACGTGCAAGGGAGCAGCAAGATGCCTCACACCAGAGACTCTTCATCTCTGACTGGCAGCACCTCCTATGAAACACCAGCACTATCAGATCTCCAGCGACTCCTGTGGCTCAGAGCAGGGTCTGATAATCATGTGGACCAAGTTTGGCCAAATATCTACCTGGGAGATGCGTAAGAACATATGGTCCTATTGTTAAGCTGTTATCAGTCCCTGGGAGGACGAGGAAAGGGGACACTGGGGAGCATCTTCTGGGTCTTTAGGAATGTTTCTGTGATACAGCCTTCCAAAACTGGGGATGTAAAGAGCTTAGGTGTCAGGAAAAACACGACATGCAAAATGGTGACTTACTCATAGTGTGTCTGACTTGGTTTTTTATATTCTTTAAGCCACCACGGATTTGGCAGGGTAAAAATTACTTCTATTCTAGACTGAAGTCCTCAAAGAACCTATGCCAAATTGATGTCAATTCTGAGATGCATTATATGGCCTGGAAACTGTGCTGTAAGGCAGTAGACAAGATGCCAGTAGCCCTCACAGTCAAAAAGGGGTAGCAAGATTAATAGCCGGAAGGAGGAAGACCCAAATGAATTGTACAATAGTGATCTTGACATTCCAAATCCAAGCTTTCTTTCAAAGATGATAAAAGTGAAAATATCAAACATGAGTTCTCATGCAAATATCTTATGCTTGTGACCAATAATATTTATTCCTGTTTCCTTACAATTGGATTACTGCAGATTACCTAGATCATTAGCTCATTTTTCCCAGCTCCTCTTCCTCATGAATATATCAGTTAAGATTCAGAATTCTGTAGAATGCCTATAGTCCCAGTTTATGGTGGGAAGTGGCACTCACCTAGCTGGTGAGCCCAATGCATCCACTTCATGTCCAAACCAGGAACAAGGTGTTGCTGCATGTGTGCGAGTTCTCACTCTTGAGACCAGGCACACTATCAAAGAGAGATTAGCTCTAAAACTTCCTAAACAAATATTTAAAGGAAAATCTTGACCACTTCATACAGTGAGCCATGTTCCCAGGCATTAACTGCTGGGAAGCGTTTGCTTAACTGACAGTATCCCACTGGCAAGTCTGTGCTCCGGCTGCTCTTCACACCTCCATATAACATTTTTCATGCACAAAGCTTCTCGAAATTTGCTCTTCTGTAAGCAGGATGCAGTTCCTGCATCCTTCCATAGTGGGAGCAGGCACTAACTTTAAACCATGCTATTTTTGGAGAATGTTAGGAGCATTGCCAATGTGCCCTTCATGTCTTTCAACAGGTGGGCTGCTAGGAGCAAAACTACACTTCAAAGCCTCAGCATTACTCATATCCTTAATGCAGCAGATGGACCATATAGCATCAACACGGGAGCCAAATATTATGCAGATCTGCAAATAGAGTACTATGGAGTAGAAGCATTTGACGATCCTTCCTTCGATTTAAGTATTTTCTTCTATGATGCTGCCAATTTCATAGGCAAGGCCTTAAACTCTTCAGGAGGTAAGAGAGAAGCAAAGATAAGCTTTGGGAGGAAGTTTCAACACAAGCCAAATGACTTTTCCTTGCAGTAACAGGCACCAACAGAGCTCAGAATCAGCATATGGTTCAAGGCAGCATACGCAGAACCACTGAGCAGAGGATGGAGAAGAGTGCCTATGCCATGTGCTGCAGGAAGGTGGCTGTGCCAGGTCCCCAGGAGCTGGGGAAGACTGGCTGCCTCCAGCCTAGCATGGAGGAAAGAAGGGCAAGCTCTGGGACCAGAGTGCAGAGCAAAGGGCAGAGGTTATGGCACTGCAGATGCTGCCCCATGGGCTCATCCTGTAGGAATCAGCAGGATCTGTGTGCTTCCACATGTCCCTCCCACCCCTCGCACACTGACGGGGGGGCTCCAGCTGGGGATCCTGCCCTGCATGCTGCTCCTGCTCCCTGGAGCAGTGGGAGCAGAGGCACTTTGGTGCTGGCTCGAGTGCTTCACACACTTAAGTAGTTCACAGAACTGGAGCTTTATTCAGCCTGTCTATTAAGCTAGAGAAGCAGCAGAAGTTAATGAACTAAGTCAAAAACTAAGAGCCTGACCTGCAGCCTGCTGAATTTTTGTCAGCAGAGTTTGGATTATGGCCTAGTTATCATAATTTCCATTTGTTCCAGAGTTTGCTCTGACTCTGACTGGCTGCAGGATCTGCTGCTTTCACTGGAGTGCTTTATTAAATCCTCAGTTATAGCTCACACTGGGCTGCTGAGATACAGTAAATTATGACTCCATTTTTACAGGCAGACTATCCCACAGAGTTTGTGGGACTTGCCAGTGATCACAGTCAGGGCTGGGCCAAATTTTTCTGCCAAAACTTGGGTTTTTTCCACAGAAAATTATACTAACAAGTTTAGTCACAGAAAGCTGCTCCTTCCACAGAAAATTTCAACTATTTTAATCTTCGGCCTAAATTAGATGCAGGAGGTCAGTATGAAATACCACCTTGCCTGAGAAGTGATCTTCCTGAAAGCATGAGGATCCACTAATTGTCACCATTGCTTTGTTAACTTGTTTCTAGTCCTTTTTTCTCCTCGCTTTGTCTTTTCCACTTGAAAACTGCTAAAGCACACTCACCTGGCTGTGGCTTTTTGTTTCTGCAGGTAAGGTGTTCGTTCATTGTGCCATGGGAGTGAGCCGCTCGGCAACTTTAGTGCTTGCCTTTTTAATGATCCATGAAAACATGACACTTGTGGATGCTCTGAAGACAGTGAGTGCTCACAGAAACATCTGCCCAAATTCAGGGTTCCTCAGCCAGCTCCGGGACTTGGACATTAGACTGAACGAAGAAAGGAAAGGAACCAGAGCATCTCTTACCAAAGGCCTGTGAGAGAGTATTGCTGAAAGAAAGAGGACAAAATCTTATTTCAGTTGCCTGTCTCTCTTATAGATGAACTGCGTTTATAAATTTAGGACACAAGTTTATGAGACACCAGGATGCATGTTATTAATAAAAGTAGATTTTGCTTGATCTTTCTGTTTTGCAAAGCCTTCCTAGATTTATATTTATGATTGGTTGTATACTCTATCCTTCACTCTCCACCTTAAAACATTGCTGTCTGCTGGTTTAAAAGAGAAAAAAAAAAAAAAAAGAAAGAAAAAAAGAGAACGAGATCAGGTTCCACTTCAGAAATAGCTGTGTTTCAGCAACTAGTGAAGCTCATATCACTTTATGAAGTGTTAGGCTATTTGAGGTGAAAGATGCCATATTATTTATGCTAAAGTAATGCTTAGAAGTTTTCTTATGAACCAGCACCCCACCCCTTCTTTCCCTGTATCTCAGAGGGTTTGTATTTTGAGACTTGAATCTGGCACTGGTTAGTTTTTGCTTTTACAATTGGTGGAGCTCCTGAGTTGGGGTAAGAGGCTGTTTAAAGGCACAACAGCTGGGAAACAACACAAGCCACTCTAAGAAATTAATCCAGGTATTTCTACAGTGTTTTCCTTTTGGCTGTCCATCAGAGCCTTTTTCCTCCATGAAAATACATTTCTTTGAGGGACATTCAAATACTGTTCATCCTCCATAGTAAAAATCATCGAGGAAATGCTGCAGAAAATGCTTCTAAAGAAGAAAGTGGGTTCCCAGCTGAGGCTGGTGCAGGAAAATATTTGACAACAAAGTTCAATGTATCCCAAATTTGTCTGACAGTTCAAAATTATAAAACTTGGGATTTTCTTTCTCAAAAATAAAAGGTTATTAACATTGCAACATCATGTTCTGTGGCATTTGCTTTTCTGAGGTAGACTCAAGTGAAAACTGAAGACACACAGGAATGGCAAGGGAGGTGTTGACAGGCATCAGGCATCTTTGTGTCTCCGGGCCACCATAAGAGCACTCAATAGTTACTGTCATCTGATGGATCAGTGCTGCCTGGAAACTATGTGAAGCACATCTGGCTTTTGGTTCCCAGCAGACAAGCATTTGCAGCACAAAGCCAGCTCCAAAGCCAGCTGGGGATGGCAGTTTGTATTCCTAGTACCAAACTCAGGAATGCAGAGGCATGAATACTCCCCACCATGTGAGCTGGCTACTCAAAACCAGCACAGCAACAAGGGAATACGTTCCTTGCTGTTTCCAGTATTGTCTACAAGGTTAATTTCTGCCTTCAGGAAAGACAACTCAGCACCTTTTATAATGCTCTTAAGTGTTACCTATATCTGCTTTGTGGGCCAAACTATAGAAGTCAGAGCACAAAGCAGAGTATTTGGCACCAAGGACCTGACCCTATACCAAGGGCATCTCAGGGGGTTTTACTTTGAACTAACCCTGTGGATTGGACATCCCTGAGCAGCGGCAGAGAAGTGCTGGAACACTTCTTTGCTTTAGCTCCCAGCATAAGGAAACCTCCTCATGAGCTCTGGGGCCGCTCTGCAAAGGCAACAAAACTTCAGAAAGTAGGAATAGCCAAATTAAAAGTATGCTTCAGACCCAGATCAAAATTTAATATGCATGTTCCCATTACCAATTAAATCTAACAAAGTGATTTAAACTTACAGAACAAGTCAGGGAAAACCCCCCAGTGAATCTGTCTATGGAGATGCCCCCAGCCTCAAGTATAAGAACCACATTTTCTTATCCTTCCCCCTCTAGGAATCAGGAACAAGGCCAACCAGCCATTTTCAGGCTGGAGCAAAGGGCAGAGCTGAGGATGCTGTTGCTGGGGGTACTAGAGCATGTGCACATTAAACACATTTCACAGGGTACAAACTTACCACGCTTTTAAAATACTGGTTGGTACAACTGGCAATCTGCAGCTTACTCTGATGGTACAAATACCTTTAAGCACAGCAAAGTAACGCACAGAATGAAATTTCTCAGGTTGCAGTGTCTCGCGCGCGGTTTTTCTCCCAAAGGAGCACCCCACATCTCTTCCCATCCCATCCCGCATCCCATCCCATCCTCGAATGCCATGCCACGCCACGAGTGCCGTGCCGTGCCGTGCCGTGCCATCCTGTCCCATGCCATGCCATGCCATGCCATGCCATGCCATGCCATGCCATGCCATGCCATGCCATGCCATGCCGTCCCGTCCCATCCCATCCCATCCCGGGCGCTGCCGTCCCCCTGGCCCCCGCCCGCGGCTCCGGTTGCCGCCGCCAGGTGGCGCGGTCGGCCCGGCGCGGGCGGCGCCCCCNTTGGCCGCTTTGTTCCGAATTCGGGTCAAACCCTGGGGAAACCGGGGCCGCCGATGCTCGGGAGCGCGCCCGCCCTGTTCCGCCGGGGGCGGCCCGCTCCGCCTGGCAGGCCGGGGCACAGCACGGACCGGCGGCCCCACACACGGGCGGGCCAGGGCTAAGCCCAGCCGCCCCCTCACGGCTCAGAGCTGGGCTGAGCCGCAGCTGCCCCGCAGGGAGCAGGGGTGGCGCCCCCTGCTGTCGGGGCAGCGCTCAGGCTCCGTGTCCCGGCACCGCCCGCGCCCCGGCCGGTCACAGCCGCTGGCACCGCCTGGGCACCGCCTGAGCCCCGGCGTCCCTCCGACCTCAGCCCCGCCAGCTGCCTCTGCCCGGCTGCTGCTGCGGGTCCAAAGAGGTTAGAGGAGTACGGGTTATAATTAACAAAATTAAAAATAGGCTTTGAATAAACTGAACACCCGAAGAAGCTAGAAATTTGTTGTGCAGCTGGCACATTAGGAGGAAAGTGAGTGGTATTATTCAAACAAAGGTAATCCAAGACACCGCAGCGCGGGAGCTTCGACTATCAGGCAAGTACCTTTAAGCTTGTTTACAAAGCAACCCCAATGAAGTCAGCACCTGCACCGAGCAGTGTAACCCCCCACAGCCAGCTCCGCTAGCAGCGAGCCCCCGGCAGGGCCAGGCCAGAGCAGCGGCTGGGCCCTTGTGCTCAGGAACTCCAATATTTGTGAAATTCGAGTTTGCTTTCCAGCTGCACTTGCTTGCTTTCCAGCTTTTCCATCTTGCTGGAAAAGATGCTTAAAAAAAACAAACCCATTTTATTCAAATACCAGTCTGGCCTGTGTTTAAATTTCTTACAGATCTATCTTTAAGATAATGGCTATGGAACACTGGATGTGGGTTTTCTTCCTCAGCTGATGTTCACAAGTCGATCCTTGGAAGGGAGAGACTGTCCAGCCAGTTACACTGGAGAAAATGTGAAACAGACTATGAATAAAATGCTGTGCAGTTCACAACAAAACCTGTGAGAAACAAAATGAAAGAGTAAGAAGTTTGAGGAGAGTAAGGGGGGTGTCTTTTTTTTTTTTTTTTAATGCTAGCTCTTCATTGTTTGGGGGATTTATGGATTGCTTATAACTAGGATAGACTTTGCCTGAAAAGTAAAAGAGTACAGAAGGAGAAAACTGGGTTAAATTAATTGCTGCTAAATACCTACCAGTAGACCTGATGTCTGTATGGGGAGCTGGAGACAGAATTGTACCAGGGTAAAAAGGATAGTGTGTCTATTTATAGTGCTGCCTTCAACACCATAGGAATTCAAAGGAAAACTCCAACTCAGCACACAGTCTTCTCATCATCTTCTGTCAAGATTAAGTGGGGCCTGAGATAATTTCACCTACAAATCCTTTCTAGGAATGATCTGTTCCTTTGTGCAATGAGGAACTACCATGGTACAAATCACTCCAGAGGTCAAGTCCTCACCCAGCCAAATGTCACCACTTCGGGCAGTCAGTGGAAGAGGAGAAAGAGACAAGCCTTACAAGCCTCAGCACTTAAGCAGGAAAGACCAAAAATGTCTTGCCTGCCATGAATCCCTGCTCCCCATACTGTCCCCTGCCCTTCTTACACCAGGTGCTCTGGGGCACTTGCAAACAAAAGGGTAAGGGTAGCTCCAGCACAATCCCAGTGCCAGGCAGCAAAGAGAGGAATAGGAACAGGGTACTGGCACAAAGTTGTGGTGTCACTTGAGATGAGGCCCTTATTCTGTGTGCCCCTCTTGCCACTGCAGAACCATCCATCTCTGAGAAGGAATGAGCTACAGGAGATGTGTGGGGCACCTGTTTATCAGTAGAAATTATCTCCAATGTTCAGAGTACAAATGAAAACATCTTTGGAAGTGGTGTCAGGAAAAACGTGACTGCCACTCTAAATAGAGGCAGACTCCTGGAGTTCCTTAGTTCCACTCTTCTTTTAGCATCATGATACCTCAGATCTTTCCTTCTCATCTTCCACCTTCCACTTTCTCTTTTAGTAAGAGCTGCTTTTTCATTCTTCAGAAAGCACTACCTACTCTCTCTCAATGTCTCCTCTTTTGTAATTCTGTTACCAAGCTGTCTGCTAGGTGGGGAGCAGAAGGTGCAGGACTTGGTGCTGCCTTTGAGGGACAGGTAATTATTATGTGCATCTGTTATTGTGGTTGCTGCCTCAACAGGTGGAAAACATGCTGTTCTCTGATAGATTTGCAGCACTCCATGCTCCTGCCTTGTCTTTTCTCTAAAGCCAGTCATGTGGTGTTCCTAAAATAATAAACACAGCCTCACTGCTGCCACAAAAACCCCTGGTAAATATATTTTTATGGGAATGAAGTATTAAAGGATTTGAACACTTACTCAGTGAAAGCAAAATATGAGCAGTAAGGTTGGGTAAAGATTCAAAGGCTGGTTTGCTTCCTTTCCCTGGGGCACATCAAGGCTGTACTGTTTGCACTTTAGAGATGGATAGTGGGGAATTACTTAACCCAAAATGATGGAAACAATTCAGGCTATAATAATATAGCATGAGAGTTTCTCATATTACATCAATTCCCCACACTGCTGGCTATATTCTGCCTTCAGATTCACGTGCACAACTCTCATTGGAATCTGCAGGAACTGTATTTGAAGCCAAAATGTATTTCATTGTCTTTTTGAAGTCTCTTTGCAGTTTCATGGCTAAATTCTAAGCTCAAGAACTGGGAACAAAGCTTGTCTCAACGTTTCCCAGTGTCTGTCTCTGTGAGATTCCCATCTGTTGTGTTTTATTTTGAATTTCATCTTCCTACTTTCCTAAAAACACAAAGCAGAAACACACATTTCCTCTGCCCTGGAGTGCAGGAGTCACCTAATTTCCCAGCAGGTTCTCTCACAACATACAATGGATCCAAGTTTGTCTAAAAATGCTACAAGCCCTTTGTGGAGTAGAAAGGGAGGAGACCAGAAACGTGGGCCAAGTTTCTGAGTGTTGTGAACACCCCCTGCCCCACAAAGGGACTCCATTTCCTGTTTCCTCTCTCCCAAAAATGTCACCTGGGTTTGGGTTTCGTTAAGAGAAATATACATTGCTCGAGTCCAGGCTCTCTTTGGTTTGTTCTTCCTCCTGACACTGCAAGAGCCACAGAAGCTGAGTCTGACTTTGGGGCTTCACATTTGCTACAATAGCAGAGCAAATTAAATGGAGAGCATGTTAAGTGGGTTGGTAGATTGTTGTTGACCAACAAATCTTCATTAAGTTCCCGCACCAAGCTGTGCTGCACCCCTGATGAAACTGATCATTGTTTCTTCTATGTTCAACTATTTTGCTGCCAGGTTTAAGAGAAATTCAAAAATTACTTGAGGTCTAATTAGAAATAAAACACATATTAGTCCATCTTGCTCCATACGTGCACCCACTTTGAAGGTGTTGGTGCATCTTTCGAATAGGCCAAGCTTCACTCTGTTCACCACCCGTTACTTACTGCCTTGGTTTTGCTAGTTCTTTTATTTACTGCCAGTGACTCATGGAGACTTTGTTCAATGGTGTATGGTGACTTTCTGGATCACTGGTTTGCATCACCAGATGTTTCAGCTCAAGAGTTGCCAGCATGAACCCCAAGAGTTCATACAACTCGCACCTCCCAAAAGCTAAGCCTGTGCCCAGAGTAACAGGCTTTCACACAATTAGAGAAAAGTCTTGTTCTCGTGATATTTGTGACTGAAGGGAGGCTACCACAACTGGGGACTCTGAGAGCCTTCCCTGCAGACCACTATAGAAATACAGCTCTGTAGGTATTACTCAGGTGCCTAGTTACCATGCGTTATGGGCTTTAAAAACACTCTGTCCAGTATAGGACAGAGAGGTTTAAGGGAAAAGTACAAAGTACAAGGAAATACTCAGCAGTACTGAGAATGACACAGCCTGCAGGATCCTCTGCCTCACACTGTCTTTGCCATGAGGGAAGAAACAATTACTCTTTTAAGTATAATGTAAGAAACAAAATGTCCACACAAACACAGCATAAATTGGGAAGTTAGCTTTCAGTGTTATTTTTGCCAGATACTATTTATGATGGCCAAACTACTTGTTGGCCATGGAGGTCGGTGATACCCTGTTGTTGACAGAATCAGATAACACTTGAAATATTCAGATGGCCCTCAATCTTTTCCATACAGAAAAGAAAACACTGATTATTTGGGCTTATGCAGTAGCAGCCCAGCACACAAACTTCTGGGTTCTCAGAACCTGGGCACTGCAGCATCCCCTTTGCAAAAGTGCCTGTTGTGTCCCCAGCAAGAGTGAAGAGTGCAACCACAACAGCTTCTTTCTAATGGGATATGATTTTTTTTTTTTTTTTTTTTTTGTATTAGAAGTTACCTGTTTTCTATACTATAGAAGAAAATATGTTCTGTTTTTGTAGTGAATAATCTATGACATTTGAGGGCACATATTTTTAACTGCTAGTTTGTTTTAGAAAGATGGTAAGAGTTAACCTGGAGGACAAATGATCAGAAATACCTATAATCCCAAGAGCTAACACAATTGCTGGGAAATTCTAGCTCTTAAATCAGCTCTGCTACAGAATATGATGAATTCCTATTTTTTTCCCTTCCACAGACATAGTAGCAAGACTTTACAATGAGAAGAAAGCAATTTGCTTGGCTGACTTGGGATTTCATCTCCTTCTGTTGCATCTCTTAGACTATACACACACCATCAAGCAAGCCTCAGCTGTGTTCAGTCTCACACTGACCTCTAACTTGATTTACTGCTTTTGGTTCTCAAATAGTATATTACATTATAACTCAAAGGATCTGATTAGAACTAGCCGGTATTTTAATGATTTATGAGGGGCATCTGGGACAGCATGGGTAGCATACACATTGTGTCACTGCAATAGGAGGAATCTGCATTGATCATACCAGCATGCTGCAAGACAAGAGCGTGTCAAATTCCAATAAGCCTTAGTTCACAAACTTCATCTGACAGGTGGCCAAGCTTGCTCTGGGACTGACCATAGTTCTCATGGTGGGAATAAAACAAAACAGCTGGATTGCTTCTAGCCATTGCATTATGAGAGGATTTCCATTCCTTCCTATTGTTCTATTTCTATCTTGCAGTGCTTAAGAAGGTGTTTATCCTTCCCAGTTTTGTAGCCAGAAACCTGGGCCACAGGAACTTGCAGTCAGCTCTGTGGTTTATCTTTCTGCCAGAAGACACTGGTGTGAAATACAGGCTACTGGAACTAACCTTCCAGACCTCTCTACGTCCTGCCATGGCTATCAAATTGCTAGCAATGCTCAGATCAGAGAGGCTGGGGTGTGAGAAAGGTAAAGAAACGATTAGACAGCACAGTTGCTTTAAAGCCATAATGTCACTGCATTTACTATTTACATTTACTAAGAGGTCATACTATTATTTTGTTAAATAATTGTAAATAAAAGACTTTGCAAGCACTGAAAGAAGGGTATGAGGAAAACAGTGATAAACTGGTTTCTTGTCCTTGTTTTGATTTTATGTGTTCTGAAATTTTTTTTTTTTTGAGCATTGAAGCTAACATCTGCCAAAGCATTCCTAAAAAACCTTGTCCACCAGCATGGAAATCCAGCCTTGATGGTTACTCACCTTCTATTGTAAGCTGCCTTTCACTTGCTAGAGGTGAGTAAAAGCTTTTGACCCACATTAAACCTGAGGACAACTCTTTACTCAGGTCCAGCTATCACTACAAAGTGTTTGGCAGCACTCTGCCCCTGGGCTGCCTCCCAGCTCATACTTGTGGAGAGATGTAGAAAAATCATCAAGCTTAACTTTACCATTTCTACCTGTGTGGTGGGAACAGCACTGTTCCTCACAGGATCACTGTAATAACAGCTATGAAAGGCTTTCCAGTGCCCAAGAAACACCAGGGAACCTTGGCTGCCTACCTCCTGCTGTTTTCCATCTTACTTCCTAGCAGGTTACTCTAGCCTCCTGCTATGCCAGTATAGGGGATAAGCGTCTGCTGTCTCCTATAAACTGGGTAGCAGAGCTGTCTTTGTGATGCTGGTAGAGACCACAGGACAAGAACAAAGAGCAGTGAAATTTCTAATGCCCTCCAACAGAAGAGACACAAGAAAAAAAAGAAAAAGTGGCAGTATATTGTTTTTCAGATAGAAGAACATACCAGAGCTAGTCACAGGGGAGAAGGGCTTTGCATTGTGCCATCCTTTTGGTTAGATCCTTGGGGCAGAAACCATTCATTTGTAATGGGATTCTTTGAATTCTGAAGCCTGGTGTTTTCAGTTCTGGGCTGGAGGACACTGCTGTATTAGTTATTGTTAACAGCAGCCGCAGTCACCTTCAGATGTGGGCTGCTAAACCCTCTTGGGCCACAGGACATTGACCTAAGGGACTGCATTCCAACTGGGGTTTTGTGCAAGGCACAGCACAGGAAATCCTTGGCCTCTAAACCTTGCCAAAGCAAGAAACAAACATGACTTTGGTTGATTTAGGAGGTGACCTGGGAAAATTAGATGAGGCTAGATTAAGAATCTGCAACATGGAGTAAATCTAAAGAATAAAATCATGGCTGAGAGACTGGAAACAACACCCACGTGACACTTTGTCCTTTGAGCAAACTTGGGGCAGCACGTCTAGCAACCCACCTGCCTTTCTCATGTTGTGTTGAGTTGTCTGTGTACTGTCCAAATTGATATAAACGAGATGGGCCAATTAAAATTAATAAAAGATAAAGTTTATTCCGCGACCAAAAGTTCGGTAACGCGAAAAACCACGATCGAATAAAGACAGCGCCGAGCCTAGGATTTCGGAGCCGGGTGAACGTGTAACACTGACCTCTATCGCATCAGTGTTCTCCCATTCACAATTACCCCAAGAAGGCACCGATTTTTATACAGCCTTCCGCTAGAGTCCGTTCTCCCGTCCCCGTTACATATTCATTTTCCCATTCCCTTTGTCCACTCTGTTTTTACAAAAAGCTTTATTTTTCGTTTCGGATGAGACAAAGAGTTTCCCTTCCTTCGTTAGTGAGTCCGGGGTTCAATGCCGTCCTGATGGATATCTTGTTTCTAATTTCGGGAGTCCGGGAACTCGATAATCGCGGTGATTAGGTGTTATCATCTTCACTGTCCGGTAGTTATCACTCTAGGCGTCGCCGATACTCTCCCTGATGTAATCTCCGCTCGTGGCTCCAACCTATGTCTTCAAATGTAAATGAGGCCTTCTCCTTCTGCTGCGGCGTGGCGTTCTTCCCTGTTCGTGGTTTCTTTTACAGTCCTGGATTTTACTTAACTTAAAACGTAACTTAATATCACGTATAAACGATATTTGGGCATGAATTAATACTTCATTTATAACAAAATCAACACCCCTTACAGAGCAGACTGTATACAAAAGAGTGTAGGACTTTGGCTGCATGGCAGTCACAGTTTCACCCCCAACAACCATGGAGATGGAGCAGAGACTGTGCCTGTGCTACAGCATGATCAGGCTCTGCCTCCCACACAGTGACAGTGTAAGGCTGAAGTGCATCACCACACAGGTGAGCCTCCAGGCCACCAAGAACAGACTCAGCACATTTCACGCCATCTGTGAATAAATCCAAGCTTGTACCTCTCCCCAGGGTAATGCTGTACTAACAGCATCCAGTAACGAGAGCAACATACACTCCCTGCAACTGCAGGCTGCACATATCGGTAAAGCATTGCTACAAGCCATGAAAAAACAACTAGGATTTGTGTTGTTCAGGGAGGGTGAGGGCTTTGGAGTAGTTGTACCAAAAACCCAGTGTCAGCCAGACAACCCAGCTGGTTCCGACTGGCAGCTCCAAGAGGAAATCAAAGTGGCACATGTTGCTCCTGATTTAGAGCAACCTGCATCAACTTGCCAGCCTGTCTTTCAGAAATGTTTCATCCTTCAATTTTTCAGTAAGCTTCTGAGAGTGCTTCTAGGAGGAAAAAAAGAGCTTACCAATTCAGAGAATACCAGTTTTCACCCCAACATGTTATTGCTGGAGGCAAGAGAGATACAGTGCTGTAACAATTCTTGAGTCCAGAAGAAGAGCCAGCCTTAACACAGAACAACTAAATTTTAGGTAAGCTTGTCTTCAAGTGCAAGCATAGTGATATCAAGACTATGTTTCATAGCATGTCTAAGAACTGTTTAGTGCTATAATGCTGTAGATTGTGATTTTTGCTTTCTCAGGAAGTAGTGAAAAATGTCAGAACTGAATGGAGGAAGGAGTTAGAGACTGTCAGAACTGACAGTGAAGTCTAATGGCTGAAGTCCACTACAGGAGAGGACACCAGCAGTGATATTTGATGTAGAAGTAGTAGCATGGCTGGGAGCTAGAGAGACTGTCAAATATGGGCATGGTGCTGCAGTCACAAATAGCATGGAGATGTGGTAGATGCATTTTGGACCAGCTACAGTCTTTGGGTCATATGAAGTGTGTCTGCTGGTCTGCCAGATCAGGTTGGGTTGATGGATGTAAGGATGCACTTGGCAGCTGAGTGCAGAGGTACCAATGGGCTCCAGAGAGCCTAGTTTTGCAGCTGAACTTCTGTGCTCACAGCCAAAAGCCACATCTTTGCAGAGACTAGGGCTGGAAAGGAACCGACTTTGCTTTACTTGCTTGCCAAGAGCCAAGTTCAGGTCCTTAGAGCTCTACAGTGCTCTTGCTCCAGCTGCTGACTTCATGAACACCTAGTGCTGGGAGGAACACAGCTCCCTGCACAGCCTTAAACGCTGTGTTTCCCTGCATATGCAATTACATCATTGCCACCTGAGGGCCCAAACTCTGGTCTTGGCAGGTAAAAGCCTTTTGGGTCACCTTACATTGGGGTTCTCGCTCTCAATGCATATTTATGTAATGATTGCTGGATGGCTGTAATTAAATGACTGTAAAGCACTACCTAAAATGCACCAGTAATAAATTCTTAATAGCTGATGCTATAACAAGCAGTTACACAAAAAAATATATCGTAACCTGCAGATTGTTAACAGTGTCTGGGCCTGTTTAATGCTCAGCTTTAAATAGTTACAATGCACACTATTAAAAGGGCATGTGAAATTTGTAACTAGTAAATAAAAAGTCCAGTTCAGAAACAAAATATACCCAAGCTTCAGTGGTGAAGAAGCCACAGAAGAGCTTGGAGTGGATAAACTATCTCTTATCTCTGCAGTCCTTCTGGTGGTGCTACCTATCAGCCATGGTTTCTGTAAAGCATACTCCATGTACATTCCTCTGCCTGGTACAGATTCTGTCCATGCCTGTGTCCTGACTCATAAACATGGTTAGGATCTCACTTACATTACAAATATGCCACTAGGTACAGCAACTCATGGCTTTTCATTTTGTGAGGAAGGGATGGGTCAGGGAAAATTAATTTTGCTGCTCATATTTTTCTCTTCTCTTACCCACTCAAAGCTGGTGTCTGGGCAGTAACTCTACAGAGTTGGTTTCCCATGGCTAAAGAATAAAATAAACATGAATTCAAGACCCAGAAGAGTTAGCAAAATCGGCAGGTGGCCAGGTTTTGCACACTTGGTACAACATTGCTGCATATCAAAGGATGGCTGAGTCTGTCTAGCCACTGTCAGGAACTGCACACATGGCTGGTAAATACAAATGTACTAACCGGCTGATGACAAGAGAATATTTTATACTACAGTCACAGAAAAAAAACTCCAAGGCCACCCTGCCTTGGGACCTGCATGCTAATGTACATCCTGAAACAGTCAAGATCATCAGGTCTGAGAACTGCAGCCTGGCCCACAGACTGAAAAAATTAGACATTTTTGAGGCTTCTGAGGCCTGGCAATCCATAACATCAGTGGAAACTGTGGTAAATTCAGCATATTTGAGAACCAGGATGGGTTGATTAATTTTTTCCTT
Organism: Vireo altiloquus; assembly: GCA_013396875.1. Lineage (NCBI taxonomy): Eukaryota > Metazoa > Chordata > Aves > Passeriformes > Vireonidae > Vireo > Vireo altiloquus. The sequence continues at coordinate 1,164,172 of VZRF01001586.1, forward strand.
ACGTTTGAGTAGAGCATTGCATCAAAAATGTAGCTGCTGATTTGCCTGGATGCCACACAGAGAAAATTTTACTTGGTCAGAGGGGAAGCATCACGGTTCCTCTAAAGTTAGTACAGAAAATGTTTGCCAACACAATACTGAGAGGAAGAAAAATCAGATGGTTTTGCCTTTTTTGTGCTACTCAAAGCTGTTCAGTACAGAGATTTAGTCTGGTCCTCAACATAGGCCTTGTGTGGTCTGTGGAGAGCAAGTACACCTAATGGATTTTGCCAAGTCCCACCAAGTGGGTGCCTTGCCCTAAACGTGTAACTGGATTACATTTGTGAGTCTGGGAGCCTCTGCTAAATTTGGAAGAGCTGTTCAGATTACATCCTCCAGCTGCTTGAGAGATTTTCTTACAAACAGTTGGCTACTCAAATACCTTGTGCCTCCCTAGCCACTGCCTCTGTCTCAGCTTTCAAGTCCAGCCAGTCCTACCTCTGTCATTGCTATGTTTGATTCATACCATCTCTATCTCATAGTGCTCCTAGCAATTGATAAATTACGACTCCAGCGAGACCATTGGGTTAAACACTAAGGAAGAAAGAATCATGACAGTAATACTTGTCATTTGTGTGGTGATGTAGCAACACAAAACCCTCTCTCAAACATATGTTGTCTTGGAGGGAACTTTCCAGGGGATAGGCTTTCTGAGAAATGTTTATGGTTTTTGAGTACCTTATAGGCATGAACTTGACATGACCTACTTGGCCAAGCCTTGGGCTTCAGCCTAGTCTTTTACCACCACAAATCAGTCTATTCAAAGTATAGTCAGACTCATATCTTCACTGGGATGGCAAGGTTATAGCACATAGCAGCTTGAGAAAACACAGGATGGAGACTGCTTTGTTCTCAGGATTTAAAGACTCAGAAATATCTTTACTTACGTCACAAGAAAATGGCTTTGTTCTACCCGTACAGAAGAGCCAATATGGGCCCAGGGATGATTAGTATATTTGACACTTGATTAAAATAAGAGCATTGACATCCTTATATTATATGCAGATCCCTCCTCATCTTGGCACTGGAAAACGCAAGTTAAAGCAGAGGTTGTAAAGGCTTTCTACTAAATATCCTAGACACAAGAGTTATTTTTTCCTCCTGACTTACCACAGCATCATGCTGCAGGATTTTCTGCTGCTTCATCTCAGCCTTCATACCATCCTCTCAATTTGATCTCATATCAATGTAATGTCAAATGGTCAAATTACACTGATTTTCATTTTGTTGTTTAGTTAAATATTGTGAATTGGAGAAATTGGATAAAAGGTGGCATGTGTTTCCAAGGACTGAGACACCTGTAAAGGAATCCCTGTCTCTAAAGGCCTTCTCCTCAGCATGGCACTGAGTAGCACTAATTATGTCACAGATAAAGCTTTAGTCATTGATTTAACTGAATCCCAGCCAAAGCATCCACAATATATGCCGTCTATAGGGGCATTCACTGCTAGGCAGACAGGAATCCTAAACAGTCAGAAATGAAATGATATCTGGGACCTCTCACAGGACCACTTACCTTTCTTCCTGGAATAGTTGATGCATAAGGAACCATTGGTCTGGCTGCTCTCATGGCCAGCCCAACTGCAGCCAAGCCTGCAGCCAAGCCACCAACACACATCAGTCCATGGGGGTGGCTACAGGTGCAGGCAGGGATGGAGGCCCAACCAACCTGTGTCATACTCTGGGTCACTGCATCATCAGAATGACCTGCTTGCAATAGGCCTCTTTGATTGCAATCCTCTTACTACTTGTAATTAAGGAAATTCTATTGCATAGTTCAGATATAATTACAGTTGCAGTACAAACCAATTCAAAATTAATATAAATATAATGGTAACATTTTTCCTATGTGATTGAATAATTACTGTAATATGACTCCAGCAGAGCAAAGATCAGGAATTCTTCATGTCATCATCATTCAGAAACCAGCATTTTAAAATTGTATTGCTCGTTCATACAACACACATCTCAGAAACAGATCCACTGCAAAAAGTCAGTCTAGAGGAACTGAGCTGAGAATCATGAAAAACATTTTTTAAATGAACAGCCATCACATTATTACATATAATAATTTTCCTTTCACACTAAATTTTTTTAATCCATGTTCTTTATAAAACATTACACAAAATTTTAATCATAGCATTGTTCTCTTTAAACATGTGCATTTCAGTAATGACACTTGGATGTATAAATTTAGTGAGTTAAGATGTTAACTGATGACAGAACTGAGTAGTGATTTATTAAAAAAATTATCTTGTTTTTCTGTCTGTAAATTTTCTATGGAAAGCTATTATTTTTTCAGTGCATTCATTATTCAACATATTAGTTGAATAGTCCTACTGAGGCTTCTCTGCTTTTGAATCATTCACAGCCTCTTAGTTGCAGTTATTTCACATTTGAAATTTGAACTCCAGTCCTTCCTTTCTATTGGACATTGAGTTTACACAAACTGATGCTATTCTCCTGTTAAAAAAATGTGACCAGAATGAAGATGAAATAAGTTTTGTGCACACCGTCAGCAGTTCACATCAGTTTCAACAGGAGTAAATTCCTTAGCTATAATACAATATCCATGTGAGCACAAGCTCTGTCATCTTAGGATAATTCTGAAGCAGTCCCATCTTATAAAGACTGTTATTCCACAGCTTTCAATATCCATGTAGCACACAGTACCTCCTTTTGCCCTATGCAGTTACGTTCCCTTCTCAAAATAATTTTAACAAAACAAAACAGTCTTTGAAGGAGCACTTTTATTAGGTGCACTACATGTCACAGCCCAGCTCCTGTGAGGCTTAGGAAAGCAAGGCTGACAGCAGCCTTCAGTCCTCTGAGGTAATAGGAAAATCAAAGTATTTACACAGTGGAGAGGGCAAGAGAAAAGGAGGACAGGCAGTACTGAATAAGAAAAAAACCAAAGAGTTTAAAGCAACTTTACAGGGAGTGAAAAGTGCCCTAGAGTGGTCATTAGCCACACTGCAAGGAATTAGGTACATCAAAAAAGGGGAACATTTGCTGCAGATATTATGAGGTGGGGAGGATTGGAAGAGGCTGTTATTCCTGAAAGTACTTAATGAACTGGCAGATGGTCCTGTGGTCAGGGCACAGGAAATACAAGTCCCAGTTCTGCTGCAGACCTCCTGGATCAGAGAAGTGTCCAAAATCACCAGGAGGAGACAGACAGAGCTGGCTCAAGGGACACTGGAGTGGCCTGTGTCAAAGCAACAGTCAAAATCAATGGGAGATGCCTGTTCCAGTAGGGAGTTCCTCCATGCCTCCTCTTGCATAAAGCCATCCAAAATGGGCAAGAACATCTGCTTTTGTTTTCACAGTAAAAGCTGACACTGGAGGAGATATGCACATTTGGGAGGGGAGCACATTCCACAGTGGAGCTCTTTGTTATGCTCTTGCAAGAATACCAAGACCATTCTGGGAACATCACTTGCTGAAAACTTACTGTATCCAAGAGGCCAAAGCTGCCATGAACGTGGCAGAAGAAGGTGTACTGAAATAACAGAGGCCTCCTGGCAACTGGGTGGCAAGGCAAATCACCTCACGTGCATGGCAGAAGGATGGTTTGTAGGGTCCACCTTCTGACACTTCCCTCCTTCTTTTCTACGGATATTTCAGGGAATTAGTTGCTCCATTTGCCCTTCAGCAAATCACTGTATTAATATGAAGGTGCAATGAGCTCCCAAAGCAGGCTAGCCTTCAGATCCTCTTGCTTGGTCTCTGTGCATGCAAAAAAAAAATTACACCAGAATGTGAACTTAGGGCTAGAGAAGATACCTGGATGAGAAACTAGAACATTTCATCACAGCTGGTGTTAGAAAAGAAATTGTCAATGAAGGTGCTTGAACTTAAAAACCCATTTGTTAATGACAGATATATTCAGCAGAATGATGCAAGATTGCAGGTTTTCTGTCCTGGACTGTTTTACCCCAAACCACCCCTCAAATAATTTATGTAGAAGACAGGCTTCACAAGCAGTGCCAGAGCAAGACTTTGACTCACTGACTACAACTTCACCAATGTCCAAGACAGGTGCTTCTGTTTTAAGGCTCATGAGTTTACAGATTTCCTACTATGTAGCACAGATGTTTGGCTCATTTTTAGAGCATACAAAAAAAAGTTCAATATTTTCTTGGAACAGAACTCTGGGAAAAATATAATTTCTATTCCCCTCTAAAAAAATCCTCTCAACAGTTCAAATCTACAGCTAACACTGTAGAGGAACCACTATTTCAAAAGAAATGTACCATAGGGAAACAGAGTAATTCCAGAGATAAAGCGATGCCTAAAAAAGTGTTTCTCCTTCTAACTGAAGTACTTGCTTCAAGATTAGAAATGGGGTAGTTCGTGGAGGGAACAGAGAGGAGAGGAATGCCAGTTAAACAACTTATTTTAAAAATTAGTTAATGCTCGTATGAATGACAGCTGGAATCACTGTAACTCAACCAGATTTTTTTTAACATGAACGTTTGTCATGAGGACAAGCAGTATGGCCAGTAAATACTATTGGAAAGAACCAAACTACTCCTCACAGAGTTTTCCCCATTGAAGTTGACTGTTAATAGCTAACCAATGAATAAGGTTTTGCATGACTTACTCTACTCAGTCCAGATCAGTTTGCTGAGCAAATTAGAAGACAAATCAGATTAAATATACCCTAGTTACCTGGTTAAAGGAAAACTTCAGCATACCAAATTAATATCTTGTTTCTACACCCTTTGAGTAGATATATTTACACAAGATGTTTTCCGTAACATTACCTCTTTCCATGTGAAAGCAGAAGTCTTGTGCTGGCATATCAAGGGCTGGGCTTTTTCACGGTGCTAGTAATAGCATCTAGAATTCCAGAGAGCAGTAGGAACTTCCCCATTTCCTACAAAGAAAATAATCTTTAAAAATATAATGAAGTTTTAATCTACTGTTCAACAAGGTGAGAGGAAGAAAGGGGGCTGTCAGAAATATCTCTGGCTGGTGGTGAATGTCTGCCCACCCCTTTCAGGATGGCCTGGGACTCCTTGTGCAGCCAGGACTTACGGCGGCCCAGAATAAGAAGTGCCTCAAGTTGGATGCCCAGCAGTGGGAGCAGCACTGGGACACCATCCCTGGAGGAGCTGCGGCGCCTGCTCTGCACACACACACACCCCACAGGGCATGTGGATGAAGTCTGGCCAAACCTTTATGTGGGAGACCTGTAAGAGACAGGAAGGGCTGAAGGTTATTGCAACTCTTCCCCCCAGATCTTCCACTCTTTATTTAAGAAAAAAGAGAGCTAGGCACTAATTTGGGGACCTCTCACAACAGGTCTAAGTGTTGAGCAAGATTGAACTGTGCATAGAATGCTGTAGCATAGAGAAAAGGCATCCTAACTAACTAAAAAGAATATTCCCCCTCCTGGTTTCTCCTCCTGCATTAGCGTAGGAGTCACACACTGTAGCAGCCCACTGGAGCTGTGGCATTGGTACTTCAGGCAGTCGTGCCAGAGCTGGGTAAAACGGATCAAGCACATTTTCTCCTCACTTTGCCAGATGGCATTAGTCCCCTGAACTGATGAATGCTCAGCAGAGGTGACTTGGTGAGAAAGCCCTTGAAATCAGAAAACTCTTAGCTTGTGCAGAAATATCTCCACCACCACCTTTTATCACTTGAGAACCATCTAAAGATATGTTTGGGAAAAAAATGAGGAAATCTAAGAGTCAGTTTCTTAATAAGTCACTTCTGTCTCAAAGCAATTTGATGGACACTTTAGACCTAATCAACCTGTCAGAAAAATAGCCACTACCACTTCCTGCAGTTGTAACAAACTCACTGTCAGCAGCATGTTCTTCCCTGCATTGCAACACAGCAAGCAAATATAATTCCCCATCTTTCTTCCAGGTATGTCGCTCGTGACAAGGCACAGCTGAGCCGCATGGGCATCTCCCACGTTGTGAATGCTGCTGCAGGGAGATTTCGCATCAACACTGGGCCCAAGTTCTACAACGACTTGCCTGTGGATTACTACGGAGTAGAAGCAGAGGACAACCCAAACTTTGATCTTAGCATTCACTTCTATCCAGTTGCTCAGTACATCAGAGCAGCACTGAATTCCCCGAGAGGTAACTAGACCATCTGTGCATGTTGCATATCTTCTTCATAGCACACAAACAGGGCAAGTTATCAAATATTGTTTGATATAAACCGACTACCTGCATGTGGGTAAGAATGGAGATACCAAAACCAAGTAGCATCCTACCTGCCTCCTGAACTCCTACAGTGAGTGGGAGTTCTCCTGTTTCCCTGAAACAGGGAAGGATGCACTGAACAGGCTTTTAAAGGGGTTCTCCCTATGCCTAGTGTTATTCATCAGTGAAAGACACAAAAATAGCAAGTGTCCTTTATTACCTACAGGGATACACTGACCTGGGAGGAGGCACATTATTTGATCTTTTCAAATTAGCGATGGGATTTAAAATAAAAGACAAGTGCAAGCATCATGTTTGAGGAAGAAGATTCAGCTATAATGCTACAATCTGTGCAAGTCCTACAAGCACAGAATAGGGAAGAACTTGCTAGAAAGCAATTCTGTAGAAGGGAGCTTAAGCAACATCACCAGCCAGGAATAATGTCATGCTGTTGATAGAAAAGGTATAACTTTGAAATAGGAAGACAACCCACAAATTCCTCAGACTCACTAAATACATGCCAGGTACAATACCAGAGGCTTAGGGTTAATGACTGAACATTACTACTAAGGGCAAGCTTTCACAAAAGCAAGTCATTACTGTGCCACAAAACTGTATAGATACTACTCAAAAGTAAGTGATTTAGTAAGAGAACAGTTGTACACTCAGCTAACTGTTTGGCTTGCATCATGGTGAGCTTTAATTTCAATCAGGGTCCTAAAGTACTAACTACCCAGCTTAATTATATGCATTAGTAGATCTGATCCATACCATACTAGTCAGGAAGGAGAGGCACAGTAACTGCAAGCAGTGTACCTCCATGCTAGGTACCTCTGTGTTTCCTGCTCTTTGGAGGGCTTGATCTGTTCTGTTAGAAAATATTTGCCTTTGAGTAACTTAGGGCTGCATTTGGGGAATTTGGATTTTCACCCATTTCTATTACAGCATATGCTATTTGCAATTGAAGTCATTATTGGCAGTGCTCCAGAGAAAGGTAAGATCCAGAATCTATTCACGTGTGTGTAAAAGCAAAGTTCCAAATCAATTGACAAAAGACAGAAAACAGCAGATGAATTTTGGAAGCCACTATAGCAAACAAAGCTAGTGCTTTGCAAAATGCATGCCGAAAGACGAAGTTATGAATGCAGAATAAGTTACAGCTCAAGGCATATTTATCCCTACTCCCATGCTTTTAATATTGCTTTACTGAACTCCATATGGAAGCAGAGTTCTGGGAATGGAGACAAGGTGAAATTTAATCATACGCTGTCCAGCTGCTGCTGACATTCATCATTTTGAGGAAAGCGCAACAGTTTAGAAAATATATAAACAAGATGTTCTGGAAGCACTATTTCCTGAGATACAGAAATTTAGCAGCTAAATACCCATGACCTGTGCAGGGATGAGACAGGGAGGGAATTGTTACATCATTTAGAAGAAGAAAAAAAGTAGTGTTTATTATAAGCAGTGAAGTTGAACAACAACAAAAAAATATACCCGGTGACAAGAGGCCTGTCCATATTAAATACAGGATGTAACGAGGTACTACTGTTTGGTTGAGAAGTCATTTAACACTGCTGCTTAACTATTACAAGCAAATTCAACATTTTTTTTCTTTAATGGAAATATATTATCCTTTTTGCCTAAGAGGATAAGTCAAAGTTAAGACTGTATGAGGCCAAAACATATTTAAAACTATGAATCAAGTACTCATTAGAAGTAGGTAAGAACTGTTATTTCATCATGCTTGAAAAAAAGTTATGATGCCTTACACCACAAGTACAGAAAACAGCATGGACAGATTTATTCCAGATTTCTACCTTAGCTGAACAGAATATTATCTTTGGTGATGTAAGGAGTTTGGTTTTAAGGCAGTTTCTTAAAACTCAGGTGCCAGAGTGTGAGCAAAAGGAAGCAGAGGAGTGTGCACTTGCTCCTAACTGGGAGCTGTTCCTGTCACAGTGGTCAATGGCTGCGTCACGCCCTGACTTACTTCATCATCTTTGTTGCAGAAATTAGGAAATACATGCACTCCTATTGCAGTCGTGCCATATAAGCATTATTTTATGATCCCTACTTCCTTGGCTGCCTTTCCTTCAGCACAGCCTAGCTGTTTCTTTGCCCATGTAACAGAGCCATTTGGGAAGGCTCAGACAAGAGCGAGCAGATGCACAATTTTCCCCCCTTCCATACGAGGGAAATCATGGAGTTGGGAAAGTATTGGCCTTCTCCGTCATGCTCAAGCTCAAAGGACAACACCTTGAATATCAATTTTGACCCTTTGCATGGCCACCTGTGCAATCTGCATTTCTCTGGAGTGCAGCTAAACCTAAAGTAAATCAGCAGGATTTTGTAAAGTCTAACAGAAGGGGGAGGGAAAGAGAACTTATGAAAGCATGTAATGGAAACTCTTAAACTAACACTGGGCTGAGAGAAAGATTCCCAAGTAGAGAGCTTTGCCTTTTATTGACCTCTGAACATGTTTAAAACAGGCAGGTTAAATCACCCTTTAACATCTTGAAATGGCAGACTCTCTCAAAGGCGTTTCCCTTCCTCCACTTTAGTGGAGCAAATGAAAAGCTAGGCTCCCTCTCCTGTCACCTTCTTGTTGGTGGGAGTTATGAAAGCTGCTTAACTTTGGAGAAAAGGGTCTTCTTGCTTGACTCCATCGTAGGTGCATTACATCAGCCTGACCTCCCACTCTGCAGCAGATGACAGCTCTTACCTGCTCTGAAGGCGTGGGAAGAAGGGACATGCCACTATTTAAAGCTCTCTGTAGGCTTCTTGCTATTTTCAGCTGTGACAAAACAGATACTGGATTAATCAAGAAACAGACAGTGGATTCTGCACCTGTCTAAAACCTAACAGGAGATGAGAAAATCGTGGAAAGAGCCCTCAGGGCCCATTAGCCCAGCTGAGCTCTCCTGCTGAGCAGAATACTTCTGCCGGATCCAATGGAGTGAGGGCAGCTGGGACATTCACTGCGGGTAACAGATCTGGAGCCTCATCTTAAGCCAAATTGAATCCATCCTGCAAGAAAGCAAGGACTAGTTTAGGACATTGAGCTCATTTAATGATGATTAGCAAAAGGACAATAAGTTATTAAGCATTTTAATGACTGATTTTGTTCAACAACATTGAATTTCCCAACTTGAATTTGGCCAACAAAGTTGAATGTACAAACTTTATCCCTAGTGCAAACCCTTTGATGTTAGTAGAGTTACAGCAGGCATGAGCTGGATAGAATATCCATAATCTGCTGTTAAAAACCAAGTGTTATTGTTCTGAACAAATCCCAGACAGATGACAGTTATTGTCTGCTTCTGCAAAAAGTAGCTCGAGATGTGTGGTGCAAAATTTCAAATAAGGATTGCAAGATTTAATAATGCCAGAAGCTAAGTGCCCCTACTTCTCCTCAGTTAATCCCATTATTCCTAAAGGATCCTGTTTCATGCTTAGTGAGAAAGTTGCAACATGGTCCTCTAACGTGGAGCCAGTCCAGCTTCTCTTTGCATTGTATGTTAAACCAAATGGGGGTGGGGAAGGCAGAGTTGGAAGACGGCAGCTCATGGTACGGATTCTGTGGTACAGAGATGTGGTTATAACCTCCTGGTCTACCACACAACAGGGGAGCACACAACTGCCTCTGTGAACGCTGCTCTCTGTCGCTGTGGTCCAGCAGCCACCCAGGAATCTGAGCCTGAGTGCTGGGACATCTCAGCTGTGTCGCATGAGGGGCTGATGGAACGGCTGGAATTGCCCACCACAGTCAGCCCATGGAGCAGACATGCTCCAGGCGCTGGTCACATGCAGGATGTCACCAGGGGTTCAGAGTGTCACTTCACTCATTTGCAGCCACTGCTAAGAGACGGGGCTCTGACCTTGTAAACAGAACCAAATAGCAACACAGCTTTTGTTTCCTTACTCAAGTCTAACATTCAATTTGTTTGCTAAAAATAATCACACAGTAAATTCAAATCTGCTTTCATTAGAGCAATTTTACATTAATTAAATCATTTCACATGACTGATTTATCTGCAACAAACAAGTCATTTTATTGTCAGTGTACCAACATTTATCATAGCCTTTGTTTCACTATGCACAGAGGTTAACAATGTGGAATACCTATTGCATTTGCAAAAGAGATAATATATCTGCATCCTCATGGGAACAGGTTATTAGAGAGCCATGCAGATTAGGACCAAGGTCAATACTTGGGGCTTGTCCAGGCTTTTACTGAGACACCTTCTAAAACTGTTGGCTGATATAGGAGGACTCTTCTGAAGTGCAGATAAGTCAGAGAAACAGGGAAGAAAATACAGTGTATTCTTTCTGGCCACCATTTCCTCCCAGACACAGACACAAGACAGAAGAGAGCCAGTCTGTACAAGCATGGCATTTGTTCTGCTTTCTGTGCCTCCAGCAAAAACACAACAGGCAATATTTAACAGCAGCATCTGTACCTGTGCTCAGCTTGGTCTTTGGTTCAAGACTGCTGGTGGGGCAGAGCATTTTCCAAGGCAGAAGTTTTCATGCAGGTGGGGGGAAAAAAAGGACTCAAACAATTTTACAAAACTTAGATTCAGAACATCAAGTCTCCTGTCCCTCATCCAGTTTATGCCCTAATTTAGATGTAGTTTCAAAATATATAGTGATGCAAAATCAAATCTAACATCAAGACCATTTCTTTCTGTTTTTCTTGTTTGTTTTTGTCCCTTATGATGCAATTCAAACCATAAATTCATTTCCTTTTAGTTGTAGAGTACTGGTAGCTCAAAAGGTGTCAGACAAAGAAAAAAAAACAAAAAAGAGTGGTTCTGATTCCAAGAAATTTTTTCAGAACATTTTGTTCCTTGTCTTCTGTTATTTAGGGTGCACATTTGGGTGAATGTCCTGATTTCCCATCCCCGCCACCACATTGCAGTTAGGCCTCCTGCAAACTACCAAAGCGAAGATTTTCCAAAAATCTTTTGGCCTAGCCCTATTTGCAGTATTTTTCAAAGTGAAACTGTGCTCCTGATTCCTTTATGCTCCTCTGAAAATTTCAGAGCAGGGTTGTTTGGATCTCAAGTGCCTCCCTCCTCGGGGGACTATAATACAGCATACATACTCTACCAGGTTAGTGGGAAGGCTAATGGAAGTGCAGCACATTGAAAAAAAATCTGATGGAAAGTCAAATTAGCATTATCTTTTAGCAGGGGTGCAAAACATTTCTCCATATGCCCATAAAAAGCAGTACTTTACTTCCAAGAATTTTCATGAAGTTAATGGAATTGACAGATAGATGCAATTCAACTCGAATAAGGGCATCAATATCTCAGTAAATTCTATGAAACTGTATCTGAATCATAAAATAGAACTAGAAATTCTGCAAAAGTAGCCTTTCATTTGAAAACCTCTTCCTTCCCTCAAAGGTTTTGATGCCCAGTCCAAGTCTGCTGTCACCAGATCTGTTTTTGCCACTTCCTTGGAGACTATATTTGTCCCTTTATTTCTACTGAAGACATGTCTATCTTTAGGGCTGCGCTCAGATTTCTCATGCCGGGATAATGAGAGGTGGCTGTGTCACATACATTGTGGAATTCAACACTTCTCTCAACCTGCTGGCCAGAGCAGGTTTTCACAACACATGCTCACGCTCTCTGAGCATGTGGCTATGCCATCATCATTAGTCAGAACTAGAATGGTTGCTAAATAAATACTCTGTCATCAACAAAATGGGATTTAAGGTTAAAAGCTGTGCACAAAGTACCCAGAATTAACACCCAGGAGATGGGGGCAATCAGTCTGAGGTTTTTGTCTGGATCTAGGCTCATCATCCGACAAGGATATTTTTGTCTCGCTCCCTAATAATAGAGAAATTAAGATGCTGTAAGCACAAACAAAGCAAGGAACTAGCCATGAAAAGCTATCCATTCTTTCTACCCGTCCTTACATTTTGCAGAGAAGCAACATCTGAGATAGTTTATTGCATCTCCAAAGGAAAAAAGCAATGTGATTTTTCATCTTTTCTGCATATAAATTGTACTGCCACTAGATTGCATTTTGTACAGCTATACAATGAGTGAACAAGAGACCACAAATGTGACAGTCTAAAAAAAAATTGAAAAAAGGTAGAAAATACTTTGTTTCAAACTTGTGATGTGAAGATTTCCAGTGAAGAACTGTTCTGAAGTTTTCATGCTAAAAAGACATTTTCTTCAGCTGCTTTAATGGGAGACAGAGCTGTCCATTAGATGGTCAGAAGTTCGTATCTGCATCTAATCACTTGTTACTCTTATAATGCTGAGTTCTGGGCCACAGTCTATGTGAGAAAAATAGATCTGGCTGCAGCAAAGGACAAGAGAACTTGAAAATGTTCAGGCATTGTTATAATCAAGTAGAATAATTATACAACAGTTGAGTTTCACCCTCAACTAAAAATTTCTCATTGATCTTACCATTTTTGTGAAAGCTGAAGCATTTTACAATACTTACAAGATGCATATTTTCAGGTTCCAGAATGAGCTTTGTTTACATCTAGAGAGGAAGGACCACAAACCTGAATTCTTCCATCTGAGAGCAAAATTTCCCTTTAATTAAAAAATTTCCTTTAATTTCAAATATGACAATTTTTAAAAGTGTTCATCTCCTTCCAACACGGGTCAAAGTCACACATTAGAAACCTGGGAGGCAGTTGCAATACAGAATTGAGCTTCTTGGCTTGCTTTCATTCATGATCACAGCAGGAAAACCAGAAGCAGAGCAGAGGGAACAAGGGAGTTATACTGCTGGATCCCTGGAAGGTGTTCCCTGAGGCTCACTTACAGCAACAGGGGAAGGACTCCTGATGTTACTCTTAATGAATTCCTAATAAAGATGCACACCTCACACTGAAATCTCTGGAAAACTAAAAACATTTCATAAATTGTCTTTCTACTGGTCACTTAATAAACAAGGGAAAATAGAGGCATTAGAGAAAGACAGTGATTAGTCCAGGGTAGGCTATAGAAACAAAAATGCATAAGTGAGTTGGTGCAAATGCCATATACAAACAGCTTTTCTTAATGATAACGCCCATTTTCTTCATGTACTTCCAAAAAAGTCTGGGCACCAATCAGCACCCTCAGAAAGCATTACTGCCCTAAGCAAAGAAGAAAAAAGAGCCTGTGGAAAACAAGGAGTGTTCCTGTAACAGCAGTGAGCAGTCCTGAGCATTGCACTTCTGAAATCCCAAGTTTCCAAGCCCTCTGGTAGTAAGTAACCTGCCAAGGCTGTTTCCCACAGCATGGCCTTCAAGCGTGAACTCTTGAAATTTTGCCAGCAAGTACATCACTCCCAAAATCACACATGAGCAAGCAGGGACACAATGGATGACAGGCTGGGCAGGAGGGATAAGGGCATGCTGTCAGGCTGACAGCAATACTCAAACAAGTGACCATGGATCCTGGAACACAATTACGAATTTTCTGTCCCCAGCCAGTGAAAACCCCACATTCCCCACCCAGGGGAACAGCACCAGGGCTGCTCTGCAGGGCTGCACACACTTGCTTGCCCATCCCCACTCCCAGCTTCCATCTCTGCTCCAGCACAATAACCCCCACCATGAGGCCTGCTGGCGTAATTGCAAATCTCTCTCGTTTTTCCAGGCAAAGTACTGGTTCACTGTGCAATGGGAATCAGTCGATCTGCAACTCTTGTCCTCGCTTTCTTAATGATCTGTGAAGGTATGTCCCTCGCCGCCGCAATTCAGACTGTGCGCTCCCACAGAGGGATCTGCCCCAACTCTGGCTTCCTCCAGCAGCTTCGGGAGCTGGACCTCCAGTTAGGAAGGGGCGCAGGCAGAGGAGCAGAGGCCTGCTAGTGCCAAGGTGTGTTTCCTGGCACCAGCCCAAGAGATGCTGCCCTCACTGAAGAGTGCAAGGATGCTGTCAGGACTGCTCTGTAGCTGCACGGAGAAACTCTGAGGAAAGGCTGAGCATGAGCAAACTGTTAGGAGCTGTTAGGCATGTATTTTTTGGATAAGTCAACTAATTGGAAAGAAAAATAAAGAAGGATTCAAACTGGCAGCTCACCTGGGCTTGTTTATTTAACTACCTGTTGGGCAGGGCATAAGGAGCAGTTGGGTTTTCATGCAGAATTAAAAAGCAGTAGAGTCAACTTGAAAAAATACTTTTTACTTGATTATAATTGCATTTATTTGGCAAGAGGGAAAATGACTAAACTAGTAAAAATAAAAAGAAAGCATGAGGCTTTTAAGCAAATCTTTAACATTTCACATCCAGCTGGCTTAGGGTGAGACTGCAGGTTTTGCAAGCTGACATGGTCCTTTGGTCTGACATGGTGACAGTAGTCAGGATCCAGTTCAGACCTTGGGCTTCCTCTGTTACAAGCTGTGGAGGCTCTTGCTGGACCCTCACAAGTCCTTTTTTACTTCAAATCTATGGCAAATACTAGAACTTAAGGACCATGAAATCCTCAGGAGCCAGTTCTGGAGGTCTCGAGCAGATGCTGCACCCTGGGGCCCACCTGGTGCATGTTTGACAGCCTCTCTGCTGGTCAGAGGGAGGAAGGAGCATGGAGCGAGGAGCATGCCCGGCGCACGCTGCCCGCTGGCAGACTGCAGAGCAGCGCAGTGCCAGACAGAAATGGCCTAATAGCTTGCAGCCTGACGCTCGAAATCACATTCCCCAAATTTCCCTGTTTTAATGGAAAGCCAGAACCTAGTGTCGTCATGTCAGAGCAAAAATGAGCAATGCCTCTAACAAATCCAAAGCAGCAGCTCTGCATTTCAATTACTCTTTTACGCCCAATTGGCCACATTTAATCTTGTGAAGAACTCGAAGCAGATATTTGCTTCAGTGCAATTACAGCCACATACAGAACATTGGCAAATGCAAACAATATAGAATTTCCACTTGACGGCAGATTAATTTGGTGTGATGTTTTCCCTCGAGAAGTCTTAAAGGCTCTCAGTTCTGAAAGTACCCTGCAGTTTGTATTTATAGCACCATGGATGTTGAATAGAAAGAGGGAAGCATATACTTCTTCTGAACTGAAGTTTCTTTTACCTCCATACATTAAAAATATTAACTGAGCATAGCACACCTTCGCTGCATTTCTCATAATGCAATATGGAAACATGATTTCCCTGCAGAGTCTATAGAGGAATTCAGGTGGTGTTTCCACTTTCATAAACATATTAAGTAAAGCATAGCAATGCTACAGACTAATTTCCTCTCAGGGAACAGAGGCACAGGTCTTCCCTCCAGAAAGGGTCCCATCCTTTGAGACTGGAGTAAGCAGTCAGAAGCAAGGTCATAGCTAATGATGGAAAAAATCAGTGAGGTTATAGTTTTCACAGGCCTCTTATTGCCTGCCACAGCAAGGAGATTAGATTTCAGTGAGCGTGGTGACTGAACCACTCCTGGCACTTGGGTCTCTTCCACCTTGGTCTGTCTGGGGAATCTTTTTTATTGCAGACCATGCTGAAGCCATTTTGTGAGTGGTATTTTCAGTTGCTTTACTAACCACTCCCTTCAAGCCTCTGTAACTCAGGCCATGCCAAGCACTATATTAAAGCACAAGGGGTGTATGAAACACAACAGTCCAAAATCTCTGTGCATTGAGCCCATCCGGACAGGTCATAATTTCCAGTGAGTCGCACATCTGGAAACATATGTCTTTAAGTTCTTCAGGGCAGAGCTTAAAGTGATCAACTTGTGAGATTGACTGAGCCTAAAGTTACCCCAGCTGAGGCCTTTTGGCCATTGTGTGACTATTTTAGCCAGCCAGGGCAGGGCACAGATTTCCCTGCCATCCATGACTTGCAGCTGGGGTCAATAAATCTGCCTGGAGATGCAGCCTGCCAGGTAAGCTAGGATCCTGGCAGAGCAGGGCTTCTAGCTCTTGTCACTATTACAGGTATATAGTAGAAGCTTCCTCTTTGACATAGGAAGAAACCCAACTAAACCATAAGAAAAAAGAGGTCAGGAACACTGACCCAAAGAGAATAAAATAAATATCCAATCCCAGGACAAAAAAAAAAAAAAAATTATCCCTTTCTAGAAATGCCTGAGCTGGTTTGAGTGAAGTTCGTTGCTGTGAAGTTCCCTGTGAGAAAAGACCCTGTGAGAGGCAGGTCCCTCCTCATCTCCTTCCAGGTTCCCCACCCTTCAGGAGACAATGTTCCTGAGCCCACCATTAGCTCCCTTCTCTGTGAGGGCTGCAGCACCATGGAGGTGGCCAGGCAGGAGCACAAGGGCAGGCTCCATATTGATGACAATTCAGCCCTAACCTCTGACCCACATGTCCTGCACACTGAGGCTTATCACCCCTGTGCTTGGTTAAACAAAAGCCTCTTAAAAGTGCAGCTGAAATCAAGGCAGAATGAAAACAATATTGGGGTGGTTCCAGGTGTATATTGTCGTATAATTTCAAGATCCAGAGTTGCAAGCCACCAGCTCAGCCCAAGAAATGAGGAATAACTTCCTTCCCCCACAGCCACCCTTGCTAACACAAGGTGTTCAGTCCTGGCTGCAGCTGTCCATTTCAGTGCTGCTGAGTCAGCTGAAAGAAGCCTCACTCAGCCCTGCAGGTTTGGTGCCTCCATGGCACTTGCCCAGTGCCCTGGTTAAACATTTCCTGTCCGAGCCGTGCCAGTTGAGGCAGGGTAGAAGCAATTGGAACAGCAGAGATGTTAATGGGCAGACAGGCAGTGACACCGTTTCCATGAACACCTTTACCTGGTTCAGAGCAAACACCGAGGTTTATTTAGGATCACCTGTCCGTTCTGTCCTTATGAAGGAGAAACCTTGAGCACTGGTGGGGACCTGGTACACCTCCCTCACAAAAACCCTGCCAGGGAGGATGGGTGCCTTAGCCCCTTTTTGCAGACACCTGAAGTTTGCCTAAGCTGCAGCAGTATATTTGAGGAAAAGCACAACAGGATAGCTCTCCAACCTCCAGAACTGGCAGAAAGCATGAGAGGAGTTTTCTCACATGAGATATCTTGCCTTCACCAGCTTTTCCTCTCAGACTTTCAGCAGTGATACAGAGAATATTGCCATGGGCATGTCTGCACTGTGTTATTTATCCTTTGGATTTGCACTTAGGGTTTTATTTGTAAAAATAAATGAGACCATAAATCTGCTGTGCAAGGAGCCAAGGGAAGAGAGGACAGAAATTTTCAACAAGTTTCATGCAAGGACAGGTTTCCCATGGAAAGAAATGCTAGCCAAGATATTGTCCAGGTACTCACCATGTATAGCTAAGAGTGTCAGCCTTTCTCTCACAGGTGCATTTATTCATTCCTCCTTGCACAGGTAGCTTTGGAGTTGCTGCAGCAAGGATGTCCCTGCTATGGGAGCATCTTCATCTGTAGTTTTTGCTTCCAGCACACACAGGACCACTGTTCGGGTACAGCGCCCTAAATAATCCTCCATGCCTGAACACAGGGGTGGAGGGAAGCAGTCTCAGGGCAGACCCCAGTTCTGCATTACACTGCTCTGTTCCAAGTTAGCCCATGGCTCCGATTCTGTTTTAACCTTGGCACTGCCCACCAAGACCAGGCAACATTCTCCCGCGTAGCCCTGAAGCCTAGACCAGATCTGCCCAGCTTCTGCCAGCCCTACCAGAATTGCAAAGCACTGTCAGGCCCACTTGCCAGACTTGATCCTCCTCCCATTGTTTTTTGTCTTGTATTTTTCTGATAACAAGGCTATGTGTTACTGTGGAAAGGGGCTTCAAAACAGCTTGTTCTTTGTATATTTACTTCATAGTCTAAGGTTCAAACAGTATGTGCAGCTCCTGAAGCCAAGTCAAACAGGAATCTAGGGCCTATGGGCCTTCCAACATTTAAGTTTTCTTTAGGCTACAATTATTTTGCTTAGAAACTAGACCCTTGAACTGTTGCAGGAGGCTGCAGTTTAAAAAAATCAAACAATTTGCTCTTTGCAATGTACTATTTGCAGTACAAGTATCACTGAGTTACACTGCTCCCCCTCACCACTGCCTCCTGGAACCTCGACTGTTTATATACAGAAAGCACTCTCAGGAAGCACTCCTAAAAATACCCAGCAATGTTAGCTGAGGATCTGGCTCTGTCTCTCCTCCGCCTGCTTCTGCCTCCGTAACATCCTTCCATCATCTTGATGCTCAACAACCCCAGCTGTTCAAGCAAGCTTTTCCCTGTTCCATTCTCTTAAAAATTGTTCTTTTCCTTCCTCCTCTGCCAGTAGCCATTCTCCACCCTGCCACAGAGCAGCTTCTGTGATGTTGCCATATCATGCCATATCTAGTGTTTTCTCATTTGATTACTAAGTTAAAGTGAAGCCCATGACAATTTCCCCAAATCTTTGAGCTCTACCCTTGATTGCTTTGCAGACAATAAGGTGGCAGCAAGTCAGGGTAATAATAATACCTAAAAAAGAATAACATCTTTTACTTTACTTTGTAAAGGGGCATCTGAATGCTGCAAAACGAAATGCAGTATTCTCCACAGATTAACTTTTGAAACTCTCAGGGAAGTTACTCTGAAGACAAAGGCATCTCCCAATGGAAATACCATTGCAAATAAAAATATTTTCACAATAGTACAAATAGAAAATCTGCACAGCAAGTCCAGCCAGCTGATAAAAATATCAGCTCAAGAAGTGGGCAGAGCCTCCCCTCGCACAAAATGTTACTTGTCAAGGAATAGGGTCCCCCAATTGCAGCCGACTGCTTGTTGCCAGTAATCTTCATGACTACAAAGATCTTCCAGCACAGACCAAGTTCATAGCAGCACAAAGAATCTTTGCTGCTTCTGTCTGTCCACATATCAGCCACTGAGTTGAATGTTTCTCTTCTGTGGGTGCTCCACAGACAGAGGCTAAAAATGAAAGCTCAATAATTTTGCTGCTGTAGTAGACAAGATCTACTCCTGTGGTGATTCCCAGTGTAAAACACTTCTGACAGTTGCTGTTCTACAAACCCCTTTCTATGAAAACAAAGCATCTAATTCCTCCTAATTCAATAACAATTATAATTCATCAATTCATCTAATATTAAACATCAAAAGTGAAATATTCATAAACATCTACAACCAAAATGATCCATCAAAGCTCTTAAGATTGCTTTTGGAAGATCAACAGCTCTTCAACAAAAAGTCCCAGGAAGCACAGAACTGTAAGAAGTGAGACACTAAAAACTTTTGCACCAACATCATTTAAGTTGCTCGCAATGAATAAATAAATAAATAAATAAATAAATTCTTTACAAAAACCTCACCCACCATTGGAAAACCATCAGCCAGTGAAGAGTAAGCAAGGAATTATTTGCTCAGCTCTGGTGACAATTGGCTGTTACTAGAGTTATTCTGACACATTGTTTTCAAGAACATCTGTTTCCACTCTGACTCCTTTAACTTTCAGATGTGAAAAACAAAAGCTCATTTTCAAGCCATGTCTCCCATTTTCAGTTGGCAACAGTTACATGATTATGAAGGTATTGTTATGCTGGATGATCTATTTGTCAGTTTATACTTTCCTATCATATCTATTTTTAGCTATTCATTAGTATTACTTGGAGCCTCTCCTATAAATCTTAAACATTTATAGCACATCTCGACAATTCATCAAATGAAGCCAACCTCCAAGGAAAGGAAACCCAAACCACTTCCCCTGCTCAGCTGAATGAGATTCAGATCCTTGTCTTTTAAACTTGAAACTCAACATTTTCCCATCTGCTCTTTATACACAACAGCCCTTTTGCTCTGCATCAGTATTTTATTCTCCATTCATAACTTTTTACTTCCCTCCAGAGGTTTCCTGATGCTTTTAGTCTGCTGGACTCATAGAAGACTTGGATTTTGGGGGGTTTCTCCCCTCCCTACTCCATTGAAGGGGAAAAATAATCATTCAGCAATGAATGGCCACTTTTCATTGCTCATTCACAGGAGAGACACAGCAGGATCCCAGGGCTGGACTCAAAGACAATTTTCTTTGCAATTCTCACTAGAGGGAGAAATATTTTATCGGAGAATATTCAAACTAAGAATATTTGGAAAATTAAATTTTTTTTTGTTCCCCTCATTGACTTCCATTTCCAGTCCTCAGTGTGTGTAACTATCAAAAAGCTGCACAATTTTTGTGGCTATGGCCAGGCTCAGAGGTACTAGTACATGTGACTTGGCCAGGTCACCCATGCAGAGAACATTTCTAAAGGGTTCAATCTATAATGGTCAACAACAAGATGCTTTAAAGAAATAGTAACCAGAATATATTCCCTAGCCAAGACTTTTGCAGAAAGAAAATCTACACTGGTGAAGAGCCAGCTGCTTCAGCCAGGCAGCACTTGGCTGCAGAGAGAGGCTGTGCCCCAGCTCCTGGATCCTGGGGCCAAATACTGTCACAGGCCAGGGGAGACTGCTCTCCTCCTTCTCCTCAGCTGTTCTAGGAAAGTCCCAGCCTTGCACGTCCTGCACAGTTGAAGGCTAAGCAACACATTTCTCAGATGAAAATGTTAATTGTCTGTGTGCAATTAGCTGGTACCTGACTAGAATACACAACTGATTAAAAATCAGTAACCATCTTTTTCATTTCCTATATATTTGTATTAATCAAAGGAGACATAACGAGAAATGAAAAGTGTACCAAGTTCTGGCATGCATGTTAGTCTCCGAGTGCTTTTAATTTAAACAGCTCATCTGATCAGGCGGAATAGCAGGATGTGGCTCTTCAGGGAGGTAGTGCTTGTGAGAAGTCAGTAACAAAAAGGAATATTTAAGTTTTTACAACCAAAATTGTTTTCTATCAATTCACACCATTCTTCAGTTCACCTGGTGTCTTTTCCTACTGTCAGTTTTTGGAAGAAAAAAAAAAGTTTATACTCAGTTACATCTCCATGTGGTTACACACTGGTTTTACCATCACTATTAACCTCCAGCAAGTCCTCCAGTTTCTAATCCAGCCTGCTTCACACCAGTCATATGTCAATTTACCAGCATCTCTGCTATTCCACTTCCTTTTGATCAGATGTCAAGTACCATCTGATGTATGTCTGCCATATCACAATGAGTGACCAGCCATCCAAAGGCATTTTAACAGACAAACGCTAATACATCTTTCTCAGGCTGCTCATCCAGTTATCCCAATGCTCAGAAATGCTTGCCTGCCAATAAAGGTACTGGTCTGCTAAAAAATAAAAAACTAATTTTGGGCTACTTGAAAAAAAATTCTTAAAACCCCTATATATTCTAGTAGTTGTCCCATGCAATGTATTGGAAGAGTACTTCTGGAAATCTGTGATTGTACTGGCAAAACATTGCACCACAGAATATCAACTTACAATGTAGAACTGACATTCTGAAAAGAAAAAAGCAAACTGTGCAGGCACAGTGATTCAGAGATGAGCGATTGCAGCAACAAACCCAAGCAAGTCAAAGAAAGCACCATCATATCAGCATCCCCTCCCCACTCAAACCACACTTCCCATGAGAAGAAGTATGCCAAATTCCTTAGTTCTTTCAAATTAAACCACAAGATTAAACTGAAGATTGACACAAACTACGAGGTTCAAATCCTATCCAGATTTCTCTTAGCAGTAGACATTTACAGATCTGGGATCCTAAAAATTTATGGTGACAATAGCAGTCTTGGGTCCAGAATCACAGCTAGACTCAGACACATTCAAATGACCCTTGTATCTACCTAAGCAAGAACTGTATTTCTGCCAGCCCCAGATGTTTAGAACTCTTGTATCACACACATACACACCCTTTCCCACAATGAGACTGTCTTTATAAAGCATGGGGTTTTATTATTTGTCTTAAAGTTCATTGTTTTCATTATTTTCTTGACAAGGGCAATAAACTTAGATTCCTCCTCCTCTTCTTCCCATGTCAAGGAAAGCTGAGATTCTCTCATAGATTTAGGAGTATGTACCATGTTACAAGATGTGAAAAAAAAGCTACAAGAGCAGAGTCCTGCCACCTGGCACACCATGTCCTGGGGCTGAAGCAGCTGGGGGCATATGCTGTTTCATTGACTTCATTATGCTTTATAATGAGCAGTGCCAGGGAAGGATGTATACATACATATATATTACAGCATCATCAACATCCATGACATTGGGACATTTAAGAAATCTTTTCATTTACCAGTGCCTCCAGTCCCTGCTCTGTTAGCTCTGGGAAGGAGCAGTCCTCTGTGAGCTGTCAGTCACACTGAGATCCCTACTCAAACCAAGATGGTTCCCACCACAAAGTGGAAATTTGACCAGGCCCTGGGTTATCACATACAAACTGATGGAACAAATCTGTGTTTCAATTTGAAGGGGATTATTTCCTAACAGAGCCATAGCCAATCAATTTTTTTTTTTTGAACATATGGAAAGACTATACTCTAATACGATTTATTCAAGGCTTTAGTCTTCGGATGGCAGATTTAGCTACATTAGCCCATAAGATGCGTGAATTGCCCAATTTTGGAGCTATCCTTTTAGCAGTGTTGTATTTACACACTCAGATGAGTGTTCGGCTGCAAAAGCAGAGAGGAAGTTCCATATCACTAAAAAAATAAAGGTTGTAAGATGAACTACTGCATAATCCAAAGGAACTCATCTGTAGCAATGAAAACATTGTTATTTGGTTTAGTAACTAAAGGTATAAATATTCCACAGCATCAGGAAACATAACTCAGAAACAGAAAACACTTGCAATCACAGTTCACACTAGCAGGATGCAAGAGCTTGGCCCCCAAAACTGCTGGGACCACGAGCTCACAGCAGGGGCAGGCACTCAGAGTGTGCCGAGCCACCCCTCTATGCCTCCCTCAAGAGCCTCCTCAGGTGCTCCTGCTCAGCCCCACGGCCCTCAGCTCACAAATGACAGTCACACAAATGCAGGAGGATTGGGAGAGAGACAGGAGAAGGGGGCAGGGCATAGTGGGGACCACAGGAGGACAGAACCCCTGAGTCACTCCCAGGGGTTGCAGCTCATCTTATCCAAAAGCCTGAACTCCCACCAGAGCATGGAGATGCTGTCCCCAGGTTGTTCTTTACAAACATTAATATAGACTTGATGTTTTCACTGTCCTGTCATGGCTGCCCAAAGGATTTAGAGTTCAGGCTGAAGACTTTTAGTAATTTCTGCCACAGAAGCATAGCAGGGCTCTGGAGACACTGATGGTATTTATAGCAGCCTGAAAATTGTACCTCTTCTCACCAGCTGAACCAGTTCCCTGAGCTGACTGCTACAGCTAATTGAGAGAAGACTGTCATGTACCATCAGCTAAATTTACTGCTGGTCCTCAAGATGGGGTTGTGCTGACTGCATTGTGACAGCAGTGTCTAAAGGGAGGTCATCTTCATTTCTACATTTTCTCTCTAGGAGCAAGAGTTTCTCCTGTATCTGCACTGCTAGGTTTCTATTTATAGGCTTGAACCCTGTGATGTAATCTTCCTTTTTGTTTCCAAGGAAACACTATTTGATGTATTCTACTTTCAAGTTTTTCTTCCTTTAGGTCTTCCCCCCCACCTGCTCTCTTCCTCTCTCTTTAAAGAGACAAGTCAATAAGTAAAACCTGTATTTATCTTTGGCATGCCATGTAGTTCTCTTTCGCTAAAACCAGGCTTATTCATAGCACTAAACAATTCAAGACATTTCAAAAATACGCTTGGCAATAATTTTATGCACTGTTTTTACATATTATTTTTCTGATAGCAAATGAGCTATAATTGCATTAGGCAGCAACTCCTCTTGATAGCTCAATTTTTTCAAAAACTTAAAGTCTATGTCTTGGCCCCAAGTCCTCTTTTCCTGCAAAGATTTTTGTTAAATCATCTCAGTGGCCATCCAGCCAGTTTCCCCACAGTGTTACTTCTTGAGTAAGTGCTCCTGATGGCCAGTCCTGTCCCCTGGCACTCCCTTTCTGGCAGCAAAGCATCTCCTGATGCCTCTTTCCATGGTCCTTTCTGTCTGACACTGGGCTGTGTTCTCAGGTCTGCGGTGGCCTGGAGGACATTTTCATTCATGTGAAAATCCTCTACATTAATGTTCTTTTAAAATAATTGGTTGTCACTTCACTGTCTGTAAGTCAGGAAAATGCAGAGGACTGAATCCATAATTTACATTGAAATCAGCATTTGTAACAGCTGGAATAAGGTGTATTGAAAGGATGCTTGCACAAATGCAGGTGCTTTGGAGTCTTACTGGAAAAGTAATGGGTCAAGCTAATAACTTGCCTTAAAATTTTCAGCGTGTGTTTATGTGTATGGGTTGAAAGATGTGGGAGAGACTGGCTGTGCTAAGAAGAGACATTCTTAACACAGCAGAAAAATTTAGAGCAGCAGTGCTCATAAATGTAATTGATTAATTCTGACTGGGAAACTTACTCTCATTTTTGTTACTACTGCCTTGTGCCTCCATGATACAACAATAAATGAGCTGGACTGGTGATATCCTGCTCAAGGGACAACAAAGTAACAGACAGAATTTTTTAAGGACTACCCCCTTCAGAATATAGAAGGGCAGGTAAAACTCCGACCTGAAGGAGATGATGTGGACCAAGAACACTCAGTAAGAGTTTGTGTGGTGAAGGGGAGAAAAGGTGTTAAAGCACACGATAGATATAAAGTCAACAAACTATGCAAATTTTATGCTGTCAAGGAAATTATCAAAGTAAACATGGAAATGATCTGTAGTCAGCATCATGCATTTTGTGTCATGTTATAGACTAATACCCATCAATTCCTGTATCAGTTCCAAAAAAGCCCAGGCTCTATTTAAAGGTACATGATCTTGACTCAGAAGCAACAAGTCCATCCACAACGTCTCTGACTTGGCCACAGAAAAGGATGTGGAATGGGAAGATGTACATGATCTAGACCTCTGCCAATATATCTGGATTCTTTTCAAAAATTCATCAGAGTTTTTCCTGAAATCCCAAAAATAAGAGTATCCTATGCTCTGTAATCCTACCAGAAGCTGTCCCAGGAAGCCACTTGTCTCCTCCTTCCACCTTCAAAGCTTTCATAGTCAGTTTTTTTCCCAGAAAACCATGGTTGTTACCAGGCTTCCATATCTCCTTATCTGGCCATGACTTAATAACTTGACAACACCACCTCCTTCCTAATGGTTACTCAGACTCAAGAACCTTAGTAAAAATCACACTTGATAGGAATGGGAAAAGTAGCAAGCTTCAGGTGTTTGTCACTAGGTTTTGTTAGTTTATTTCTGAAATAGAACATTTCTGGTAGCCAAAATGCAGAGCACATTTCATGGTCTGGCAACGCATTGCTTCAGAGATTGTGGCTCTTTAAAAAAAAGAGCTTTATCAAGTTTTTTTGCTTCTCAAAGACAATCCTTGGCACTGGACAGGTCCAGTTGGGTCTCAGTAAATCAAAAGCTTATTTGATGTCAGTGAAACTAAGATGCAACTGCTGTTTTGCTCCAGGTTGTCAGAAAGCTTTTTAGTAATCACTTTCAGTCAGAATAGATGTTCAATTGTTCTTTCCTGCTGCAAGGGGGAAAAAACAGCAGCTTGCTCTTCCTCAATAATTCCCTCATATTTCATTTTTAATCTCTTAAGCAAATTACAAGTGAAGACCTTTGATGTACGCGCCAAACTCATTCATTGCTCGGTACTTTGCTGGACTAGAGAGGATCTCCCGTTCTTATGCATGCGGATGATAATAACAACTTCAAAGCCCTCAGGCATGTGTTAGCTCTCCCCGATTTCCTTTCTAAGTATGCATTTCATGGGCCAACACCAGTTAAGAACCATAAGCAGCTGTACTTGTATGCCATCTATTAAGGCAGCCTTGCTATCTCTCTCATAATGTAACAACTCTATTTCTGCTTTGCAGATCTACTCAGTCTGGATTTTGCATTTTTCCTGAAATGGAGTACCTAATTTCCAGCATTTGTGGTGTTCTCAGCTTAAAATAGTCTGGAACCTGATCAAACTCAGAGCAAAAAATCATTAAAAGGCACTTGCCCTGAGGTGGTGTGGAGCATTCCTGGTGGATTATGAGGCATTGTTTTGCTATTGTGGGGTTTTATGATATGAAGTGTACTTGATTACTTCTGGAAGGACGGTAGGTCATAGCCATATGGTACCACAGGACCAGATGTTCCAAGTACAGCAGAACAGCTGCACCTGAGCAGTGGCTGGGCAAACTTCCCCCAAGCTTGCTATGGAAGAATGAAAAGGGGACATATTTCAAACCAGTTAGTGTTACAGTTGTCATCATTATTTAGTCTGTCCAACTGATTATCAGAACACTTGGAGGCAAAGAGCATAAAAGAGTTAAAGAGAATATCATATAGTCACATAAATAAGAAAAACCACCACCAGAGACAATTTACATTGGAAGAAAATAAATAGTTTTGGAAAAGACATAAAAATTCAGGCTTTCAGCCAAGCTTTATCTAAGGAGGTAGAGTGGGAAGAGTAAACAGATTTTCTCTAGGGCAGAAAATTTATCCTGTAAGTGGGGAGCACAGATTTCATGCAGTTTCCTTTAAGGGGTTTTTTACTGACCATGGTCGATGGAACAGACACCAGCCCAATGGCACCAGCACGGCAACTCTGGTGCCTATTTGCCCTGCCAGCAAGCCAGAAGCCTGTACCAAGTGGACTGCAAACATCAATCCAATTTCTGGCTCCCAGCTCTATTTAAGTCTACATTTGGCACTCCATATACCATTAGATTACTCCGACCTGAAACCTGCTTACAGCGTGTCTGGACAATTTTTCTGATCAGAGTTACATACCAACTATCTACTATTTTTGTTTATTTTTTTAAGTGTGCTATGCTTAGGAAATAGGTTGGACCACACATTTCTGGAACCTCTGCAGCAATATGTTATTAATGATACAGAGAAGTAGAAGCAAAAAAGCTTCTTATCCCCATGAATAGCACGAGTAGAAACAGACCAGCAGTTTCCCAATTCTCCTGTCAAGAGAATTAGGTGCAATTCTGTGTGTGTTGCTGTGGTAAATAAGGGACAAAACCACCTTGAACTTTGGCAATGCCATTTTCTTTAGAGGTCAGTTTAAACACTAACCAATTGGAGATGCCCCATTTTTGGGCCTCAGGAGCCCAATCAGGATGCCATGCACCGCACAGAATGAGGTACTCACTGAGTACTCTCACTCCTAGCACCTCTAGTAAGTGCTCTCCTTGCACTGACTGAGCAACAGGGGAGTCGGCAGTTTGGGGCCTCAGGCTCTCCCTGCTCCCAGCATTCTTTGGTAAGGGGAGGTTACAAGAAAGACCTCATTCTTATTTTCCACATTACTATGCCTTGGGATCTATACTCCATTTCAACACAAATCTCCCAGAACATTTTTTCTGCTGACAGTGAGAGAAAAAGCAGAACAGTGATCAAAATGCCTTTCAGACCCCTGCCCCCAGCCTCACCCTACAAGCCCAGGAAGCCTTTTTCAGGACTGGGGTCCTTCCTTCCTGACACCCAGGGAAATTGCTTGGTCCCTGTCTCACATAGTCTCTTACAAGCCTAGCCACTATGCTGGGCCATTAGCCCTGTCACAGACATAGCAAGAGATGCACTGGTCAGTAAATTTGACTCGTATCAGGTCAAATCCAACTTACCCTCTTGACAATAATGCCTAAGAAGCTCATAAAACAGTATGTCTACTTGTTATATGACTTGGACAAACACCACCAGCCTTTATC
This sequence comes from Vireo altiloquus, assembly GCA_013396875.1. Taxonomy (NCBI): domain Eukaryota; kingdom Metazoa; phylum Chordata; class Aves; order Passeriformes; family Vireonidae; genus Vireo; species Vireo altiloquus. Next base: position 1,192,041 of record VZRF01001586.1, read on the forward strand.
CACAAGAGCATTTGTTTATTGAGTAAAAGAAGAAAACCACAAAACATAAAAAAGTAACATACCACTAGTCTATAATTTCTGATGGACCTTTCAGTTCCTCCTATTTTCAGACTTTCAGAAATGATCCTTAATGTGTCAACTTAAAACATTCAGACATGAAATTCTTGCTCTGTGAAGCAAAGCTGCCCCTTTGATTTGATTTGCAGAATGGCCTCACAAGTCAACATAATTCTGATTCCCCTGCTGATAGCAGCAACACAACTGACGTCTGGCTGAAATGAAGTAATGAACACAACAGACAGCGCTTATTAAAGAATCAAATAAAACTCTGAATACATCAATCAAAAATAAGCACACAACCAAGATTTTCTGGCAATCTGTAGCTGGGAGGTGAAGAGGGAAGCACAAACCCAGGCTCAAACAGTAGGTTACTTAGGGCAGCAATTGTCATTTTTGTTTTATGGGTCTGCAATGCCTGTCTCAGCAGAGCCCCAGCCCCGATGGGGACCATTAAGCAATACTTCAGTACAAAGAGAAATTAAACGAGTAATGCCCAGAGAGATACTCCTGCACGCAAGGTATTGTCAGACAAGTTTTATGTAGTGCTGTATAAACGCCAGTTGACTTCAGCAAGAGTCAAGGGCACCCAGCATTTTGTGAGGAGAGTACAGTCATTTTAAGCATTTCTCGCTATCTGCATTAATCAAAACAAGTTATAGCCAGGCTACAACTATATGTCTAGTTTGAAGACTGCTTGTCTGTGTGAGACAGAACCATCTGGATTTACTTTACAGTTAACTTTAAATATATATATATAAGGTTTCTTAACTTTTGCCAAACAACTGGAAACATAATGGTTTCTGCATGCTGTTAGCATCTCAGTACAGCTGCAAATGTCCATTAGGACAGTCTTATATAATTATATACTTATTCTTCCCATGAAATTGTTAAAAACCCAGTTTTTCCAAATAAGACCATATTTTGTAGCAAAGAGGAAATCTTCCAGCTCACCAGGTTGGAATGGGGGAGGGAAGTATTCTAAAGCAGAACTTTATTCAAAGCTTTTTCTTTAAACTAACATAAAAATTTCAAGTCTTAGGTGTGTCAGATTTTTCCAACTGGTCTGGCCAGAAATCTACAATTTCTTTCCTTTTTCTTTGTTGAAGAAACTCATTCCTTCTAAGATTTTTTTTTTTAAAAGGGAAAAAAACCCAGCTTTTTTTTCTTACCCTCCTCCCAACCCTTCTCTCTATGTGGGACTTTAGTTCTCATCCTTCCCATAGTTCCATACTCTTGTTCCACAGAAAGTGTCAGTGGCACCTGGGGTCAGTGGGTGACTGCGCTTGGGAGCTGATCCCCAGGGATCTGCACACGGAACACAAACAGGCTGGATGCAGGCAAGGCTCCAGGAACAGGGGGTGATCTGCATGTTCAAAGCACCATCATCAGTTTGGCCAGGATTTTCAGAAATTACCAAGAACACATCAGTTTTTAGGAGTCCAAGGTAGCAATCCACCTTTCCAGAAGGCAGGTGCTTACCTCTTCCAAAATAAAAGCCCTCCTGCTATGTTTTCTACGTGTCCAGGCCCAAAGCACTCCAAGTCATTGGCCACTCTCAAAACATCTTAGCAGCTAGGATTTTTTAGTTAACAAAAACAAAAGTAATGGAAACACAAACATCTAGTCCCAAAAATTGGACAAAATCCTGGGCAATGTGCTCTAGGATGACCCTGTCTGATCAGGGAGGTTGGACCAGATGACCCAGTGTGGTTCTTCCAATCTTACCCTTTCTGTGACTTTTCCAGGAGGTAAGTGATCTTCTGGACATGTTCTCCTTCTCTCCCTACGGAGAGAAGGGAACAAGGGCTCATATTGTTTTGACAGCCATTCAGACAGAAAAATACTTCTTTTTCAGATGCCTGCCTGAAAATAACAATACCACAAAACATTGTAATGCTATTGATCTGACATCGGAAAAACAACCTTGGTCAGAGACAAGCAGCAGACTACTGCCCATCCTTGGGGCACACAGACATCACAGCCTCTTCTCACCAGCACTGCCAGTCTGCTGGATCATCTTATCCATGTTATCCATACTGGGTCACCTGCAAAGCAACTGCTGCTAGTTTCTGTTATATGAGGTCTGTATCTCCTCCTCCACAAAGCTTCTCTGTTATCAGTATAGAATTAATTTGCACAACAACCTTACAAGATAACTTAGAAGGCACAGCAGGTTTCTAGCATCCAAGCTCTTTCTCATTTTAAGAGTGACTATCTGAATAATTGGCAGGGAGGAGCTTGGCTGCTCTGTAATGCAGAAACTTGGCTCGAGTGATGCTGTTAGCATGAAACAGCAGCAGATCCAGTGCCCAGAACTTCAACTGAAACTGTTTGTTATTACTTCACATCTGTATTACAGCATTAGCCACAGGCCATGACCAAGTCTGGCCCTGGTCCTTCTGGGATGAACTTTTATCTTTTACAGACAGGAGATGACAAAGGTGATTGAAAGGATTTAAAGCAACATTAAAAATAACTGACAGAGCCAGGAATTTGTGTCCCACTGAAAATTAATGGTAGCTACTGTAGGACTTGAATATTTTGGAAAAAAATGCTCAGATCACTTGAATCTTTGGTAGGGTACAGGCATTTGCAGTCACAGAAGACTGCTTCTGCTCTTGCAAGACATGAAAAAAGTTCCACAATAGGTTTCCATCAATAGCTGGCTGCTTTTTGCTGGCACTGGTGTGACAGTAGAGAGCACTGTGAGCCAGAAAGATAGGCAAGCAGTGCATGCAGGTCTGTTCAGAGAGGTTACTTGCAGGATGGTCAACTCAACAGAAGGAAAGGAGTCCAGAGACCAAACGGCTACTTCCAGTATCACATGCTTGCCCTGACTGGTCTCTTTGCCTCTTTTTCCCACTCCCAGGCAGAAGGAGAATCTGAAACAAATCTGAAGAATTTCTCTTAAGAAATATCAATACTCACATGACAGCTGGATCTTAGGCCATTGCAAGCCTAGCTCCAACAGCACCAAAATCTCATCCTCCTAATGCTGTTGTGTGAGTTGCAGCTCTGAGGCAGGGTTTGCTGCCGAACAAATGCCTGTGTAGATGATGTTGTGTAGCAGCTCTCATGTGTGATCCCTGAGCCCATCAGCCTTGGGGCCATGAAGGTCACCATTCATAGCCGACAAAGTACTGGAGTGGAAGAGGTGTGGCTCTGACACCAGGGAACCCAGCTTTGATCTTTGATGAACCTGGTTGTGACTTACCAGAGAAAGTGTTAGGCTTTCTTTAGCAGGAAGACAGGGAGCTCTTTAGGGAAGCAGAGAATTTTTCAAAGGTTGGAGGGTTCACCTCTGCCTCTTTTTGGTGAGCTGTGCTCATGTCACCAGAAGTGAGCAGTGCTGAGCACCACATCGCTCTCTCAGCAAAGAAAGGCATTTCATAAGTCAGATGGGTACTGAAAGTGTTGGCACTGGAGAAAGCCAAAACAAGAGGCAGGGTGTCTTGGAGTGACTTTTGTCTTGAAGAACCTACATTCCATCAAAAAATATTTCCTCCTCTGCATTTATCTCAAACTGAAACACAGGGGAAGATGGTTTTCTGGTGGTGCACATGCAAGAGAAAAGGACCTTGTCAGGATGCCACCCCTCCCATTGCCCATTGTTGTGCCAGTGCCAAATCACTTGTGCACAGCATGACAGGAAACAGCAGTGCAGTGCTCCTCACCCACATGCAGCAGTAAACATAGCATCGGCCTTGATTAGGGGACAACATCAAAGATCAGGTTTGTTTTATTATAGTCAACATGCAGGCATCATGTTATCTTAGTCGTACCAAGACTAGGTAACTAAACTGCCAGGTTTAATGTTTCAGGTCACATCAGGGAATAGTTTTACCAGCAGATGTAAAGATCGTCATTTGGAGTGGGTAGCACTCAAGGTCAGAGTCAGCAAATCCTCCTCTAAAAATAGACTCTAGCTGCAAAGTTAGTAAGGTTTCTTTTGTCGTTCTGCTGCACTTCACAGGACCCAGTTACCTACAGCACCCACCTAAGCTAACAGGTAAGGCTAAGCAATATGCATTTCCTGCTGTACTTCTGCTCCTTTTTTTCTTCCTTTTATAACCTAGTTCAGCAAAGCGGGAAGAGGACTGAGAACCGGAAAACTTGCCAAGGTAACTATTAATTTCATTAGCTTATTACAGAGAAAAAAAATTTAATTATTACAGAGTCAAAAAGATTTTGAAAGTGTAATGTATAATTTTAGAAAACCAAATTTTTCATGTTACAGAAATGACTTTATAAATTAGGAAATTAGGTGCTGAAAGTAATTACCTTGGAGATAATTTCAATTTAAAAGTTAGGAATGAAAATGCAATTTTTTAAGATTTGTAACATCTGTCCCAGAATATTTTCCCTATTCTTCAATAATTGCTCCACCCTCCAGTCAAATCTAGCTTTTCCAATTGAATTAAAATTCTCTCAGATGATGCTGTGTTTTAAGTTTCTTTGGACACTCATAATATTTAACAAAATCTCAGCTTAATCTGTTTTCAATTAACCAGTCCAGTCAACAATAAAGAATGAGGGCAAAAATAAGTTTTTAAAAAGTCTTATGTGGCTTAGAAATTCGTTGAAATAACTGGTTAGTTTTGAATATTCACAGCGGGAGGGTCTGGGAAATAATTGCACTGAGGCTAACAATTATTCTGGTTTGAAGCTGTTTAAAGATGACTGCAATAGATGAACTATTTTACAGTCCATGAATGCTTTAAGTGTAAGAATGCAGGGGTAAAATAAAGGAACTGAAGTAAATTAATTTTGGTGAAGACTAGGACAGGAATAGGGAACACATGATTTATACAGTATTAAGCAAATACTTTTTGCTTAGGTGTCCTGCAGGTACCTTGTGAATCCAGTTTTGGAATTTGCTAAATTCTTTGAGGGGTCTTTTAGAGAAATATTTTTTTAAAGACTTCTCCATCACAAGAAGTATTTGTAAAAACTTAATCTTTTTGGCCTAGTGTTAGGGAAAAAAAGCCCAACAAAACAAAACAAGACATGACCCCACCCAAGGAGCCTTTGCAGCACCCCGGGGTGCAGCAAGTGTGAGGTTACAGGGGAAGCACACAGCTCTTCATAGCTGCTGCCAGCCTTCAGAGTCTGAGCAAAACAGCACAGGGTGGCATGTCAAGGAGCACCATTTTCAATTCATTTCATTAAATGTTTGACATTCAATGACAAAGCAAGCTTTTGTTACTGCAGCTGACCAGCTCTCAGCTCAACTGATGTACTCTGAGCTACAAAAAGCTTAGGAACCAAAGCACTGTTTACCCTCCTCCCAAGTGCAAACACTGTGCTCCAGACATGTGCATTGGCTTCTGCAAGAACTTTCCAGTTTATAAAACAGCCCTCTGCTTAGTCATACTCAAAAAGGGCAAGCACTTTTTCACCCTGAAGGGAGGTATGCATCTGGCATGTGGGCTGGAAATGGAAGAACAGAACATTTCTTAAAAATTCAAGAACTTGCTGAGTAGATCCTCCCTCACTGTTTCTGAAGACTCAGTCATTAGATCTGATTTTTGTCTGCCTTCAGCACTGAGCAAGTGCTTACTTGAAGACGGTTACTAAACTGGATTCAAGTATTTTGCACATTTTTTGAAAGTGTAGAACTGGTGTTCTCCATCCTTACCTTCTCTTGGGTCCCTCCCTATGTACACACTTGTTGCAAACATTGTTCCTCCATGAAGTTCTTATCTAAGGTGGTTATTAAACTGAAAGAAGGAAGTAAATAAAAATAAAACCTTTAGTTTTACAGTTGTCTGGAAGGCAAGAAGGTCTCAGTTTTTACTCTCTGGAAGATAGAAGTCCAGCAACTTCAATGGTGTTGAATTCTGCCTTATAAATAAAAACATTCAAATAAGCCACCCCTCTATTCAACATCAGAAAAGAAAATGGGAGTAATTTCTTAGTAACAAGCTCTTCATGCACAAAAATGATTTCTCAATCAAAATTACAGGGGTTTTTTTTCTACTTTTTTGTTCTTCTGCTGAATATAGTGTTCATAGCAGTAGATTAACTACTTCAGTCTCCAGTTTCGAGGGTGAAACCACCAACTAATTTATCTCCTACTGCCCTGAAGTGAGTATGTACAAGGTCCAGTAGATGTGTCTTTACTCTTGTAGACTCCTCATGAAAGGCTCAGTGCTGATAGGTGGTTTTCTTTCCTTCCCTTGGCATCTTGGAAAGAAACTTCTGATGATACCATGACTCCACTCCTTTTACAGAGCTGACATGAGAAAACAGGTAGGAGGCAAAATCTGAAAGCATCAGAACAGGAGTAAGATTAAAATCTGCCTCCACCTTTACAAACAGGTTGTGTATTTAGGTGTTTGCTAAATGCTGAAAACTTTCGCTTCCCAGCTAAACCAGATAAATTTGTGATTGCCTGGTATTTTCAGGGAGAAGTAGTTTTAGATGACTCTGAGTACAAAACCAAGGCTTGTACACTTGTGCACACCAAATTAAATTTAATAAAGCCAGCATCAAAAGTACCACTAGCACAAGTGATCAATGTCACAGGAGCTGGGAGAACTTCCAAGAGCAGGAAACATGGGTGGCAAAGAATTTAAACTATTCTGCTATATAAATATGGACTGAAGTGGGCATTAAGGCAAGGAAGCCCCATGCTCAGCATGACAGAATAGCTAATACTTCTGAAGGAAAGAGTAAAGAGAATTGTTTACTCTTAATTTTTCTTCCCACTTTTTACTTGTCTAGCCTCTCTCATTGCAAATTTGTACCAATGCCGCTGGGCTCTGACTTAACTGAAGAGCTGAGGCTTTAGGCACACAAATACAGCTACAAGTTGGCAGCCAGAGTTGGTGGCTGGGACAACAGCAGTGGTGGAGGAACCCACTGTGCCAAGGAGGAGTGCAGAAAAGGAAAGGATATATAGGCCCTTGCACAGGACAAAGGCAAATGCAGTCCTTGTCTGTGCATGCCTGCTTTTTTTCTTCTTAAGTCTCTACAGCTGACTTGGATCTTAACTCCCAGGCATAAATCTTGCCAAATTGTTTGGCATCTTTATACACAGGACTAGGGCTTGCACAGCATGTTGAGCCAAAAATATTAAGAAACATAGTATTTTGTTATGTAGCTAATGACTTGTAGCTTTCAGTCTCAAAGTACTCAGAAACTTCCACTACATGTGGAAAACCAACATTAGAAATGTAACAGCACCACCGAAGCTCTGACATTCACCTCTAGATAAAAAGCTCAGTTTTCCTCCCCCATCTGTGGGATTACCAAACTGTAGAGCTCATGACTGACATTTCCAAAAGCATTAACTTACCCCTACAAATCTTGTTCATTTGAACAGATTTGAAAATGGGCCACTACATTCTATGACTTCACAGGGCTTTACTGGAAATTCTGGGTTAATTTGAGTAGTTCAAGGACTCCAAACATGGTGCAGAAGGCAAATCTTTCACTGCCATATTAGTGCTCCAGCCACTAGACTGTGTTCATGCTCTGAATTAAACAGCAGATAGACTGGCAGGATTTCTTTTTTTTTTTCCCCATGCACTTTTTTTGCTTCCTCCCTGCTCTGTTAAAAATAAAATAAAAAAAAGCTAAAGAGCTGTATAAGAAATTCCATCTGGCAGCTGTAGAGTAGATAGTGAACATAAAGAAGAGATTCCTTTGCTGTTCCTAATGCATGCTGCTTATCCAAATTAGCCACACAATTACTTCTATCAATGCAAAACTAGTTTAATGTTTTTTTTCTAGTGCACAGCACTTGAGAATGACTTAAAATGCAGTGTAATTTGCCACAGTATATGTCCTGAAGTGCCTCACTAATGAAAAGAGGATTAACTCTCCATTATTCTGAATTACCATTTTGTGAAATCACTAACAATATTTTCATTTATATACGTATAACCCAAGGGGAACAAATATTCCATCCATCCAAGCGATTAACAAATAAAATTTATTAGATAACATGCACTTTGGTCTTATTTATGAAGAGAAAGATTAGGGTATAAAAATGCAGATGACTGGATTTTTATCATCCTTGTTCTGATAATACCCTGAAGTCCGTGACAGCAGAACTGGGGAGCGCTGGTAGCTCGGTGCTGTGTGCAGGCGCTGGCTGGAGCGGCAGAACCCGCGGGATGCTGGGCTCCGCACTCAGGATCCCGCAGGCTCGAGCACCGGCGGGGCCGCGCCCCGGCTCTGGCCACCCACCGGGGGTGGTACAGAGAGGGAACGGGAAGGTCGCACCAGCTCGCACAGCCTGGCCCTGGCCTGTACAGAGCGAGAGGGAAGCTGTGCTTTGGGCACAGGGAAAGGGGGGGATGAGCCGCAGGCTGCCCTGCCTCACTGGGAGGCAACTCCTGGCCCCGATACAGGGCTCTGTTCCTCACTGTGCCCTGGCCCTGGGCTCAAACCTTCCTGCTGGGGAGAACCCCTATGGGACAAGGGCAGCCAGCTGACTTTTCATCCCTCCCCCATGAAATAAAAAGTCTGTCCTGAAGCAGCACTTCCAGGAGCAAGCAGGGTGCAGAGTTCTTTATGCAAAGGACACAAGGTGCTAATAATGCCAGGCTCGCAATCTCCGTGTGGGCCATTCACTTCTGATGATCCTTGTGGTTCCATTCCAACTCAGACTATTCCGTGATCTAAGGTTGTGTGTCCCTAACGCAGTGCAGTGCCACGAAGTGACTGCCAAGCTGGCACAGCACTGGTACATCATTCAGCCTGCACTAACTCCTATATAGCCCAAATGAAGTACCACGAGGGGTGGGAGCCTGCTCCAACAAGCCTGTGCAGAGGTAACCCTGCAATCTGGCTGCCATCTGACTGCACTGGGTGAATGCTCTGCAAGAGATTGTCTCCTCTTCGTGTAAGTCTGCCAAAGAAATCTGAGCTTTCCTTGTCTGGGCTTGTGCTAAACATTCATCCCTTATACCCACAACAGCATTAAGAACAACCACTCCAAAAAAATCCAATCTACCCTTCTCTTTTTATTCCAAGAGGGTTGGCCTAGGGAATAGTCTTCCTGGAGCTCTGTTTGGTGTACATAGAACAACTAATACAAGAACAGGTTAGACATCTTTGATTCCTGGGAAGACATAAGCCCTTCTGCCCCCAACCAAATGCTTCATGGCAATTACTTCCAGAGTTGAAGTAGCAAACCAGCCCTTTTGCCCCCTTTCCCCTCCTCCTAGTTAAATTCTGTTACTTCTTACATAGGCTAGGGTCAAATCTGAAATACATGTTTTATTAGAGGAATTTCAACTGATGCTTTCCTGTGCTCTAATTCAATTTAAAAATCCCTGCAGCAGATAACATTGGCAAGGCATAAAAGAACATAGAGTACTTGAAAGTTCAGGGAGCATATGGCTTCCCAGGACAGACAGAAACAAGGATTTCTCAGCAGTGGTCGAGTCTTCAGAGTGTTAACCAAGCTTCAAACTGTGCTGGTGTTCCAGTACCACAAATGATCATTTGCAGATGTAATTGCCCTGTTCTGAGGTGTAACAAATCAATGCACTGTGGCCACCAACTGTGATTACTGATTACATTGCTTTCTCTTCTTCCCTTCCTTCCCTCCGTCCCATTTTATGGAGCCATGAATAAAAGTAGTCAGTCCTTCAGCATCAAGGCAACAGGCTCTTAGTTAAGATAATTCCTTACTAGACAAATACCAGTTCTTATTAAGTTCGAGATAACAGCCTAATCACTCTCAAAGTCAGACTGTCTTAGATTTGTATCTCTGACAGACAAACATTATCTACACTGCTGAATCTGCATGTAGAATTAGCATAATTCTGGCATGGGAAGGAAAAAGGCTCTCCCAGGGCCTGGCTACTGGGGCAGAGAGATGGGACTAGGTATTGCACATAGGCATGCAAGACAAGCCCAAGGTAAATTTGCTACAAGCTGAAATTCTCAGAGCCCTTTAAAAATCTCAAGAGAGGACCACTTAGCTAAACATCATCATCATGTTTTAAGAAGCTTGGCTGAAAGATAGATCCCCTTGCCAGTGAAAGCAAGCCAATTTTTGAACAAAGGTATACACTTGCCAAACAAAATCTGACTCAACAATCTTACACAGCTTTGGAGTAGGAAAACAGGAATCATTTGGCTTTTTCAAGCTTTGTAGAGAAACAGAACATGACAGGCACAAAAGAGCCCAAACTGAGCAAACAAATCCCATGGGTATATGGGATGTCAGTGAAAAATGGACATCTTGCTTTCAGGAGAGCCCTACAATAGCCACATGAAGGTATTAGCCAGATTTTTGGAATTAAAAGGACACAAACGTTCAGCAGGCAACACAAAAAAAATTTTGGGAGCAGCTACAGGATTCATTGCCTGCAAGAAAGGTGGATTTTTGGCAGGCTCTACTCACACACTTCACAAGATCAAGCCCAACTCCACATGTTGTTACAAGCCTCTTTCAGAAACACAAGGTTCAACTTCTTCCTTCAAGGGAATTAGAGACACGAGCGACTGCTACCCTGAGACATCAGAGAGTCCAGGAGGAGAAAAAAAACAGAGCCCACAGGGAGATGCAGTAGACAGGGAATCTGCAGCTGGCAAAAGTTGGAAGATTTTGGAAAAAGAAGGGTAGATGAAAATAGAATGGTACATGCAACATTCACTTGGATAGACAAATTTCATCTCCCTAAGTTGCTGAAAATCACGAAGGAGAAGCCTTTAGGAGAGTCTTAGTTAATGATAAAAAAACCCCAACAACCTAAATTTGCACTCAGTTCCCCTAGGTGCTTTATATCCCTAGGTTCTTAAACCTACCAAATTCTTACTAGTGGATTTTTCAGGAAACAAATTCCCAGCAGAGACTGAACTTCAATAATCACAAACCTTTGGCTTTTGTTCCCACTGCTGGTGAGCTCATCCAAGAACATATTCCTCACCTCATTCGGGGGGGAGGGGGGGCAGAGATCCAGGTGCGAGTTCCGTGTTTGCCACAGAACAGGTTCACGTGTCTCGTGTAATGCTCAATCACACCTGGACAGTGCTGCTCCCAGGATCCCACAGCTGGAAAGGAGTCACTTGCTTTGTGCTTCCTTGGGTTAATGTTCTGTTTTGGTTGCATTCCAGTTTCTTGCACATCCTGAGAGCACTACTCCGTAGACAAGATGTCATCAGGAAGCTGGAATGCTGGGAAGAAAAATGCATACACAGCAGTCAAAGTAGATCCTGATGAGGACTATTGTACCCCAGGGGCATTTGAACTGGAGCGGCTTTTGTGGAAGGGGTGCCCAAAGTACACTCACGTCAATGAAGTCTGGCCCAACCTCTACATCGGAGATGAGTAAGTGTACACAGTACCCCTGATGTAGCAGTTAAGTGTACCTGGTACATCTCCACATAGGGGATGGCCAAGCTCTACTAAACACAGCTCAGCGACAGAGCAAACTGTTTGAAACCATTGACAGATGCCAGAGTTCTACAGAGCAATCAGAGCCTGGCGTGGCCCTGACTGTTACTGCTGCTTCAGGAAAGCACAGAGCAAGTGCAGCCGGGTCTGCTGTTGAAGACAGACTGACAGCACTGGCTGTGGCAGCAGTGTAGGCTGCAGAGGTTGAAGCTCGTAATGATCTATTTTTAAAGGGTTCATTTCAAGGAGCAATTAGTCATTTATCTGTGAGTGGAAATCGTTCCACAGTTACACTCACAGAAGAGCATGGCCTAGATGTGTTGGCCACACCTTAGGATGGTTTAGGCCAAAAATGTAATTCTTGAAAAGTGACTGAAGAGACACCCTGCAGTGGTATTTTTGCATTTCCAAGCCTGTGCTTGTTTACATGGAACACTCTGAATTTCCAAATTGCTCAAGAGATTAAAGCAAACAGAACCCTGAGGAAGGCAAAGCTGCAGAGATGTGTCTCACTGATCAGACCAAGTGTGATTTGGAAAAAAACCAAACCCACAAAACAGACAGTTCTGCTGAGCACAGGACTAAACTAGAAACAGCCTATTCCAGGAAGCAGAGCTGACTGCTGCAGCAGGAGACATGCCATCAAAAAATCCCCCAACCCAAGCCCTGAGCAGAGCAAGAGAGCTTTTCTTACCCTTTTGGCATTATTGGTCCAGTTCCTGTTTTCCTCTACACCCTTCACTAACATGACATTTATTTTTACATCATCACTAAAAGACACAAGTAGGAGCCCCACTGGCTCCAAAGTTCTCAATAATTTTTAAAAGGTCCTAAAATTCATCTGTTGCCAGCTTATAAAAGAGGAAAGATATACAGCTTGGAAAGTTACAAGACTCCTAACATCATCCACCAATTACTTCTGTGGCGCCAGAGGCAACAGAAAGACACAAGAGTTCTGGTCTTGAATCAAGCCAGGACTCCCACTTCTAGAAATGGTGGTGGGAGAGTGTGTGTGTGGTGTGGGATAAAAAAACTAAGCCATGGGAACAGCCCATCGAAATGATTCAGGAACAAAAGAAAAGAGGGTTGAGTTTTTCTCTCCACATCCTACCCTGCCCCTCCTGTTAAATATCTCTAACTCAAGATTCACCATAGAGAACAGCCTCTTCTGGCATTTATTTCCTACTTTCTTGTTTAGAATCACCAGCAGAATTATTCTGAATGAAGCTGTTAGAAGAATTATGCTCTAATCTCTGTGATGAAGTTATAGCTGTGCTTGCCAAGCAAAGGGATCTAACCAGACAAGAAGTCAGTCTCTCAGCCCAGCACAGCAGCCACTGACTCTTTCCTGTAATCTTCCTGTAGCAATGGCTTCTTATACTGTGTAATTTAGTAAAAGCTAGAAGGCATGACTGAATATACCACACACCTGGCACTTCATACAAACTAACCAGAGGAACAGAAATACAAGCTTCTTGAGAGGTACATAGTGCTACACCCCTTTGTGCTGGGCAGTGTGTTTCTGCAGGGGACTGGTCTTAAGTCAGGAGGAGACTGCATGACAAGACAAAATAATGAGAAAACCAATGGAGAAGAAAAAACAAGTGGGGAGCAGGTGGAGGGGAACAGAAATAAAACTTCACCAGAAAATGTGATTCCCTAAAAGAGAGCAACTATTGTCAGCCAGGTAAGGGCAAACTTGACACAGAAAATCTGAGAGGAGAACTGGTCTGCAGGCAAGATGCAGCCTTTCTCTACCATAATTAAAATTTGCTTTGAAATAGGCAAAGTCCACAGATCTCTGTATCTTTCCTGGAGCCAGCTCTCTATCTTACTCCTGACCAACAGCTCACCCCTCAGTGTGGCAGGGTTTTTGTATTGTTTTAAGATCTTGCTTTAGAACTGATGGCCAAAGAGATGCCATGAGCCATGAACAGATGTTGGATGTATTTGCATCTTTAGCCATGCTAAATTAAGGTTGATCTTGAAAGAATTTGGTGGAACTCATCAACAAAATCAAATGAACACACATGCAGAGTTTATCTTCAGAGCCTCCACATCTGTGCTTCATTCCTGCCTCCTGCATTTACAAGGTTAACAGGACTTGTGAGTGCTTATGGAAATGCTAATTAATTACCCTGACTACGTAATCACATCTTCCTTCTAATGCAATACAGGCTATCAAGGAGCCCTGTGAGGCCACTCCATCCTTTTGTTACAAGGCTTCACTGCAGATGTTGCCCAGAGGCAATGAAATCTCTATGAGCCTGTCAGACCCAGCATAATCAAAGCTTCAAAATATAACATGCTGTGTTCAGCTCCAATTGAAATTTTCCCCCAGCAAGTTCCAAGGGCTTTTAAAGACCAGATACTGGAACTTGAATGACACAGCCCAGTGATAGGCATAAAGCACACTTGGCCAAGATTTTGATCCAATTGCTACCAGGATTAGTGTTTGCATGTATCCTCCTCATATTTAGAAGTCTTCTAAAGGGATAGAAAGCAGCCTTGTCTTCTTTGTTTCACTGGTCACCTGTTTGCTTGCACAGGCAGTTTTACTGGCTAATCCTAAAACTGCTTGGATCACCAGGACCACATGGAAAATCTCTGCAACTCATCTTGTAGTTTCTTCTTGTAACTCTTCAGTGATGGCCTTATTACCTGAAATGATGTTTAGGGTTCCACACTTCTGACGTTCAAAGAATATTTCAGCTGAAGACAAAGGCCTCACGATCTGTTTTCCTCTTAAACATCCACTAGATCTCATTAGGCTTCAAGGCCTATGCACAATTTCAGGTCTTGCCATGTTCTCAGACTATTCCCAGAGAAAAAGAAGTCTTCTGAAATATAATTCTTTACAAGTCAAGTATGAAAAATAATTTTCTGAGTATGCAGCTGAACTGAGCTTGCAGTTCACAAAAGCTATGGTCTGTGCCTATGCTGCCATGGCTCATGGTCTTCAGAACTAACGCAGGTAAAGAAGACACGTAACTCAAACCTACAACTTGGAGTGCATGATAATTTAGATAAATAACCAAATACTAAATATAGGCTTAACTAAAACTCATTCTCTCCTCTTACCTTTCTGCAGAGAAGCAATACAGTATGGCTTTTTCCAAGTGAGTAAGTAAAAAGACAATTTACACTAACCTAGAAGAAAACAGTTGGGACTCACTCAGGCTAGAAAACAGCTACCTCCCACCGTTTAGCATTACAAACTCCTAGCATCTCCACCAGTATTAATCATATAAAAATAGAAGCAAATGCAGATTTAGATTATAACAACTCTCTTGAGGGCATAGTTTCAACTTGGGTAGAATGAGAATCTGCCAATTGTAACAGCAGTTTAACAATCCAGAAAATCAGATCTTTAACACTGGTCAGTAAACCTCAACACTCCAATGGTTTCCAAGACAAGTAACACTTCCCCATATAACATCTCTGTCTACCAGTGATTCCTAACATTTGATGAGTGACTGAAGTCAAGACCAGGAATGGACTGACTACAGCACGTGTGCTTCGTGCCTTTGCTGTGCGGAAAGCAGAGAGCTATTTCCTCTATCTGGGTTGTATCACTTACTAAAACTACATCCACCATTTTGGGCTAGAGGAAAATGAACTACTAAATCTTTTTCTATATCATATTCTGATGATCTCGTTCAGTATTTTCAGTGGTACCTAAAAATTCTTTTAATTCACACTGAACAGGAGGTACCCAGAGAAATGGAGCAACACCTCAGAAGGAAAAGGGGATACAATGCTACACTATCTCTAGACTCCCTCAGTGCTGGAGTTACCAAAGAAAATTGGGTCAGTATTATTGGAAATTCTCAACATCTCTCCTCAGGAGGGAGAACTGCCAGATTTTCTTAAGAAAGTGTCAATATTGCCTATATTCAGCAAGCTTCTTTCTGACACTGACCATCTGGTAAATTATCATCCTGCGTCGAGCTTTCCATAAGCACTTAAGAAAATGGAAAAGTTTGAGAGAGACGGTTCCTCTCCTAGTAACATGTTGCCTCAGATTTTCCTGTGTTTTGTCAATCTGGGTCACGTCAATCTGTGGCTTTAACAGTCTATACTGAAACATGTTTGCATTGTACAACCTTTGCATGAAGTTTAAGAGACTTGGCTCTACTTAAAGTTGATATGTACACCAGTCATCTGGTTGAGCAGTAGCAGCTGTAGGGTGCTGACTTACCTGGGGAAGGAGTTGTTCTGCCCATAACTCTCTCTCCTGAGGTACTCTGGAGAATTACTTCCCTTTCTTTAGGTGTACTTGTGTTTTCCTCATGAGCCGCCATATCTTCCCTTTGTTAGCTGCTTTCAATGTACTTAATACTGCATGTGAAGGTGCAGGCTGTGGTGCCTGCAAGTTCTTTTCCCCTCTCTTCTAATTCCATTGATTTGGGCAACTTTCTAACAAAAGCAGCTGGGACTAAAGCTTGTTATGACAGTATTTTTGAAAAGAGAGAGAGAGGGGATTTGGTACACTGGAGACAGCAACCTGAAATAAAGCATTCTTTTTCATGTTGTGACTACTTACATTGTTGCTTCCAGAAGAAGGCAGAGTTTGCTGCAGCACTTGCTATTAATCCTATGAAACTTAGCCTTAAAACTGACAGCAGGCACAGTTAAAGTCTCAGACAAGCCCTCTACTTGCCCTTGCACAACACAAGAGAGGTAAATAGTCTTTTGGGAGCCATCTGAAAATGGATGACACTTTTGTCTGGGTCAGTTTCCCCTTTTGGTGAGTCTGTTAGTATCAATATATCCATATGTGAAAGTGATTTTATCTCCAATTTTCACCATTGAGGTGGGATTCCCACATCAAAGTACTCCCCCTTGCCTCAGAACTTTAAAAACATGTTTATGAGTCCATCTGCCCTACAGTAAATGCAGGGTCTGTTTCAGCAAAGCACCGAGCTTTTGCTTAACATAGAGAAAAGGACTTCTGGGTATACTTAACTTTTAGCATAAGTTTATGTGCTCTGAACTGAAGAGCTGATGAGCTTTTACAGGGGACCAATCTGCCCAGGTCATCTCTTACTAAACTGAATTACACTGAAATTTTCACTGAAATCTCCCAGTGCCACACTTCACCTTCCTTGCAAAGGAACACATTCAAGGCAGACACTGGAGACCACAGTTGCACCATGTAAAAGGAAATAAAGTGCCAATGGCACAGACAGTGGAGATACACAAAATGAAAACAATTACAAGATGAGCGAAGTGCTTATGGCTTCACCTACACTGGCATTCATAGCAAACTCATCTTTACAATGGCTACTTAAAATGCAACCACACTTCCACAAAAAAGAAAGTATTAATTCCAGTTTAATAGGAAACAGTAGGACTCGAAGAGGAGAAAAAAAGAATGTTGTTAGCTTGACTATTACACTCTGATAGTGAGCCAACTACAAGGAAAAAACCTGTGCCTTTTCTAGTCAAAAATTAATTAGAAAGAGAGTTATAAATCCTCTAAAAAGGTATATGATTCATGTACCCCTGAACAATCTTATGCTATTAGTAACCTCAACCAATCAGATATTTGCAGATATTTATGCCTTATTTATTCCTTCCTTTCCTCTAAAATACTGATACCTCAGGCATGCAAGGAAGACCAAGAGCATTCCCCTCTCCTTGGGGTGTAATCAGAAGTACCATGCATGATGAAACACACCAAACCCCACAGGCTCTGGTTACAGTGTACAGACAAAGGGATGCTTTCACAACAGCATCTACACTGCAGATCAGCTGAGGGTGGAAAGCAAGCCAGTCCTTCCCACAAAGCCAGAGCTCCCTGATGGCTATGGGCAGTCCAAGCAAACACGTCGAGGGGCACAGTAACATTTCCATTTACAGGCACACAGGTCCCCCACGTGAGGCCTTACCAGGCTCTTTCTTGCTCTGTTAACTAGCAACCAAGCTGCTGCAAACCCAGCATGACCCCGAGTTTAACTGCTTATACTATGGCAGTGTCAATCTCGGCACAGGCCATCTCTGCCTGGTAATGTTTATGATCAAAGTACAAAGTACTGGCTGACAGGAGGTAAAACGCAGACAAACCTGAGCCAGGATGACAAGTGGTGGTCCAGCTGGGCTCTTGGCCTAGATTTTGGGGAAAGATTTTACAAGGAAAAAAATAGGAAAAAATTTCAAAGAACAGTAGGGAAATCGCTTATGAAAACATAATTATCAAGTGTAAGACTGGAGGGATGGAAAGAAAGATGAAAGAGCAAAAATACTTTCTAATCTCCATATTAGGTTTGAAACCAAGCACTCTTGCTCTTGAAAAAGACTAAGTGTCACTTCAGCTTTCTTCAAAAGATGCAGATTCTAAAGCCCAAGGCAAGCACCTCTTGCAGTCCAGTGAACCCTATCTTCTATTACACAACAACTGTTTCTTCATATCTGCACACAACATTATATATTAGAAACATTAACAAAAGCTTTCCATAGATAAAAGTGTCCAGGGTATCTGCTCTAAGAAAGGTGCCTGACATCCTCTTTACAGACTGCATGCTGTAGCCCAGCCTGCAGATGCAAAAGCCACATAGCCACAGGACCTGTACTGACCCTGCTCCACTTAGGGCAAGTATTTTAGGTCTTGCTTCCACTGACAGGTTCTACAACACCTACACACATTTTGAGTGATAGCTATTCCAGTGAAAATGTGGAGAATTTAACAGATTTTAGTGCTCAGCACTGAGCATTCATTTTCTTGAAGTTTTTCAGATTAGCAATGTCAGGAGAAAAAAGAAAATATGCATCCATATTATAAAGAAAACCATTCCATTGGGTAAGGTTCCATTCAGCCCAAAGGGTATTACCAAATCAGTTTGCATATCAAGCACAATTTGAGAGCAGATAACATTTCAAAGTCTGCTTAGCCCAGGCATTGAGGAAAACAGAGCATAAATTCTGTGCCAAAGACAGTGGAGTAGAAAACCCCGCAAAAATTTCCTTGGTACACTTGTAATTTTCTGTTAAAAAAAACCCCAACAAAATACTAAGTTATTTCACAGAAGATGATTTAGTTACATCTGAGCATTTATAATGAGCTTTTGCAACACCACTCGAGTATTGAGGTTGATACATTGCTGCTTCTGAGTCCATTTCCAGCCCACGGCAGGAAACACAGCAAAGAGAGTAACAATGTGCATATTCCCAACCTCCAACAGGTCGAGGGCAAAACAACAGCTAATGCATTTGTGATGCAAAATGATTATACTGATTAAATAAAAAAGAGGAGGATTAATTGCATCCTGGACCTCGAATTCACAGAATGCAGCTAGCTACAGGCAAGACTGGGAGATGGAATGGGAGGTTCACATGAGCTCGGCCAGGCTAAGCCAACTGCTTATGCAAGCTGTTGAAAGACATTATCCCTTCTTTCTGAACACCTACTGGAGAACTGAGGCCACAACATTGCAAAATCAGATCCTAGGAAACAGAGCAAGACTAAGTGTGACTGTCAGAAAAA
Source organism: Vireo altiloquus (assembly GCA_013396875.1). Taxonomy (NCBI): domain Eukaryota; kingdom Metazoa; phylum Chordata; class Aves; order Passeriformes; family Vireonidae; genus Vireo; species Vireo altiloquus. Next base: position 1,210,946 of record VZRF01001586.1, read on the forward strand.
TGCATTAGTTGCACCCACTGTGTCAAAAGGCAATCTCCAGTGAAGGAAATGGGAAAATTTGATTTCATATAAATACAAATGTCAAATGTTAATAACTGTAACCTATTGTTTGACATTGTCCTTGCTCAGAACAACTTCATAATTTAATTCTCATGCTATTTATTAGCCTGAGCAGTGCTTGCAGAAGCTGAAGTGTGATAGTATCTACAGTCCATCAGAAACTTTGTTTTTCTACTGATCGTAACTACTCTGCAGTCCTGCTTCCTGCTCAGCATGTAGGTCTCCACTTGCAAGGGTTCTCCTTGGCACAGGTCTCTGACCTGAAGCCCTCAGTCTTACACGGTTTGTAGGATACATGCTTAGGGCTGACTCTGATGAATGAAAAACACATTTTCTCTGTTCCAGCCACCAGGGAGGTAAAACAGACTCAATTTCAAAGCAGGAACCGTAGCTCAAGGACCTAAAAATGAAGAGTAGTTGTTATTCACTGCACCCTTACAGCTCATCCAGGCCATTTAACCTGTTTTATTTTAAGTACTCTCTATCCTTTCAGTATAGGACTGAAGTGTCTTTGTTGGTCATATGTACATACAGAGCATACACACCTGAAGGGAACCCTCAGGCACAAACCTACTAAAAGGAGGGAGAGAAAGGAAAGTCTTCTTCGGTCAATCATTGCTATAGGAACACAAAGGGAAGGAGTAGGCATTATTTAACATAGGAACACAAAGTAGGCATTATTTAACATGAGGTGAAGGCAGCAACTCAGCTTTATTTACTTTTATTTACTTTTTACATGAACCTATAGGGGATGTGTGACATTATTTCATGGTAAAAATACCAGTAATGTCAAGACATTATCATTCCTGACCAGAAAGGAATTTTTGCAGGGCAGTATCTAATCAGAATAGCCAATGATCATGAGCTTAATTTAAATTAAGAGCAAGCATAGGTAAAACCTTTGGTATCCATATCCCAGTTAAATGCTCTAATCATTTGGTTCTTGACTGTTCAGAGGGGGGTTTTCACTTGGAGGTTGAAAAGGCAGTCAACTTCAAGCTATTTTGGGCTGTCACCACTAGAATTACAAAACACAACAGGTAGCCCACCACAATATCCTGTGTGACAGCAGCTACATTTACACATGGAAGTGTTCAGAAAACATTCATGGAGAGAGGTACTTTTGACTGAAAAAGCTTTTTTACATCATGCAATAGTTATGTGAAAATATATTAACAGAATAAAGCCTATGCCATTTTTTCTTTTTGTAAAAAGCTTTGTAGTTTTCCTAGGCACTAATGAAACTTGACAGCTTTTTCAGAACAAAACTTTCCCAAACTAAAAGCCTCTGTAATGGAAGAAAAAAAGTTCTTACATGCCTAGCCACTAACTCTGCATTTTTTTAGGAATTTCATCCTGCTGGCAAGCACCTACAGCGGGTATTGAGCATACAAATCCAAGCTTTTGCCTCCTACAGGATTTCCCTTGTCCAAGGGAAGAGAGGACAAGAACAAATGAGAACATTTGACTCTATATATGACTTACAGCTTCTTCTGAAGGCTAATATCCAATTTCCATATCTAGTTCTTTTTGCTTTAGGCCTCTGATTTGACCTAACACAACAGTAAAATTGTTGTGACAGGAAGTTGTATTCACAGAAGGGTGGGGTATTTTTAATTTTGTTTATGTATTTTTTTAAGAAATGAAGAAAAACTCGGTAACTGCTTTTGGGGAAGAAGAGCTGCTTTTTGAATCCCAGATGACTTTACTACTCACATATTACTGACTCTTATTAGTTCTGCAATATCATTTGATGGGACAGAAGGGAAAAACAGCATTCATGGGTCCTATTTCAAGTTCTTTCACTGATTTCCTTTTCTGACTTTAAATAATTCCTTCTATTTCTTTCTGTATCTTGAGTTTCTTCTTGTACAAGATGGATAAAAGCCAAATTGCCTATGTTACAAAGGTAACAATAAATAAATTAATATTAAGCATGCTCTAAGGACCTGGGGGAGATAACTAGGAACTCCAAAAAGAATGACAACATCTTAAGATCTTTAAAATGGTAAATGATGCATTGTTAAAGCATTATCAGCTTCCCTAACATTTAGAACATACCAAGTCAGAGGTTTTCTTAAATTTATTTTCTGTTCTTGAATAAGAAGCTTCTTGACTTACACGGCAGCTCTTGTTTTAACAGAAAAACTGCATTGGATCGCTACAGCCTTGAGAAGGCAGGATTCACTCACATCCTCAACGCGGCCCAGGGGCAGAACAACGTGGACACAGGACCAGGATATTACAGCAACATGAGTGTGGAGTACCATGGAGTGGAAGCAGATGATCTCCCCACTTTCAACCTCAGCCAGTTCTTTTATTCAGCTTCCAAATTCATTGATAATGCACTTCAGGATGAAAGAAGTAAGGAGGCTGCTGAAAATGGTTCAAACCAGTATAATATTTACTTTATCTGATTAAAAGCATAGTTCCGTGGCATTTAACCTTGTGATTATGAAACAAGTCCAATACCATTTAACAGAGAATATAAAACTAGTGCTAGGGAACCAGCTTAAGAGAAGATAGTGATATAATTAGGACTCTTCTCACTAATACCACCCCAAGAGCCCCTTACCACTTTTATCAAAGTTCACATCCCAGCTTGTATCAGGAGGTCCTGTTTGACAGATTTTTTTGTTGTTGACTCCTTCATAAACACATCAGAGACAACTGGACATTGCACAGATGCCATGAATTAGCTGTCTTTACTTCCTTTTCCCGATTAGTCAGGAATAATATTCATTACAAGTTCAATGAATATTAGTTGCAGAGTGGTGGGAGTAGAACACGAGTGGTCTCAGACCTTCCAAGCTGTCATTCCACAGCTCCATGCTCTGCAGCATCGGATTCTCTATATAACTATAGAAATCACCCTTCCTACTTGACCATCAGATCTACCCCAACATTTACCTCTATACCATCCTCCAAGCAGCAGGGAACTGATACAGCTCTGACAGCAGTAATCTAGAAACATTTCATTAAAGCGTTTGTAATTTCTCAGCTTGATTACTACAATTCATTATTTGCTGATCCCCAGCAGTGTTCCATCAGAAAGCTTTACACTGATGTGAAGAGCTACAGCCTAGGCCTCACACTGACTTTTAGTATTACTCCTACTCTTTCCCCCCCACATACTTTTTTAAAAAATCTCAGCAGGATGTTTTACCAGAAACCAGTTGAGAAACTTACGACTTTCCTGCTGACCTACAGAGACCTTAATATCAGAGGGTCAGATATCAAGTTTCTAGCCTTGTGTCAGCTTCTGTTCTTGGCTGTCTAGCTCAGCTGCAGGCAGTTACTACCTGACTTGCTTCCAATAGCCAGCCAAGTCTTTACAATTTTACCCTTTCAGCAAGTATAGTCCACACAACAGTCCCTTCCCTTGCTCTGGAGAAAACTTTGAAAGCAGATCAGTTTTAAAAATCAAAGTCCTAATAGCAGGAGAAACTGCTTCAGGAGCTTACTTGCTTATGAAGAAAGGCTCGCAGCATTTCAAAAAAGTGTGTCTGAAGCACTGCCTTTGGAAAGGAGAGGATAACTAACACACACCTGTGTCTAGCCATGGCTGGAGGCCAGAGGTCAGTGTCAGACTGGAGTAGCTGGAATAAGAAATGCAGACTTCCTCATTCCCACCACCCTCCTGTTCCTGTAAGACTTTAGTCTGCTGTACTGAGGTAAAGAAACAAGCACAAGGAAAGCAGCAAGGGCAAGAAAAAAGCCTTGCATCCCAATAAATATTGTAGGAGGAGAGGATGAGATGGGGGGGAGTATTAACCTTTTTGTTTCAAAACCACATCAAAGTCCAGGAAGCTCTGAGACAGTATCAAGCACCAGCCCAGCACTGGAACACAAAACCAAATTGAAGAGTGACTGGGTGAACTACAAACCAAAAAAAACTAAAAAAACCCCACAAAATCAACTGCACTCAAGTAGATACTACAAATTGCAGTGATTTCTATAGCTGTAGCAATTTCTACGACATTCACATGGCTTTTAAACAAGTTAGCTAGGGTCTTTGCTGATGAAGATCAATAAAATAAAGAACTATTGTAATACTCATGAAGAAAAAGAGCAAGCTCTTAACTTTCTCATGAGGGAAAATGGAAAATAAAGTGTATGTATGTACACCCTTTATCCCAGCCAGAGACTATGCATAAAGACTCTATGCACGGCCCAGGAAGACACTGAGGTTTAAAGCATGATAACAGCTTTCCAATATACATTTACAGAATAGAATGACTCCAGAAGCTAAAGTGTGGACTGATGCCTCTTATGGAAGAAAAGACTGAAGGTAACTAGTGCTCTCCTCCAACAACATAAATGATTTATTTGTGAATGCAAATCTAGTGCAGAAAGGTGTTCTGCGTTTCAAGTGCCAAATGAACAGCCTGTTTTGTGTACACCTTCCTGACTAAGAACATCCAGATTCCTAAACAGGATTTTGTATGAAGTAACCAAGCACCAAGCTCCAGGGGTAATGACATGGGACTTCAGTATGTGATGCTTCTGACCAGTAACACCTTTACAGTGCTTTGCTGCTTTGTATTACAACTGAGCAAATGCAGAGAGGGAAAGGGGGAAAAAGAAAAAAGCTTCAGCGTGAGTGACCAGAATGTATGTGTTAATGAATTTACTCTGGCTGTATCATGTTCTGGCTGTATCTGGGGTAGGACCTTCAGCCAAATGATCAAATTAATTGAATAGATGTCTTCATACAATGTTTTTTTGCTAGGAAGATGCTCAATAGTCAATGCTGTTGAAACAAGTTGTCATTCTAATGAGGAAAACTCTCTGAAACAGACCAGAAAGCTTGGCAATTTGGATGCTGTCAAAACAGTCCTAATTCTGACTTAACATTCAAAATCTTCATGATGGTGAAGAAACTCCCCAATCAGAACAGTATTTGCAGGGTTTAAGCATGGGCTGATGGATCTAAGAACAGTTATAAGAGTGAGTTTTAGAGGTAAACTCTGATGGGTCACAATTACGCATGCTGTCATTCAGCTGTGAATAAAGTTTTCCCAAAACATGCAATTCAGACCATAGAACAGCTTCAAATTTTTAACAGTGAGGCCTGTGTAACATGAAAGGAAGACATTTATTTTAAGAAGTTTTTAGGTTTCCTAAGCTACAGATTTAATACTCATTCCCTTGGAATTTTAGTTCCTCAGAATGTAGAATGGAGGGGAATGGCATTTTCACTTCACGTTTAGTGTATTTTTCCCCTGACATTTTAAGACAGAGATTTTAAAAGAAAAAGTGGGAAGAAGCTTATGAAACAAAGACCAGAGGTATTTGACCAAAGACATGTCAATGTTCATGGCTCCATCTGACTCTGGAAAAGGAGGGTTGCATCTAGACAAATTTTCAAGAAACACAAACCCAAGTCAAGTGAATGAAGTATTTCAGAGACCTGTCAGCACTCAGCAGACCTCTGTCTCTGTGCACTAATACTGCATGTTCTGGTACACCTTGAAGATACAAGTGGTCAGAATCCAAGACTGCAAGAGCAGACTCCCTTTTGGGGAATGAGGGTTCAGAATGAGGGTTCCATTATGTTACAATGGAAGAGACTACAAAATAATGCAGAAGGGGCATGGCTCTGCAGAAGAGTGTCAGTGTTCTGCTGTAACAGGCAGTTGGCTCTTGACTATTCACACAGAACAAAGGACAGACTTCTTTTTCTTTAAACCAGTGGACATTTCAGAAAATTGTACAGCCATTTTTTTGCCTTTGTCAACACAATATGAAACTACATTTGATCCTAGATCTCCTGCATTTGCCACCCACACAAGGCAAAGTGTTCCTTGTCCCATCATGTATTTTATCACCTCAACAGCAACACATTTACAAAGTGGGAAGCTCTAAAGAGAAGCACTGAAGGGCTAAACAAATGAATGTTTTCATCCATTTCAAATATTTGCAATAATAATAGAATGGATTATCATTTTCCAGGAGAGGAAGAGGCACTTTTAGTTATCAGAAGGACTGGAGTTTTGCCAAGATGTCTCAAAGACTATCTGCTGGGATTCAGATGCAGACTGTAACCATTAATCCTTTAGTGTTGGCAGTTCCTGATGCATCCATTACACAGCAATGCTACTTGTGCCAAGACATCCTCTTGTGCCTGGAAGCAAAGGAGTTAATCGGCAGGAGTCATGGCTTTGCACCCAGCACTTCTCAGTGGGCATGGTTGACAGAGATAAACTATTATTGGCCTTGATAGCATGTTTTTTATTTTTTTCTCCTGTGGCAATTCTGCTTAGCAGGGTGTTAGAGAGAGTGCTCCAAATCTACTTCCCTCAGCAGTTCAACCTTTTGTGAGAACCCCTCGAGGGCTTTGAATCATTTTTGGAAATGTTTTGAAGTGTTTCAAAACCTGTCAATCAGACCTGAACCCACTTACTGTTCTCTTCCTCCACCTCCCCCAGATACTGCTAACACGGAAGGTTCCACTTCGACTTACAACCTTGCTACTATCCAAAGCCAAGAACCTTCTGCCTCTGAAAGCCCAAAGTTAAGCCAGACAATGTCACCGAGTTAAACTGTGGCATGTTTATTAAGAGATGAAAACTCTTGGCAAAGACTCTGCATACACAAGATACAAGACAGGCTCCTACTGCAAGGGGATGATTGTGTTAGAGGGCTCAGATGATGGTGGTGGTGAAACATTACTTTCATTCAACACAACAGGGTGCTAGCCAGCAATTTCTACAGAAGCTTTTCTATAGCATAAGAGGTGGTTTCTTTCCACTCCCTGGTTATATGCCTATGGCCTTTCTTATCCTCTGCCCCCAAAAATGGGCATAAAGTGATGCAATCAAGATCTCAAAGGACATGATTGTCAGAACAAAAAAACAAAATCAAATTTGCTTACTTTTTGTGTCTAGTTAGTAGAACTGAGAAAGGCACCTCCTATGCATTCCATTTATTCTCGTGGAAGGACGGTGAGAGAGCACACCAAACCCTCCCAACACCCTTGTGCTTTGGTCATTATTCCCAAACACAGAATTGCATGCACACTGTTTGTAAGACATGTAAGATAAGGCTGCAGCAGGGCTTGCTTATGCCCTGCCTTATTATATGTACTTAATGCAGCCCCCAGGCTGCCTCTGCAAGCTTTGTTCACAAAGATACTTGTTTTAGGATTAAATGGATCATCCCTACTGTAGATGATGGTCAGCTCTAAGATTTACAGCCTCAGTTTTCCCTTGTGAAAAGAAAGGCTTATCAAGTGCTGCTAAGTCAAACACCAAACAGAACCGGGGCATTACAGAAACCTTCACTGTCAAAAGGAAAGGATTAGCCAGTGTCACCTCTGATGGTGTCCCTTTGTTTCCACAGGCAAGGTGCTGGTGCACTGTGTCATGGGCCGCAGCCGCTCAGCCACGCTGGTCTTGGCTTACCTGATGATTTACAAGAACATGACAGTGGTGGATGCCATTGAGCAAGTGTCAAGGCACCGCTGCATCCTGCCAAACCGGGGCTTCTTGAAGCAGCTGAGAGAACTGGACATAGCGCTGGCACTGCAGAGGAGGAACAACAAGAACAGCCTCCCACCTGCTGACCAGCAGAACAGCACCACCATCTAGCATTGTCCTGGCATGGCTGTGCTACTGGAAAAGAAACTCCATAAAAGGAGGGGAGGGGAAGGTGTAGTTAATTACACACTCACAAGGATAATTTGTTATTTGCTAGGGAAAAAAAACAAAGTCACTTCAAATACTGTCAAGTAGAGAAAGAAGGGAAACCAAATTTAAAACTCATCATCTTAAAAAGTTCCAGCCTTAGCAGAGTTCTTTGTTACATTAACAAATAAGTTTTTCTCTCTGTAAAAAACCCCTAACATTTACAACACAAAAGCAGGCACAGCTTAAAACTCTCTTGTATCTGAGTACCCCCAAAATCCTGATCCTAAATCAAGCACATAGCCTTTAAAGTAGTGCAGCTAGGCACTCCTGAAGAAACCTTGCAGGAAAAACACTGAATTGTTTAGTTCAGAGTCCTGAAGGGTTTCACAGGAGTTTGTCTTTTTGTGCTGTTTCCTGGCATATCTATTTCTTTTTTCACAGTGATAATGTAGGGCAGCACAGCAGTTAGAGAGCCTCTACATGAGGATCAACTACACCATGAAAACTAGCAACAAAGCAAGACCCTTGAGAAGGTCAGATGCACAAGCAGCTACAATGGACAACAATTCAAGGATATACATACACATGACATTTTAAAACTTTCAGTTTTAAATTGCTTAACTTGTCCTAAATCCTTCAACTGCCTGAATCATGTCCTTTATATTGTTATGATGAAGTTCAACACTGAACCTGTAGAGCTCCAATAGCCCCCTCAATAATAATGGATTTTAATCAGTTCTAATGAGATTTTAGAAAAGGCAAGAGACACCAGTGAAGCCTTTAAAAAAATGTTTCTCAGTGACCTAACAGCAGAAGAAAGCTGCTGCAGTGCTTCCAGACACTGTTTGTATCTATCACTGCCAAATGTTTCCTCCTATCTCAGCTTCAGTCATCTTAATAGGTCACTGTGCTCCTACATGGTTACACTGGTTAATAATTGCATCTGTTGACAGAAGTGGTGCTAATACCCACTAATGGGGACAGCAGCCCCACTCTTCTGCCTTAACTTACTCCATTTACCCTATTCAATATAAATGATCACTGCGTTTTGAAACAATGAGAGTTTTGTTAGCATTTGATATTCTTAAAATGTATGTCACAGGAGGATCACAATTAAGACACATTTACCTTTGCTGCATCTGCAAAAAGTTGAGGTCCTCGCCCTCCCCACTTACCTAATTCAATGTATCGAGCAGGAGGTATTTGCTCAGTGCCTGAAGGGATGACCTGGCCATCAAGCACACAGGAGAGTTCTCCTGGTCTTTACCAGCTGACTCTGGTACAGTATGAACTGTGTAAGTATTGGATACTGGGGGGGGGAAAAAAATACAGGGCAGAAATGTGCCACTGAGAACTGCAAGGATATGCTAAAAACCAGAGTTGAGCACAACTTTATACTATTTTCTGTAGATGTTAACAATGCTTCACAGGCTTGGCATCTCTAGTGTGAAGACCTTCCTATTCCTTCATTTCCTTTTGGGGCCCAAAAACTAGTACATCATTCATCTCCAAACACTAACTGTAACCAAGGCTGCAGATACCCATAATACAATGCTTCTGATTTATCATTTGGATTTATCTGCATAAGAAACACCTTATTTTTAAATTCTCAGAAAAGCAGACAACATTTAATATAACTAAACTACTGCCAAAAACCAAATTAGACATCACAATGTGAACAATATTCATGAGAGAGATAGACAAACTTTGGGACTTTGAGCAAATTAATTAGCCTGATACCTGTATTAGGAGGGGAAAAAAAAAACCACTGAAAAAAACCCCCAGAAAAAATAGGGAACCCAAAGGAAGTAATTTGACATTTCAAAAATTAACAAGCACTCACAATGTGAGTTTAGAGTAAAAATATATTTGGGTGGGGTCCCTCAACTGTTCCCACCTACTTCCACAGCCCTTCCAATGCACTTTTTCAGACCACCTTATTGTCTACTGCAGTTTCACTCACAGCCCAGACACAGAACAGTTCTCCCAGCCTCGTGTCAGACAAATCTACCTCGCATGGCCCTGCTTTCATTTACGCTGGCAGTGAAAGCTGAATGTTTTTTATCATCTGCTTTAGAGACAGGAATTCTGTACCAAATGATAAACTAAAAGATAACAAATATCCGTGATGATTTCTCTTTGTCAAGTTAAAGGTTGTCTTCTTTCTTGTATCCTGCATGAGAGCTTGATGACTGCTGTAACTCAAAGAGGATTTGTAATTGATTTACATGCATAATTGATCACCCTCAGCACTACAGAAAATTGCCAGGGCCATTCTTTCTATTTACCATGCTGATATAAATGGAGTTTGTTTCCATCAACCATCCTGCCTGATGGACAAATTAAACAGCTTATAAAACTGAGAGACACAGACAGTGATCTAACAGGGAAAATTAGTATCTTTAGCAGTCCTTCATTTCTGCTTATATCAGAGATTCTCACAATGTTAGTAAAAAATTGGTTGCATTTTGCCCACAGCCAGGGGATCGAATAGCATGAGTGCAGCAACACTTACCATTCCTGTCTTTGCTAAAGGGCCCAGTGCAGCTTCCAGATGAACTATGTCCTGCTCCAAAGACAAGTATCTTTCCTAGAACCAGGTCTTGCCTGAAGGACTTGGCTGGCACAGATGTGCCAACTAAGCAGTTTTGAAGTAAACAAAGCTTTCATTTACTTCCCAGCTTTTTCTGCCTACCGTTCTCCCAGAATTAACAGGATTAAATCAGAAAAACAGAAGTTCTGGAACACCTGACTTCCACAAAGTGAGGCAACTCTTGCAAGCTGCTGATCAGCTGATTAACAAGTGTCAGCAGCACCAACTCCAGCTACAAGCCAGGTCTGCAGGTAACACACACAGAACAAGGCAAGTTGATTTCCTTCTTGCCAACCACCAGTGGCATGGAGCATTCCCTGAGAGTGCATGGCCAAGGAAGCTGCCTGCATTTCACAAGAATCATCTATTGCAATTCTGTGAAGAATTTTTTGAAGGCAGTAAAAGCAAGAGCTCCTTCCCCTCTGGGATGGTGCTAGGGCACACAGTCAAAACTGACACTGCAATATGCACACGGACAGAGAACAAGTACATCTGCCAAGGAAAAGACAACCTTATACATAAAATTTTAGTGCAGTAATGCAATTCACAGCTTAGGAGCCAAGATGGGAAAAGATGCAGGATAGTCCCTTGTCCTCCTGAAAGGAATTCAATTCTGAAATAACAAAATTCTATTGGAAACTTGGCTGTTGTGTGCACACTATGCATCATTTCCCAACCAACTTTTAACCCATATATTGTAAATACAGAATTTTAGCAATATGCTGGAGTCACGATGCTCTGTTTCAGGTTAGCAAATATTTGAAACGGTAAGAAGGTCTGATTTGCCTGTACGTCACAGGCTTCAAAACTTGGAACTAAACAGCAGCAGATAAAGACCCAGGTGCCTTTTTCACTCACTGTAAAAACACACAAATGAAAAATCACAGAACATAATGCTACTTTGAGATACAAGTATTTAACAAATATATGGTCCTAGCTAAACACATCTGAAGGCTGCACATAACTACATTGAGTTCCACTTTCCTTTTCCTAAGCATTCCTTTACTTTGTGAAGATGAAAACAAAGTTTAAGTACTACGAATACTCACTGCCTTCAATCAACAAATTTGACAATGTAAGGGCATGAACCAAGATCTTTGCTGTATTGTGCTCTCCTTATCAAGTGTTCTGAACTCTTCAACACAAGTTACTCCAGATTATAGAACCGCCTCCCACAGATTACCACTGGACCAGCAATTTTAGCTCCCATTCAGATCCACTATTTTAGACTGCTGCTCCATTGTATTAAAACTGCACAGGTCATGCACATGAATCTGTAGTATCAGTTTCTTGATTTGGCACCATCACATAATGGTTTTATTTAAAGAAATACACATTTCTTTGACTTTTAGATATATGAAATACTACCTTTAAAGCTGTTTTATATACTGGAATGGGGACACAGTTTTCAGTCAAGATGGCCAATCTTTTCACCTTAGCAACCTTACTGCAGCAACAGTGGCAACATCCACATTAGAAGCATTTTGAAAAATTATCACAAGGATTTTTTTCTGGTGTAGATTCACACAGCACATTTGAATTTGTCCATTCACAAGATCCACATATAGACAGCCTTCCTGTCTTTAACAGACCTTCTATTGCTACATGAGAATGTTCATCTCTGTGTGTGTTTGTGTGTGCCCATATACATGCATATACACAGAACCCAGAGATTCAACGCAGAATTTGCATCATCTTGTCACCCAGCAACAATGAGAAAGGAAGAGACTGCAATTCTATCATTAACATACAGTTCAAACACCACGTCTGTTACTATCATATGTCCTTTTATATATATATATTCACACTTTCTATAGGAAAGAAGTTTCATACATTAAATATTGACAACCTTGTAAGGTATTAAATACATATTTATTCAATATTTTATTAAGATTATTAAAAAAAATAATCTTAGGTATTCTTTATTTTCACAAGGTGTATGCAATTATGATGAGTAACCTACACTTAAGCTCTAAACAGCCTAATCCAAACCCCACCAACTTTAATGGGCTTTAGATCAAGCATGTGAGAGCACTGTAACAAACACTGTTTCAGGAGGTAATTCCCATGCAACATCAAACTATGACAAGACACAAGAGGCTAAAATGGCTCATCATAATTTATTTTATGTTAAAATGTACAGCTTGGGGGGGGGTGTAGTTTTTTGCAGTTTTTATTTTTGTTGCTTGGGTGGGTCTTTTGTGGGGATTTTTTTAAGTGACTGACTAAAAAGATAACAGATAAATACAAGAGTGTCACTGGGTCCTATTTTTACATGTATCAAGCCTCTTCTGTTCGGCCCTTACAGTCACTCTGTACAGGTACAAAGGCTACAAAAAAGGAAGCAATATAAACAGACACAAATAACTTTTGCCTTTTTACATGCGATCTGTAAGCTTAGTTTGAGCTATTCACACGCTACTGCTCTATTTTTTCCCTTAAAAAATAACTCCAATATTTTATAAAGATAGAAAAATCTACAGATGGAATGAAAATGTAAAGTTAGAGGCATTTCCATAAAATAGCAACTTTACACCAAATTCACTACTTTTTTTTTTTTAAATCCTGCCAAGTATTTGGACATATACGAAAATGTTTCAAAACTTGACAAATAAACACTGAGATGTTTCAGTCAACAAAAAAACATAACAGTTTTTATAAAACAGAAAGCTGCCTTTTTTCCTACCCCAGCCCCAAAGAAACTGGTCACAAAAATGGAAAAGAGTCTCAACTTTACACTAAACATACAGCAATAAAACCCTTTGAACTAACCAAAATGTGAATAGCTTTTGCAGCTTTTTTTTATTATTTTTACAAGTTTTATAATTAACAAAAATATAGTTCTGGTTTTTTTACCCCTCAAACTAGGGTAACCTAATCAAGGCAAAAAAATTAAGAAATGGCTTACTGTTAAGCACAACACTTGTACAGTACTACAAAATGCACTGTCACTAACAAAGACATTAGCGGCATGCAGAAGTGTCACCTTCAGAAACAAAATAATACAATAAAAGAACTGCTAAAAGGCATTTACATGTGGGGAAAGGAGAGAGAAAAAGCTCATGATCCAGTACTGTCTGATAGTTTTGGAGTCTATTTATCCACATTTTTAATGGGAGCAGGCACATAAAATGGCTCTGAACCATCAGCTGCTGTGTAATTGCAGTTCATAGAAAGAGTTCTTCCTTTCCAGAGAACTTCAAGCTCAATGAAATAAACAAAAAATGGAAAACCACCTAATTCCCCCAAAGAGAAGTTAAATCTCACAATGTTAAAAAAATAAACAAAAAACCCCAAAACAGAACAAAACAAAAAAAAAAAAAAAAAGAAAAAACCCAACAAAGCAAGAAATAAAGAAAAACTTGTATAAGGCTTTCTGCTGCATACAGCTTTTAAATGGTGCCAACAAATGTTTTTGCATTCACACCAATTGCTGGTTTTGAAATCGTACTCTCCAAAGGTATTTGTGCAGATCAATCCCATACGCCAGTTTGGTAGTGTGTCTCTCCCTACCTTCTCATGTAGGATCCATTGAGAGACTGTTTGGACATGCCTGTGTTCATGTAGCCGTGGTGGCCCGGAGGAGTGTACATCATGTTACTGTGGGGTGCTGTCTGCATTGGCTGCTGTGCATATGGCTGAGTTCCCATCATTCCCATCTGCATCTGCATAGGGTACTGGGGGGTTTGATTCATATACCCATGATTGCTGTGATAGCCACTATTCATCATTGGCTGGGACATACTGTAACCATTCATAGCATTAAGGGTATTCATATTCATGTTCACTGAATTGACATTATAAGCAGGGGCCGGCATCAAATTTACACTCATGTTCATGCCGCGCTGCATTGTTAAGGTCCGGGCAGGCCCTTGCATGGCCACGGTCTGTGAAGCTCGCCCGTAGATTTGTGGCTGATGGGCTGCAGCAGCAGGTGGCAGCGGCGTGGATTTGGTTCTTACAGAGACATGACCTTTGCTGGCCATCTGAGTCTGCAGTCTTTGGGTGTGGGATATTCCAATATTCGACGAAGCCATGTTACGCTGCAAAAGGGGAGGTGGCAAATTCATGGGAGGAGGAGTAAGGTTGGGGGGAGGGGTCATGGTAGCCTGTGCTTGGGGTCCTCCAGGAACAGCATGTGGAGACTGAGAAAGCTGAACGAGCCCTGTGTTACTTAAGGGGGCAGACAAAGAGGCACTGTTTGCATAGGAAGTTACAGCAGCTGAATGGCTGTAAGGCAAAGAATGATCCATAAGCGTATTAGTTAACTGTTGCAGTTTGGCAAGGCTGAAGGTGGCAGATGGCTGTGAGTAATGCCCTGCTCCAAATTCGCTCTGCCCCATTCTTTCATATAATCCAATGTTGGCATTGCTAGTCTCGGGGATTTCAGTCAACTGCATAGGTGGTGTAAAATTAGCAGCCATGCTGCACTGGGATAACTGTTGGTTGCTGCTTGGAGGCCTTTCAACAACACAGCCTTGGGGAGATTTTACATTACAAGTGGGAGGAGAATTGATGTTTGCTTGTTGCATCATACTGCAGCTTCCATTAATATTAGACATCTGCTGGGTCACTGCACAACTACTCTGCGTTAGGTTACTAGACGTAAGGCTACTGTACGAGCAACTGTTTTGAGAAGAGTTGTTTCCACAGATACTACTACCCATTGTAGAATCGTAACTGCTAGGGTTTTCATAGTTTTCTGTTGTGCTCTCAATACTTCCTAAGTCACTAAAGCCACTATCCACAACTTGCTGCGAATGATCAGAAACTGAGGGGACATCCATCATTGGGCTGGTCTCCATGTTCTGTAGAGATGGCACAGAAATGGCACTTTGATCTGGGCTGATCTGAGCATAGCTGTTCTCTAAAGGAGCAACATTTGGACTATTAACAGAACGAACTGACTGGCTAGGATGAGAGTGCACAGATGAAACTGGGCTGCTGTGGTCAGACTGCTGACAGTCATCCAGTGTGGTCATTTGGGGACTTTGGTCATTGTGGGCATAGTTCTGCAAACTTCTACAGGCCTCTTGAGTCTCTGCACAGTCCTGAAATGTGTCTTCATGTTCACTTGTTTCTTGAGTTAGAGACTGTACTGCTTGAACTGTCTCTGAGTCAATCTCCATGGTCTCAGTACTCTCTCCCTTGAAATCGGAATGTAATTCTTCATCAGCTTTTTGGTCCTGGTTGTTGTCTGCATGATCATCATCAGATTCAGGCACTGGGTCTGAATCTGTAGCAAGTTCTTTCTGGTCAGTTTCACACTCATCAGCTGCAAGGTCAACACCACAATCCATTAACTCCTCCTGATTTGAATTACCAGTTTGAACATTTACGTCTAAAAAAGATTGCTGAGTTTCCAGCATTTCTTTGAAAGCTTCACCAGGCAATTCCTCTTTCTCCACTTCTGTTGAACCCATGTGACTATCATCTTCATCATCTGCATCATGATCCTCATTGTGAGAAGGCTCTTCGTCCTCCTCCTCCTCTTCCTCCTGATCATCCAAATGCACAGACTCTTCTTTTTGCACAAAAACTTCTGCTTTGTCTTTTTCTTGATCTTTTGAATTGATTCCATCTTCTTCTATGCGCCTTTCTTCTTCCCCAGCCTTCACGTTATCATTTTCTTGTTTTTCGAAGGGTTCACTGGGTGGATGCAGAGGTTCAGGTTCTACCTCTTTCACCTCATCATTTGGTGGTGGTAATGCTTCAATAGGTTCCTTAACAGCTTCCTCCGTAACAGCAGGAACTGAACAGGGCTTGTCTTCAGCAACTTCCTTTTGTTCTTCCACCAGCACCTGATAGTCGGGCTCCATGGGAGTCTCAGGTGGAGTGTATAAATTAAGCTTAAAGCCAGGTTTTCTGTCTTTGCTTTGCCTCCATTTAGATGGACCACGCTTAAGTCCTTTGGGCCAACCCTGCTTACTCTTTAAAGGTTCAAGATTGTCTTTAGTGCTTTCTTCCAACACAGCTACATCCTCTGTATTGTCTTTGGGAGGTAATAGAGACAAAAAAAAAGAAGACTTAGCTTGCAGACTAATCAATATTTTCCAATATAAACCTGAAAATAATTTATAAACTCAAAATGTATTAAGAAACCATGAAACAAGAGTTATAAACAGATCTCAAACCACAGTAGAATAATGCAGTCTCTACAGCTCAAACACACTACACAGATATGTTATTGCTTGGTGGCCTTTTAACAGACACTATCACAACCACCATTTATACACTAGAAGAATCCCAGAGATTTAAATGACAGGACATGTAAACTAAAGCAAATACTGTCCAAATATTTGATTTTCAGCCTTTAGTTTTAGAATAGAAGTATGCCTTCATTCTATGTAGATATTGATCTAACACATATTCATCTTTTTTGACAGTAATGACATGAAAGTCTGGAGTTTCCTCTTTGACCATTCTGGAGGACAAACCACAATAAATATATAATCATGCTTTAATACCGACACTGAAAAAAGGTGATTCATTCTAGTACTGTCTCATGGGCAACATATCATGACACAGCTCACAGCAGATGATAGAAGGCAAAAGATAATTAAAATTAAACACAGAGTGCATCAGAATGCTAAATTAATCCATTGACCATAAAAAGGGACCCAATGCATTTGCCTTTTTCCTTTCTCCCCAGATACCACTTACATATACTCCAGAAAAAAGGAGAATTACCAAGATATAACATGCTGTACTTGAGAGTGTAATGGCTTCAGTGATACTTCTATATTGTGATGATGTGGTCCATGGGCAAATACAAAACATCAGTCCAGTTAAAAACAGTGCAAACCTAATCACTGGGGCATAGCTGGAACTTCCTACTATCAGTTTAATTAATTTCTCTTGAGAAGCTGGAAAAAGTGGTAACATTCTAATGTACCACATCACACAAGAGCTGTTTGAAATAGAAATCAGCCCATAGTCCCTCAGTTGAGGATTGCAAGGATGAAACTTCCCATGCAATTGCAAAAATACTGAAGTAGTACCTACTGACTTCTTGGAGAAAATACACAGACCTGAGAATCTAGTAATCCATTCTGGAATTAAAACTCATAAGCATGATTTGAGGGCCAGGAGGTCAAGGGAAGAGTGTACATTCAGAATAGCTCCTCTGCAGTTTCACTATCCATCCATTGACTTTTCTGACAGGAAATATTCTTGAAATCAAACTAGAAAAGCAACTTTTAAAGGACACAGTTAAAACTGTCTATCTCTTTTGTGCAGAAAAAAAACCAGGATCCCATTGCTGAGGATATATTATGCCACAGAAGCAACAAACATTTCACTGAATTACCAACAATGCTGAATAGAAAGATATTTGTGTAAACTGAATCTTACTTTTTGCTTGTATACTTTACCACTGATACAAAACCTATACTGGACAATATTCCAGTGATACCCTGTGCACTGTTGAGTATGAAATGCCCTGTTGTAGGGACATAAAAACTGTTTTTGACAATATGACAAGAACTTCAATGCCTCAGACAGGAAAAGATTTGTTTCTTGAACACAAAAAGCTAATTATAATATTATAACAATAATGGCTAAATACATCTCATTAAAAAATACCAGATTTATGATAAAAATTAACACTTCTTTAGAAGGGCACCCAACAAAATTAATTTTGTGAAGATATAAGAACATTTTAATTTTACCTGTACAATTTTCATCACTCCTGTAACAATGAATATCTTTCTCCTCCTTGCTCTGCTCTTCTTCCTCCTGTTTCTGCTGCCCAGGTTGATACTCAAAAGCTTTTCTAATCACAGGCTTCAAGTCATCATCTTCTCCATCCATCTCACACGTGGGTTCCAGCTGTGGCATGGGACGCTCTTCATCTGAGTTATCAAATGGCTCATTCAACACCTCTGTTGTTTCAGAGATTGTCTCTGTTGTAACACTGCTGTTTATCCTTCTGCGTTTACGGCCTCTTTTCTTTTTCAGTATGAAAGGTCTCTGAAAAATAATTCCACAAGTAAAATTCCTACATTGCCATTCATTAACTGATTCTGGACATAAATTTTTATAGAGTGAGTTGACAATCATCCATTTACTCATTCAGAAAAACACTTTAGATTGCATCAAATTCAAAAGTAGACAGAATCTAAAAGTAAAATGTCTAAACAGTTAAAACAGATATGTATACGTGAATGCAAACCTTTCTGTAAGAAAAAGCGAAGACTAGAATTTTCTTCATATTGCAGTGTATTTTACCTTCTTCTGTCAAGTAATATTCATAGCACTATTACATAAATTGTACTCACACATTTTTCCTTTGTAGATTTATAATTCCCCAACAACCTTCACAAGTATCAAAGCTTATTCTTCTACATTTCAGGTTTCTGCTATTTTTAGAAATAAGTATGTACACAGAAAAATAAAAAACATTGAAGAAGTGCACCTCAAGAATCCTACAGTTGGCTGCTATAAAAAAAAAACTGTTCAAGATTTCGTTTTTCTATTATTATGCATTCTCAGAGACTTATGGTTACTTTAAAGTAAGGTCACTTACTTTATATATATAGTATAATTAGGAAATTAGATTGTCCCTTTGGTTATACTTTATATATATAAATAAATATATATATATAAAAAGTATAACCAAAGGGACAATCCAATTTCCTAATTCTCACCAGACACACCTAATACACAGGCTAAGGTGAGTGCTTGAAAATTTTGGGATTCTTAAGTTTACTAATTTAGGCAACTCAAAGAGCTGATTTTTCAAAGAAATTAAGAATTATGCAAACATGGCAGTAACCAGAATTTAACATTTAAATTAGAAGAATGTGGGTAAAAAAACCCCTTTTTTTTAACAACATTTCTTTTGAAAAACAGTATGCCCCTTTTAGGGGTTCCTATATTAAAAAAAAAACAACATAAAAAGACAAACCCCACAAGCTGGACTCCATCTTAATACAAAAAAAGAAAGAACCATTAAAATATTGAACCAATACCAATGCCAAACAGCAGAGGGCAATCTCTAGTTTAAAAATTAACAAAAAATTCTGATTTTTTAATGCCACTAGTATTTTATAGTTCTGTGAAAAATCCCAAAGACAAAAAATTGGATGTAGTACAAAAAAGAGAAGAGAGGAGTAGTTAAGTGTCCAAATAACACATAAAGGAATAAAACAGTGTAATAAATGTTTGTAGAGGACCAGACTGTTATTTTGATTGTAACAATTTGATTGAAATCAGAGACAAATGACTTTGAACAAAAGCGCTGAAGTAACACACCTTCCTTTTCATGGCCAGTGACTGGGGCTTCGTCAGCCGGGGAGGCGAACTCTGCTGATTCTCATCCCCGCCATCCTCCTCACTGCTTTCTTTAGATTGTTCTGTGGATTGCCCTCGCTCCCCCACCACTGCCACACTTTCTGGAGATCGCAAATATTTATTTTTAGATTGTACTTTTGCAGGTGATTGCCTACTATTACTTCTTGTGGAGAATATTTCTTGCTCTTCCTTCTCCCAGCAGCTAGCTTGTTCCATAAGACGCTCAGCCTGAAGGGTTGAGGTTAAAATAACAGGTCACTGAAACAGCATTTACTTAGCCATATCCTTTACATTCAGCTAAATAGTTAAAATAAGTCAATCCTGATTAGAACTGCTGGCTAACCTAGCAACAACATTTCAGCTGAATCATCTAGTTGCTCCTTTACAACAGTTAACAGATAACAAACCAAAGAAGATTGCATTTCATGGGATATTTAGCACTATTAATGATGCAGCGAATTGATTTAAGTCCTTTAGCACTACATTACATGCCCACTGACTGGATCACTTTGAGCAAGTTGAGAACACAAAGAATCGATTGACAGTGCAGCCCCTGAGCTCTGCACCAAATTTGATCTGATTACATGCTCTTTGACTACCTCAAGAGTGATAAATACAGCTCCACGAGAACTGATTCACATTTAAGTTTTCATATTCATCCCCCCAAAGTTACCATGTGGTGCTGCACCGCTTCCAAAAATTCTGCATTACAATATCAGTATGGAGTGGTCAAAGTTAAATCTGCCCTATTTAAGACAGTCTAATGTTGAATATTCAGAATTATAAAAGTCAAAGGAAGAGAAATTCAGAAGACATCTCTGATATTACCTCCTTTTCTGCTTCCCTCTCTTCTTCAGAAACTGCAGCATTAGAAACTAACAATGGAGTCCATCTCAAGCTTTCGGGATCTACTTCATTGATTCGTGGATTCGCTTTCAGTTTCTCCATATGACTTGAAATCAGCTTTTCCCTTCTAATAATTACAAATCTACAATCAAATAAACAGTAATTTTTAGAAAGTGATCACCTAAAACAGCCTTTCTACAATCAAAATCATTTTGCAAAGCAACCTGTGAAAAAAGATGGGCAAACAAAAGGATCCTTCAAACTAAAAATACCAACTGACACACAGTGATAACATGCTTACATTACTGCTTACTGAGAGGAAGTGAGGAAACAACAGTTTATGAAGTGAAAGCTCAATATTAACCATTACTAGGGCAACAGAGAGGAAAGTAAAGGTTTTATAGTCGACTACTCTAAACCTAATTCAAGAGGTTTAGTGTTGGCACTTGAATTGCTGCCAGAACAATTTCCAATTTTAATATTATATACAAAAATAGATAGAAAACACTGTGGATCATCAAGTCAAGAGTGACAAAGTCAGTGTTACAGCTGAAGACATAAGCTGACGGGACAAGAAGCAAGTCAGACGCACAGGCTTTCTAACGAAGCATACAAAGGTACTTTAGTCCTGAACTAATGAAGTACAAATTGACTTTCCAATTACTATGAAGTGGCATATCTGGAGTAGGTCAGGACTAATAAAACAGCACAGTATGCTAATCTATTAGCACATATCCCATCAAGCTACGCTGTTACAAAGAACTATACAATTCTAAACAACAACGATGAGTAAGAATTACAAGTGCGGTAAAAATCAGGTTGGTTAAGTAACAACATTCTCTCAATGAAAAACAAAGATTAAAAAATTAATCTGATCCAGATCCCTTTTCCCAGAATTATGACAAACTTCTACTTGACTACATGAAAGAAAAATTTCCCTTAAAATACATTTATCCTCAGGTTGTCCATAACTAAGTACTCCAGAAAGTTAAGGGTTTAATGCAATGACAGCACTCCTCTCACTACTCTCATAGACCATCTTGCAAGCCAATCAAAAATAAGATTTGCATTCTTACTGGTTCAAAAATTACTGGTTTTGAATATTCGTGCTGGGACACATAAAAGTTACTGAGGCTGAACTTTTCCTGATTTTAATTTAATTTTTTGGCAAGCAGTGTTTGTAAGGCAGCTTTGCTTAATTATAAAGTTTCTATGACTGGAATATCCAGAAAGAATTAAGATCATCTTCAGAAACACAAATACCATTGAAAGTAATTTAAGACATTTTATGGAAAGAAACAGACCAAACAAGAACAACAACTCAGTTAAGTTCTAAAATATCCATCAAGATCATTAAGAAAGAAGATATTCACAAAACAAGAACTCACCTTCTCAGTGCACTGACTTTCAACAGTGATTGTAACATTAAATAGAAACTGGCATTACCAGTACCTTGAGCAGGGGCCCTTCACGTAGAGCTAATGGGATCCCATGGTTTACATTAATTCAGCAATGATTCAAAGAGGGGGTGTGGAAAGAGAGACTGCCACCCACAAACACAATCTTTCTCTCACGGGTATTCAAAGCAAAATATTTGCACAGCAAGAGCTGGGAACACTTACAAAAGATAATAGTGATTGAAACAAAATTCTTAACTGAAAAAGTTTCGAGCTGGTCACATACTTCTAATAGCCATTAACACAAAGAGCATCTAAAAAATCACCAGGAAGAAAAGCTCTTTATGTAAGACCCATCCATACTGACTTCTACAGTAAGATGGTTATTACTAATTTTACAGTCAAACTTTTCCACAGACATTTTTCACATCAATTGTTTTGGAAGTAGAGAACATTTTGTCTCAGTATTTAAAAGAAATGTTTACAAGATTCACTGACCTATCTTCTCTTTTATCTATCATGCTGTGTTGCTGCAAGGTCGTGGCAATATCATGTGGACACATTCCAGTAGCTCGGCTCATTCCTTTGATGCTGATTTGTTTTTCATGGTGGCAGTTCAGGTATTCCAATATGACACTTTTCCAATAAGCCAAGTATGAGAGACGACCCAGATCGGACAATGGCTTTTCAGGGGATCCTGCTTGACCCTCTCTTCTAGAAAGTAAATAGCCTAGAATAAAAATAAACAGGATACCTTATGGAGATAACAAAAGCAAGGAATTTTAACTAGCCCTTAAGAAAGTTGGAATTAATACAAAAGATCATCAGTATGACTGATTCAACTACTGAAAACTCTTGCAATTAAAGAAATCCTCTCCATAAAAGAGATGAGTTTTCATCATTACAGTGACAGGAAAAGATCAAATCCTTGTGAGTGACTCAGATCTTATGTTATGAGAACCAAACATTAACCAAAAACTCTTTCTAATTGCAAGGCAAGGACAAGAGGAAAAAGCCAACCTGCTCCAGAACAGGTCCCATCATACATGTTCTCCTTTAGAACTACGACTCTCTGGCCTTTTCAGAAACTTTTACACCTGAGTTACATCACTGAAGCCAAGAATTTTCAGAAGAATCTCAAGAGGAAGTATCATGGGTAATATCAGTTAAGTAATTTTTCTTCAGGAAGCCCCAAGTGACATAAGTTTTTGATTAAACACCTAGAAGTTGTATTTTGGAGGTAACATAATTCACAAGATGAATTACTCAGAGAATTAGTTAAGAGAAATAATTAAAAAATAATCTCCCTTAATTCACATTTAAGAACATTCACATAATTCCTCTTGCAGTCTTCAAGACAGTAACTGATCCACTATTACACAACATACCACCTTCATTTTATATTCTACATGTGTTGTAAGTCCCTTTTAACTCTTCAGCTTTAAGAGGATTTTACTATTTAGAGTAGAACACACCTGCTTGGAGATAACAGAAGATGCCACCAGTAAAACTAATTCAGTGTAGAAGAAAAAATAACACAATTAATGAAAGCTATCTTTTCACAGTCATTCATCCCTCCATGATACATATACTGCATTGTGCCTTTATGAAAACTGTCAACACACAGGCCTTAAACAACCAGGCTTACAAAATGCTTACCCCACCATAAGCACAGACATGCTTATGGAATTACTTTACTCAAAGTCACCTGGATTCCACCAAAATATACAGTTATTGCGCCTTCCAATATTCTTAAATACTTTTTTCCCCTCAAATTTCTCACTTTTATTTTTCAAAGACTGATTTATAGCATATCTAGTACAGTCGTGTCATGTTGGTTAAACAAATCCTACAAACCTCTTCACAAAGGTACTCCTGATCAAATTAGCTATCAATTAAAAGCATATGATTAACATCCAGGATTAAGAGAAGCAGTGGCTGTTTCCTTATTTTGCTGTATGGTCTACCATATACAAACCGTACACACACAGAGGTGTTTTTCTTAGATAAAAACATGAAATACACACATAAATATATGTATATTTACTCTGCCAGAAACATTGGTCTTCCCTTCCTCAGATAAAACAGAAAAGGTCCACAATGGAGTTTAGAAGAAACATACACAGATACGCATCGTAGTCTAATCTCCAGTTTGCATAAAGAAATTTATATAGAAAAGCAGACATCCTACCACATTTCAAGTGATCACAACAGATAGTGAAATAAGTAGTGTGCCTTTCATGTCTATTAGCATGACTCGTGATAAAATGCCAGAGCTTCAGAACACCATCCCACATCTGCCTACTTCTACAGAGCTACATGAAGCCTGACTACATCTGCATGGTAGCACCAGAAACTCAGCAAGTAAATTTATCTTGTTTTACAGAAGAAAACACTACAATAAAAACTAAGGAAATGAATTTTTTATTTTAGCATTTAAAGTTGTAGCATATTAAACTTTTTTATAGCTAGATGATACCTTTTAGTACATCTTGGTACTACATGCAACTACTGTTGACAGGAACCATCAAATTTCACATTCAACACCACAGTGCATCTTGAATGGTTTGAAGATAGAGAATTGTTGCTTTAATTCCAACTGCACAAAAGCAGACCTACAGTGTATATAGTATCCTGCTTAATTTTAAACAAAGTTTCACTTGTATCAAGAAAGAATGCCGAATCAGCTTGTGTACAACATACAAAACCAAGTTTTATACTAAGATGACATTGCCCATAAAAAACCCATGCAAAACTGAGGTAGTAGGAGTAGTGATGGAAGTCTCAACATAGGAAAAGAGAGGGAGAACAACCTAGATTTTAAAAATGAAGAGAACTTAGAGTTGCTGCAAGTAACTTTACAGTTTATCCTTCCAACTTCACATTCAAGAAGTCTTGGGCACAAATAGAAAGTGTAGGGTACTTGCAAGACCTAGATTTCATTCTTGTATTTCATTACACTTTGAAGTTACTTTGACAAAAATTCTTCCTCTACTTTCCTTTTCATCATAGATAAGGGGGCTGCAATATAGTTTCTATAATTTCTTGGTAAACATATTATGAAGCCGAATAAGAAACTACAATTAGTTAGGCAACCACAAGTACCTCTAGAGTTTTACTAGTACATCCTGGCTCACTGTACCTTTCCTGTGTCTGGGGATTTAGAGACTAGTTCTTGGTGGGCATTTTCACTTTACATGAAAGGAATGAAACTTTAACTGCACAACAGTAACATCTGTCAGTATTCTTCCCCTACCTTTCTAAATATAACCTATGCTTTTCCAAGATACTCATATTCTAGAGGATCAAAAATATAAATCAGAGGTAACAGTCTCAGTTACATGTAGCGAGCACTGAATGGAAAGTCTCTCAACAGATTCTATTATTTGAATGACACCTATTAAAGTAAACCTACTAAAGAGATGCCAAGTAACTGATCTAAGTTGCAGGTAAATAAAAACCACTGATTTTGGTAGCTCATGTATCTATCCTGAAGCATCTGAAATGAGCACAATATGCCCCTAATTTTAATAATGGATAGCCTCCAAGTGGCAACCCAAAAGAACTTTCTTAAACTATAATCCTTGATATCAGATTGTGAACAAAAGCAACATTCACAGGACAAAGTAGAGCTCCTTACCACTCACTCCCAAGAGTAAACAAGTCAGACTGTATGCTACTCAAAAAAATAAAACCACAACAAAATGTAAGACCTAATCAAGAACAGAGTCTTCTATCTTATCTTCTGGGCATATGAGTGATAGTATCATAAAATTAAACAGCCAAAATACCATTAATGATTTTTATTTCTTCCCTTATCTCTATCCTCCACAACAAAGCAATGCACCAAATGCGATTTACAGCCTTTGATTTCTGTCACGCAAACCTCCTCAGAATCACTAAGGTTTCATCTTATCCAAGATTTGAAATAATTAGAAGAAATGCAATCTGAGAAAGGAAAAGTTAGTATAACATACATAAATTTTATGCCTTCAACACAAATTAAAGAGATAATTAGGCACTAAAACATACATTTAGACAAACTGACTTGTAATTATCTTGTAATTTCAACCTACAGCATTCCTAGTAATGCCCCTGAAATAGCTACAGAATCCACAACACACTTATGTGAGAACAGTAACTAATACATCTGTGTCAGTCTCCAGAAACTTTTAGTTAATTGACTACTGATTTTATTATGCTTGATTCTGTATCTTCAAACAAGTTAAACAGCATGAGATGAGAGGTCCAGCTTGATAGCAGGACAGTGGCCGAGAGAGAAATCCAAGGGACACATTGAAACTGGCAACCACCACCTGAAATGCAGGCAAACAGAATGTCCAGCTTCATCCAAACAACTGGAACCAACCAGATGAGCTTGATGCCCACACCTACTGGAATTTTTTAAGAACTTGGTAAGATTTGTTAAGCATCACTTCCTTTTGCAAGCAGTGCAGAGTCCATCTTCCTCCTCCATTCACTGCATTTACTTGTGTGTTCACTAGTAGGAATTTATTGTCATGTCTGCTGATGTGAATAGACTTGTATCTCACCAGCTCTCTCCTGAAAATCTTCTGAAAACCAGGACCATATGAGCCCCCTTTCACTCCTATGGCATGAAAGCAGTTCTATGCATGCTTCAAGTCACAAACTGCCATAAGCAGCTCTTTCATTAAGTCTCTCCAGACCCCCAAGACAAATCCTTCTTTCCCTACCACACATACTTCTAAACATCACTACCTGAGCTTTATAATATTAAGCATAAATCTCAACACAGTTTTAAATTTAGCTTGAGACAGCCGAATTGAATTTTTTTATCTGTTGAAGGAATACACTTGTCCTTTTCCTTTTAACATGGCAGTAAATGTAGGTTAGCCTTCACAGGTGTAAGACAATGCAGACGCAGACTGCGCAGAAGCCAGTGGAATACAAAGCAGCAGCACAAAAACATTGAGCAACTGGTATACTGGGAAAGACCAAACAAACAAACTAAAACTGACAGAAGGAAGTCAAATGAAGTTTGAAGATGTTTTTAAAGACACTCCTGCAATCTGAGTGCTCTCTATACATGCTTTATGTTCTATAGCAATGAACAAATCAATTTACCATTTCATTTCACAGAACAGTTAAGGTTGGAAGGGACCACTGGAAGTCATGTAGGCCAACCTCCCTGCTCAGGCAGGATCCCTAGAGCACGTTACTCAGGACTGTGTCCTGACAGCTTTTGCACGTCCAGGACAGAAGATTCCACAATCTCTCCAGGCAACATGTTCCAGTGGCCAGCCACCCTCGCATCCATAATTTCTGACAAATAGTCAAAGAACAGACATCTAGATTGAAATGTTCAGTTTCCTTGAGTGCAATTAACACTGATCACAATCATTATAAAGCCATTAGACTTTCAGTAAGCTAAGGAATTAATCTTGAGTCAAGCAAACCAAAGAACCCAACTTGCAAACTGGACGTAGGTGTTTGAATTACACTTGTTTGTGTTCACAGCACGGTCACACTGTGGCCCAGTTACACACAGCAATAGCCAAACTGTGGTATGCATATTGCACAGGATTGAATGAAGACTTTGTGTTTTTCCCTGAGAAGCTAGAGAACTTAGCTAATATTAAAGTTTGAACAAGTATTTTTGATGCAATTATATTTACTATTTCTATTTTAAAACCACCTAGAACAGTCCTAGAAATGCCGTATTTTATTATTAAATACAAAGATTAATTTGTTTAGCTTAAGAGCAAACAATAGTCAGTCAGTTAGTATCCACACTTTGGAAAATAAATAATTGTAGCTGAGTAGCTTCTAAGAATGCGAAATGGAGGGTTATAGTTGGCTTGTAAGTGTATCATTCATCCTTTCATGAAAAGATCACAACATTTCTTGCCTTCTCCAGTGGGCAATACAGTTGTATGTTTTACTGACAATTCCACATAGCCAGAATATAATCCATCCAGAGGCAGCTTTGACACAATATTCTCCAGAAGACGCCACTAGGTGAAACTCTGTGTTCTATTACCCATGTGCTTGTTCCCTTAAGGGAGGATCTGACATCGCAACCTCACCACAAACGTCAGTGCCATATGCCATGGAGACTGTGCTGATCTAACATAATTCCTCCACTCCTTGAACTTCACTGCTTGCAGACAAGCAGGTTCTTTGAGAACAGTGCTACAAAGAGAGGCACTTCACTCTTTTGAGGACATCCCGTATGATGTTCAACTATTGCTCTGAAATATCAGTGCATTGCATTGCAATGCAGTGCATTGTCTTCAGCAGAAACAGAATCGGCAAAAATGTACCTGAATGGAAAACAGAGAACTGAATCTCATTCTGTGCCTGGACAAGTACTTAGAAACTGCAGTTCCTTTCTCCTATGCTACTAGCAACAAATCCACGTATTTGCTTTTCACTTATGGAGGCTAAAAACCAAAACAAACAGTCTTCAAAGTAGACCCCAAGGGTAGGGATTAATGAGTCCCACTTTTTAGCTACAACAGATTTTTTTGTCTGCTACAAAAGATCTGGAAATATCAGTTTACACTGAAAATTTGAAAAGTATTTTGTCTGAGAGCCTGTGATCGAGGAAACAGTTTTATGTCTTATGTATCAATCACATCACACACTGGAGACAAAGATAGTTCTGATCTTATTTAAGAAGTCATGGTCAATATGACTTTCTAGGAAATCAATCATATCAATCTCTCCGAAAAAGAAAGTCACAAATGCTAGTTGAGAAAGTCTGTTATATTCTTGTAATTGAGACAGAGCTCACTTTACAAAAGAAATAGCAAAAAGACAAAGATCTTTAAACTGTGTCCCACCAGAGTATTCCATCCCTTATCTTGGATTAGCCTAGTTGTTCCAAAGAACAGAACTTCCCATTCAAATTTTGTAATTCAAACTTGTATCTCCACTTTTCTTAAAATATCTACAGATTAGATTGGTTTTCACCTTAAAGAAAAGCTGCAACCAAATAGTCTTTCTTTCAAAAACAGAACCACACCAACGATAGTTTAATGCAAGAAAAGGAGAACTTTGCTTCACTCAGAACCTCATTACAGAGAATGTTTACATCATGTTTCATATCTCCACATTCACAGAATTATTAATAAATTTAACACACGTAGCTCTTCAATAGGAGCAACTCTTACAGAGAGAAGAGCCATACAGAAAATGCAATACAGCAAAGGTCCCTGGACCACAATAACTCCTGAGTCTTTCAGGAGTAACCCTGTCAGTGGCTATTAACCACTACTTGCCTTTGAACAAGAGAGGACTCAGTCTAAAAACCACAAGAAGCAGCCATCTTGATGTAACCCTCATGAACATAATAAAGATTTCCTTTTTGCTATCATCTTCCATGTGTCCTAGTAAAATTACATGACTACCATGGCACCTTCAAAGAGAAAAAATTCTGTTTTACTGTATTGGGAACCTTTACTTCATTTACATGGAAGAAATTGAGTCTCCAACTCTTAAAGTACAAAGGATCAAAATTTAAGAGAAGTATCACTGCAAAACCCTCAATTTATTGTTCATGTATTAAAATACCTACAAAACAAAGATTGTATTATCATATTTGAATAATCTTCCAATCATTTTTAAACCCAGAAAATCAGACTGTATGCTTGTAATACATAATGACTGAGAATCAGGGTGAGAAACAGACCATATGAAGAAGCAAATTCAAATCTGTTAATGTGGTTTCCAACACGGAGTCTCTTTTGCTACTGTAATTTGCCTCACAGCAAAACAAAAAAAAAGCAAACTTAAATGGTTCCAAACTTGCTCAAGCCTAGCTGCATAGAAAGGCCATTTTAAAATCAGGTTTCAACTCACAAACAGGAAAGACATAGCTTAGAACAAGTGTCAGGTTGTCAGTCATGAAAGAGCTACTGAGCTGCTGCACCATACAGCAAGTCATAATAAGGTGAAGAGGCAGCAGCTTCCCTCTGCCCACGAGATGTCATTGGTGTGTGCTGGCATTCCACAGCGAGCTGTAAATGGCTGAACTGAATCAAGGACAGTACAGACAGCAGAGACACGACGTGCCATTCTAAAGGACAAGCTTGCTCTCCAGTCATGCACTAAGGCCACCACAATCAAATTGCTTTGAACAGCTACACAGAATTGTGGTCAATGCATAACCCAACTCCATTTCATCTTTCTGGACCTGTTCAGCTATACTAACAATAGGAAAACACCATTGATCCTATAAATAGGCTTAAGGAAAGCTGCCAGTGATAAGTACCACATTATCAAGTCCAGTTCAAAACGCACCTATGCGAGACAGTGCTTAAATGACAGCCTGCTGACAGCACTTTACTTCTAAACTTCCTGAAGTTTACTTCCCAAGTTCTTCTGCCATGAGGTAATGTAATGCTAACAACCAAGTTTCAGGAGATAGCATATATGGAAATACCTGTAAACAGAATTTATACAGACCCATGTGATGTGACTTACACCAAGTCATAAGCTCTATAACCGTTGTAATATCATGATGATACAAAACCATTTCCTTCACTCGTTGATCTTCCCTGAGTTTCTTCAAGATGCATGTAACATTTGTCATCCTTCAGTTACTGAGGATATTCCCAATTGCCCTGACTTCTCAAAGACAACGGGGAGAGGTGCTGGAGTCATGTCAGCCAGTTCCCTAGAGTGAATCTCACCATTTTACTTAAGTACTCTGTAACTCGATCTTCCTCTAGCAAAGATGGCATCCCACTCTGCTGCTTGAACTCTGTGACACCTGAGAAGGTCCTGGCAAGAAAAGTCAAGGCAAAGAAAGTACAGAGTACCTCAGATCTCTTCTGAGATCCACACCGCACTCCCTTGTTGTCACACCATGCTTGCTCCATCCACCAGCAGGGCCATATTCTGCTTACTTTTCCTTTACCTGTCCACATACTTCTAAGAGCTCTCCACATTTTTTACTCTCCACCTCCCTCAGTTTCAACTCCAGCCAAGCTTTGGCTTAACATTGTTGCACATGTAAGCAATACCAGTGCCTTTCGTAGACTTTGGTTTTGCTTAAGTTAGGAACTCTCCCTGCAGCCTAGCAGGCTTACTGTCATGCCTGCTATTGTCATGAACATTAGAATAAGTCATTTTTGCAGTCTAAGGAAACTGTCTCCAGAGAACAACATGTCCTGTGATCCTTTGCTCTTCACAGCAACCTCTCAGAGGACACCACTTAGCAGTTCTTTAAACAAGACAGAATTCTGGACCTTAGTCTGATAGTTGCCCTCCTAATTCCTCTCAGGATCTGAAACCCTGCTATCTCCCAGCCACTACAGACTGGGCTGCTAAATACAAAGCATTTACTCTAGCAGGTCCTTCCAAAATCTGTGTCTAAATACTGTCCCAAGTATCCTGTTGTCCTTGCAGAACAGTTTCAAATAGCCCTTGGGAAAAAACGCCTTTCACTAACAGATATCACCCAGCTGATTGGAAGGTTCATCCTCTCCCCTTTTCTTGATCAGGCTGTGTATAACAAATGCCCACTACAGTATTAACAGCTACTGCCCTGTCCTCTGATTCTGGAACATACAGGCTTGGCAGGCCCATGGCCCATCTCACAGCAGAGAACCATGCTTCCAAGCAATTCCTTTGTGTAGAGCATAACCTCCTCTCCTTGGCTTCCCTGCCTGTCCCTGAAGAGACTGTGATACATCTATTGCAGCAGCCCAGTTTTAAGTCCCCCGCGTCTCTGTAACCCCAGTGAGGTTTTAGCTCAAGGACCAAGCACAGTCTTCTAATTCCTCCTTTTTCCTTACAGGACACAGGCAATTGGAATAATGGGATCTCAAATGCAACGCAAGAGGGCCCCCTTCCCCTGCCCACTCCAATCACATTATCTCTTAAAAACCCCATTCTCCAATAAGCACAAGACCAGGATGGCTATTTATTCCCCTAGAAGAGCTGTCCAAATTAATTTCTGATGTGCCAGTGTGGTCATTCCAACTGATGCCTGTGACACATCACCCTTTTACTTGTGTCAACTCCTAACAGTTCTCTGACCCTCAGGACAACTGATTCTGGGCCAAGTGTTCCATTAATGGTAAGGTTTGCATGCGTCTGTCATTGGTGCTATCCAGTGGTGCTATCCACCCGTTTGCTATCCACCTTTACAAAGTTCAATCACCTTCTGAACTCAGGATCCATCAATATGCTCCCCTTTTCTATGCTATGCTCCAAAATGCTCAACATTAATTAGGAAAGAAATCTGTTGTATTTTTCCTTAACCACTAGCATATGTTTTAAATGCAGTATCTTGTTCCATTTTCTGCTGTTTAGTCTAAATATTACTCACTACAAGAAACTAATACCAATATTCTATTGTATTTTACAGTGTACTGAGTTTACTGCAAGGGTCATTGCATTTGCATATTTTTCTATTGTGACAAAAAAGTGAAAGAACATTTAAAATAAGTATGGATCTCTCTATGAAGTGTTAAGATAGACAATTATAAAACATTTCACCAAGAAGCTCAGCATATACGCCTATTAGGAAGGATTCATCTTGGAGAGTACTTCTATGAATTTGTATCCAGACAAAGGTTGGGAAGGGTTCAAGATGTCCACGCTTTTATATTAATATTCTAGACGAATTTCAGCCCATTTTAAACACTATTTTTCTATCAGATAGTATTGTATCTAGCATGAATATACCCTCTAAACAAATTAGAGCAACAATACCTGTAATTAAGAATTTGGATCCTTTTGGTTATTAAAATCATCATGTTGTTAAGCAGTCAGCAATCAAGTCCAATGATCTAGTCTAACTGCCAGTGAAATCAGACCAAAACCATCACCACTCTGGAGAGCTGCTGGAGGGCAACAAAGGGGTAGGAACCATGTACTAATGTCATGCAAATGGAGTCAAACAGAAGCAGGTTTGTTCGGATCACAGGAAGAGATTTGAGTCTACTGCTCTTTCCACAATTTTAGACTGAATGTAGCCTTCACAGCAGAAGTCTTTCAAGAACTACATCGGCACTAAATCTGCAAAATGAGAAGGTAACACCATGTAACTAACACTAACATTCTGGACTTCAGTCTGATTTATAAGGATAACAGCTTTTTGCTATGCACTGTGTAACTTAAACCTGTCAGTCTCAGGTTCATATTTATGTACGCACATCACAATCACACATACCAACATTAACAGACAATTCCACACATAGCACCACTGTAGTAACTCTTCTACAGAAAACATAATCAACGTACACGTGAAAGGCTTCCAGATACATACTTGAAAGATGCCAAAACAGATGAAACCATGAGCAGACAGGAGAGTCACAGCAAAATTCAACTACTGCTGGGAGCTGGAAACAGCTTAAAAATCTACTTCTCAGAGACCCCTACTCCCAAATTAGAGCTTTGAGGAAGGCCCTATGTAATAGCTTCTGCTCAGAATAACCCTTACATAATCAGCACTATTCAACTCCTATTTATATTGTGTTAATATTTGTGCCAGTAGAAAACACTTATGAGAATCTATCCAGAACAAAAGAAGCAACCAGCGAGTCATTACTCTTGTATGTTCTGAGTTCTCTGTCTCTTTAAAGGCCATTCTCCACAAATTAATTACCAGACTCAGGCAGGTGGAATCAAGCACTTTTCCATTAAAGCTTGTTTGTTTGAAACAAAACCAAGTAAAATAAATCCTTTAACATGGAAGGGAAGAACTTGTGAGTTTTCACACAATGTTCTGTATCAAGCCAAAGATCTGAAAGAACAGCAAGTACTAGCAACAGTTTTAATAACACAACAGTATCTACGGTGAAGACTTACCTCAAACCAACATTCCAAGCTATCCTAAGAGATAATATTTTTTGTCGTACAAAACATTACATCCTTTGTTTTGATATTACATGAACAAGTTGTGAAGACGCAGGTTCAAAAGGGTAGACAGAAATATCAAACCAGCTGAGTTTCAGACAGGACAGCTCAATACAGATAGGTCAGCTCAACCCTGCAAGTTCAGAGGTATGACCAAGAGTGGAAGGCAGAAATGGGTAAGGTGAAAGTGTGAGCTTATTAAGACTTACAATTCCTAAAACTCTAATTCATGTTTCCATTTTTTCCATAACTATTCTGTGTGCCTCTGAACTGTTCTTATCCATGTCAATGGGAAGAAGGTCAAAGATAGAGGACCTTAAATAGGTGTTAGTACCCTCTTTGAAAGAACTTTTGAAACAGCTTCAAAGGACTCCAATCCCAAGATCCACACAAACACTATTAAAAAAAAAAAAGGACTAGCTGTAACTTGAGATGCTCAGATCAGTGAACAACCTGCTACATTCTCTTTTCTTTGTCAGAGTAAAAAAAAGCTTTCTTCATGATGAACAGAGTAAGCCAAAGATTCTCTCATTATTGTTACAAGAAATAATGCCAGCTCTCATTCCTCTCCACATCCTCAAGTAAACCCAACACAGGAGGCCCAAAACCTTTAGTTCCTTTACAGAAAGCTTCACAGAAGAGGTTAGGGCTAAACAAATGCCCTTCATGAAAGAAAGGAAAGGTAAAGATGACTGCATTACAGTCAGACCTACAAAAGGCACCCTTTGAGTGAATTAATTTGCTAACACTTATTTTACCTGTGCCAGTTGCCAGTAAACCCCTTGAGTGGAGGTTCTGTGTATGAAGTGGACTACTTAGAAACAGTGAAAGCATAAGCAAGAGAGAGAGAACTGAAGTACCCTTAAAAGCAAGACTTGTATGTGCAAAGGGCATCAGTATTGAATACCAATTGGATGAATACATTTGTCAGTAGGTTAAGTAGTTTACAAGATCATTAACAACACTCTATTGTTCTCAATTTTATAAGCAATATCTTAAGTTATTTAAATTTACATTTTAAAAACTATTCAATACATGACACTGAGCAGTAAATTGTTTATACAACTGTAACTGTTGAATGAATTCCCTTTAAGAACTGCCTTTACCTTCCAGGGTTTAATGCTGACAGCACATGGATACTGGGTTGAAAATATATCTCATGTGCTCATTAGACAACACTACCTGCTCGCCCTCCTACAGGCTCTGTGCACCTCTACAGCAACCAACTGACAAGAAAGGAAGGTGGACCTAGGAGTCTATGCCTAATATAAGAAGTACACTGAATATGCTCAGAGTCTTTACATGGCACTGAGGCCATCCAGCACAGACAGATGGCGTCCATAGCATTAAGCTCTGACACTCAGCTGGAGTGTTAACCTGGCTGTTAGTATCATTCTCCCAGACTCATGGCTCAGGAAGATTGTTATCACACTTGGAAAGTGACAGATGCCCTGGACCAAAACTCTGTCAGGGATGGTTTTAACAGTTTTAGAGCAGATAAAGTTCCAGAGCCTAAGAGCTTTTCCTATCATTATTTTATTCATATCTACAAAGGATAGCCCAGTAGTGCTAAACAACATGAACAAAAGCAAAACAGGGAGTTGAATATTCAGAAGCCAAAAGGCACATCTAAGAAATCACTGCAAGTACTGTGCTTGCTCAGGTCAGTGGTCATGACACACATCTGCTAAGTATCTACTGGAGCTCAAACCAGCAGTAAACAAGGCAAAAATAAAATATCTTTAAAACAAGGTAGAACTGACTGATAAAACGCTGGCACTGGAAACAAGACATCCATTAAGAAAGCCACAAGGTTCTCTCTGTGCCTTAACAACAGGGTGATAGGGCTTTGCCTTCTCCTGCCTGGGCCGTGTGGTTGGAGTTCTCACTGCTGAAGACCAAATCAAAAACGTCATGGAGTACCTCAGCCTTCTTCATACCCTGGATAACCAGGTCCCCCCTTTCCTTCCAGACAGGGCTTGCATTTTCCCTATTCTTCCTCTTATCACTAATGTATCTGTAGATTTTCTTGTTGCCCTTAGTGACCCCAGCCAGATTTAACTTTATCAGGGCTTTGGTTTTCTTAACCTGAGCCCTACCAACTCAGACAATTTCTATTTTCCTCCCTTACTTTACCCTCTGTAAAAATTTTACTCATTAAAGATGAGTACTTAATTAAAATCTGTTTTCAGCTACCAGTCTTCAACAGATGGCTTTCCATGTTCAGTAATGCCCTATAAATACAGCTTTGTCCAACAAATACTTGCTATCATTCTTACCATGTTTAGCCTTGCCTTTTCACTGTTTTCAATGCTATCTGGAATAAAGATGCTCTTCAGTTAAAACAGCCTTAGCTTCTGTATCTGAAGTGACATGTCTGCTTTCTTTTGCAATTCTGATAAATGTACAGTGTCTTAAAGCTATATAAAAGTGATGCCAAGAAATCCCAAGAGGCTGATTTTCTTAGAATAATCTTAAGTCAACTAAGCTTGATTCAAAATCCATCTTCATTTCCTCCTCATCTAAATCCCAGCTTGACAGAATGCTCCTTATTAGTTATTTAGGAGAGGCCAAACTCAAGCCTTGGGGTCAGCAACATAATCGATCATCAAGAAAAGAACAGAAAATATGCAGCAGCAGTCAGGCTCCCTCACAAATTCACAGCTACCACAGACACTTTAAATTCATTCCTAAAAGGAAAAAAAAAAAAAGGAAAGGAAAAAAAAAGAAAAGAAAAGAAAAACCAGCTAATTCAACCTTTCATTTGGACACAGTGCATCTGTAAACACCACCACAAAACAATGAGGAGACTGACACAGTGCTCTGTACTGGGGTACACAAGTCAGTCAGTCAAGAGTAAAACACCCCACAGCACAGAATGATTCAACATGGGCCACCACATTTAATAACTGAAACAGGTCTGTTTTACACAGATCCTTAAATCCTCATAAGTGTAGTTTGAGAATACACCTTTCCAATAAAACCCACCAAACTATTTCCTATTAAAAAAACCAAACTGCTCCCTCACCACCCTTGGTCTCACATCTTCACCTTCCACTGTTTGCCACATCCCCAGCAGTAACAAAACAGTACTTTCAGGATTGTAGTGTGAGAAGGAAATGCTGAAATGCTCTTATTTAAAATAAATTTTATCCTAAAAAATCTCCTATGATCCCACTTCACCCCCACCTCAATTCTATTTACAGACCACAGCAATGCAAGACTGTGAACAACTCTTTAAAAAAGTGTGTTTATTCCTAGATTGTATTTCTGTTATATTTCAGTATTTGTTAGAGCAAACTGTAAAACATTTAAACACCAGATTTCAGAAAAGAACAGGGTAAGAGGTGTCTACAAAATGCGTTCATAATTCCACTGACACCTCAATTTTTCAAATGCTATTTCTACTTCATTTTTGATTGAAGTACATAGACATTAAAAAAAATTCCTTATGATTTTCTTAAAGTAGGTTTTCCAAAGTATTACTTTCTGGCCAACAAATTATTGCTCATAAAGAGATTAAGACTATCAACATTATACAAACACATACCACACAAGTAGTTCCAACCACTCAAAGCCTCCTGCACCTTACGCCTGGCTCTAAACTGCAGGCAGGTATCAGGTAGTGGTTCCCAGCACTTCCATGAGTATACCAGAACTTACAAGCCCCACGTGAACGTGCTTCCTCTGACCTCTCCCAATACATTTGTTTCATTACATCGTCCACCTGTACATTTTTTTCAATTTGTTTTGTTTTCCAGAAGTCAATTCATAAATTATTAGAAGAACACAAGTTTCCTCAGTTCAAGATCCACATCTTGTTTCCATCTGAATAGTTTTAAATCAGTTATCCCCTCTATCCCCTATGATACTTTAGGAGAAGTCTATACAGGTACTTACCACCAAGTAAGGCTACACAAAGCAAATAAACCATGTGAATTCATCATAATGAAGAAGAAAAAAGCATTTTCATTACTTCTGCTCTCTTTTGCCCCTCACAGCACGTTTTTGTTAACAGTTTGCCATTGTTTTCAAGTATGCTTTAAAGCAGAAATAACACCATTTCCATACTGTAATGGCTTTTGCTCATTTTCCTCATTCCAGCTTCCTACCAAAAAATGAATGCACTTCAATCAAGGAAGTCTTTCACCTTTTCTGAGGCTCTTCCTTTACTGATATACTACTTTTTCAGAGGCCCTGTAAAAACCTGAGGCAGCATTCCACCGTCTATTTCCAACACATTTTTTGTATTTCAAAAGTCATTCATCTTCCAAACAGGGTTGACATTTTCCTAAATGCTAGTATCTTACCAGCAATATGTTGCCCTAAATGAGAGGTCACATGTTAGTCCATAACTAGTTTTAAGTTTTGCTCAATTAGATTTTTTTGGATGGCTGCACCAGCATGGTGCTTCACAAAAAACATCACTGCTTTTCAGGTTTTCACAAAGGAGTAGCCTAATTTGCTATTAAAGTAGAAAGCCTGGAAACACTACAGTGAGAACCACAGATAAGTGAGTTATAAAATAGATCTTCTGGCAAAGCAACATTTTCTAATCTTCTTGATACATTAAAGCACAACAAAGCTACTTTGGAAAATGAAACTAGAAGAGATCACTCTCCAAACTTCAACTAGCCACGGAAAGCTCAACCATGACTCCTTCCGAAGACACTGCAAAAACCCAAGACACAGTAATGCACATGAGTGAGAAAACTAAGCACAAAATTGTCTAAGAGGAATTGTTACTTTCAATCAAAAATAACCTCTTGTCTGTACCAGAAGACAGAGCTTTTCAAGTACAGGAGCCACAAGGAAGTTGGAAATAACTAGCTGATCCTAGAAGAATAAACACTGTTTGAATTGAACATATTAAAAAATAAGAGTTATTTTTGAGCTTCAAGTTCATCTTCAAGCTTAGCAGAAACCAAAATTATTTCCTTTGACAGAAACATTGATTTTACAGGCTAGACCAGTTTTTTAACAAAATTGCACTAAATACCAGAAGAAAATCTCATCCTTTTCCGTCTCCTTAAACTGTGCCGGAAGACTAAACTAGGTTTCACAGAATGCAGTTTTTTCAGCTTGTTTCAAAAGTACCTCAAAACTGCAGGCCATAAGAAATAAACACACTGTCCCCATTCTTATCAGTACAGAGTTATGCTACCTGTAGACACTTGTGGGACAGAAAACTTCCCTGCCTAAAGCAGTTCTCTAGACTCAATACACAATGCTTACCACTTCTGCATGACTGGGCACTAAGCAGTGAACATCTTCCACATTTCCATAGAGAGATGCAGATCTTTTGAAACAAGTGCAAACTGGAAGGAATTCAAGAATGCACTTTACAAAGCTATGCATACTCTTTTTGCCTATTCAGTGCCCCATCACCATCCTTCACTTCTCAAGGAAAGTGCATACAGTATCATGTATAACAAACACTTTTGAGGACATCTGTACTTACTCCCCACACACTTTCAGCGCAGCCTATTTCACTGATTCAGCTTTTGTGCTCAAAATCCCCTAAATGGTTACATGTGAACAAGTTATTGCAGGTATTTGCTGTCAAGGTGACAGGAATAAAACTGAGTGCAAAGAAACAGGCTTTAGTCGTAGATCTTCAGTCAGGTTCTTCAAAGCTGTAAACAGCAAATAACCACTATTGAGAAGCAATGTAGGCTAATGAATGTTGCCATTAACTGAGCAAAAGAGTGGATCTCTCGGTTACCAATTTAAAGATACCAGTAATGGTACTGACCTCCTTTATCAATGGCTCTGATACTTACTCATCAAAAGCATTTAGGAGGAAAGAAATAACTTTTTATTAACAGTTTTCCCTTATTTGTATAGCAAATGTTTTTGTTCCTCTCATCCTTTGGAAACTTGCCTTCCCTGGTGCTATAGCTTAGCTGATGCACAAGTGCTGTTACTGCTGTTACCCTGCTGCTTCTGCAGATCAGGACTTGAAGATTTACTCATCTGTTTGGATGGAACAAGAACAAAAACCAACACTTGACCAAGAAACAGACACCAGATTTGGGGAAATGAACAAACAAGGACATTTAACAGAGCCAATTTCCCTTCACCAGAATAAAAGTCCTCAGGTAATATAAATTCTATTTGTTTCTTCCACTACCAGATTTGAATTGCCTTTCCCTATAATGGTTTTCTCACAAAAAATCTCAGCTATACATCCTAAAGGAGAATCAGGGGTTAAGTCAAGCTGTGGGAAAAAAAATCCAGCCTTTTCAAGCTGCATGCAATAAGTGATAGGAAAGTTAAAAAAGTCAGCATTGACTTTCCCACATATTCAGACAAATGAACCAAAAAAACCCCAAAACCCACAAAATGAAGAATGTATTTATCCCAAACAGAATACCAGCATCCTTAAAACATGTTTCATCTCTTGAGCAAGAAACATAATTTCACAATGAACAGATAAACCAAATAAAAACAAGGAATTCCGAAGGGGAGGAAGAAACTGCTACGAGCAGTTAGACCAGAAACATGCTCAAGATAAATAACAAAAGGCTATCAAGGACTTTGCTCCCCAGCATTAAGCCCAGTTGTTACTGTAATGCAAATGAACTGTCAACATCCTAGCCAGCACAGTTGGAAAGGTTTATCCTAGCAGTCACATGCATTTCTTTTCTTCCAACTGCTGGCTAGGCCTCCAGCATGGAATTTGCAATCCCGTATGCAGAAATATGGGACTGTGACAAGATGAGCTTTGTGAAGATGTATTAATCAAAAGAGGACTTTAAACTTACAGAAAACAAATATGAAATCCTGCTGTACTTCATTCTAGTAATACTGAACTCTGTGTTAGATATGCCAAATAAAGAAATACTAATATGTTCTGGCACTGCAGTCTAATGCATACAAATAGAAAGCATATGAAGATTCCAGGCTTTGCAAGAGCTCAAATCAGGAAAGAAAAGAAAAATGTCTTGTATAGAGAAGCTGCTAAAGTTTATAAAAGAAATGGATCTGCACAGAGAGAAGCTACAACGCTGTAGCTTCAGAGTTTGCACTGCCCAAAGCACAGCAGCAGTGCAGGCTGAACTGACAGAGGACAGACCAAGGCTCGCCCAAAGGCAAGTACATGTAATCCTTGTGACAGGAATGATAGCTTGTATCACCGCAAAAGGACTCCAAATGAAACAAACCCAGAGCGGGCTCTTACACAATAAAGCCTGCTCTCTGGTTTATTTCTGGATCAACTTCAGCTGGACTCTACTTGCCCAAAAACTTTATTTACAGCAAATACAAAGGATGGATGCAGAAGTCAATTACTCTCCCTCAGGTACAACCCTGTAATCACAATCCAGTAAACCCTATGGAATACAAGAACAACAAGGAAATGAAAACAAAACAAACAGCCCAAACCCAAAAAGTTTGGCAGGAACTTTGAGTCCTGTAAAAGGCAGGAAGGTATAAATATAACAAGCAAATTAAGACCCTTATTCATTTTCAGGAAATGCTTTTTATGTTAGCTGCACTCCAAGTTAAAATCAGGTTCCCTATCCCTATGTGAAAAATCAACCATTGTAAAATAGTATTTAATAAAACATACTTAGCATAAACGAAGTGCAGACTTCATGCAAACCATTTTGTCTTCAGTATGACATGCTTCAAGAAAATAAAACTAGCTAAACTGATTGTCATAGAGTGAACTAAGCAAAATGAAGCAGTATCAAGTCTTCAATTTTACAAATAAAGAGTTTAACCATTTAACAAAATATTTATAACTAAACTTTTTTCAATTTCTAAACAGCCCAGCAAAGTTCTATCATAGTCAAAATCTCTAACTTTCCTAAAAGTTAAAAAAAAAAAGTCTTACTAAGCTTTAAAAACACAGATACAGAGCACATATTTTTGGTTTTAACAACAACATTTCGATTTCAATATGAATGACATACAGAAAACTAGAAATGAAATTATTGCTGAAGACAATCAGACTAGCAAACTTAGGCACTTTAAAGCATGCCTGCTTCTCACAAGAGTCAATTTCCTCTTTTAAAAAATCTTTTTTCCCATTGGTGAGATCATAGATTCCTGAAGAGACAGACCAATAGACCTTTATACTCGTGTCTACAGAGTAAGAAATACTGCTATTACCAGTTTGGATATGAAATACAGATAAGTTTAGATGTAGTTAGGAAAATGTTAAG
Organism: Vireo altiloquus; assembly: GCA_013396875.1. Classification (NCBI taxonomy): domain Eukaryota; kingdom Metazoa; phylum Chordata; class Aves; order Passeriformes; family Vireonidae; genus Vireo; species Vireo altiloquus. The sequence continues at coordinate 1,252,791 of VZRF01001586.1, forward strand.
TTGAAAAAAAAAACAAAAATCAGTGGTCAGAAGACAAACACTTATTTTTCCTCTAGCAAAATGAAGGAATTTATTTTCCATTGCTAGTTACAGCATGACCATGTAAGACTCATCTGTGAAGATTAACTTAGTTCAAGACAAAAGAATGCATCACAATCTGAATGAACAAATGCATTTCACTTACCAAAAAAAGAAGTAAATTTTTACCACAAACTACATTTTCAGTAGACTGCTGACAAAGCAGAAGTCGTGTAGTGGCTTAAAGGCTGCGTTCTTTCCAGCTTATCAAGTGTCTAGATATATACAAAATAATGTGAGCAGTCAACTGCTTGCACACAGTTCTTAAAACCTTCCCTTCTGTGGTTTGTAACTATCATTTTCTGAAAATTACTTGCTCAGTTACGTTTTTATTATTATAGTCTAAAAACTGTTCTGGTTACTGTTATAAAAAAAGACAAGTACTAGTGACTGCTTCACAGATTTCAAAATAGGGCAGTTTACAAGCATTATCCACATAACAAATGATGACTTAACATTCAGAGCATAAAATTTATCTCGCTATGACTTTATGAGAACATGACAGTCTAAATAATGTCACTGGCAAAGAATGCTTTAAACTATGATAAACTTGATCTGTTCAAGTTTAGAATAATAACTGGGGGGGTTATATCACATCTTCTCAGACCAGTTAGAGCAATTTATACTCAGGAGACCACAAGTGAACAGAAGGAGTAAAGCACAAAGAAGATGGGAGTTAGTCACAATATAGAAGGCAGAAACACATAAAATTCCAAGAAAAAGAGTAAATAATTAATTTTGAAGGGTTTTCCTGTACAAAGACAGATTTTGGGGTCATTAATTCAGATGAAGCTATGCCCCATTTCATGGCATTCAGTCTCCCTCCTGAAAAAAGATACAAATACAACATAGGAAAACTAGCCTTGAACGTTTTCCCTTCCTTTCTACATCGAGGGAAAAAGAGGCACAAGCAGTTCCCTCACTACCTTTCAGGTAGTTTGCACCTTACTCACAGTACAGAGCCAGACTTTCTCAGTCATTTCTTGGTTCTTCACCCTGTTGGCAAATGAAACCGTCTGATTCCCAGTTAGTTAAGGGAACCTCTGCCCAGAAAACAAAGGGAAAGTACTGTGGAAAAGTACTGAAGGACTGCCTGTGTGCTCATGAAGTGGGCAGTCTGCTAGCCACAGCAGAAGCTAAAGGTGATCTCTGGCCTATGCCCATACCTGTGATCTGAACGTGTCTGCAAAGAGGGAAGGCCTAAGAATAGCACCAGGTAAGCTCCAAGCAAGTTATCACATAAAACCTAATGATTCAAACAACCTCAGTGCTTCCAGATTCTTCCAAAAGGACAAGAAGGTCAGAACACCCTATAGATTTTCCCAGATTAAGTAGCACAAGACACAGTAATAGGGCACATATCCAGAGAGACAGCATACTCATACCCAGACCTTCTGTGGAATCCACAGGTTTCATGGCTGGCCATCAGTTTTGTATTTACAGCTATTGCAAATTCAACCAGAATAACATTTGTTGAGAGTGCTTTTTTTTTTTTTTTGAGGGAGAGAGACACCACGGAGTAACAAACAAAGGAAAAGCCTGGAAGCAGTTACCAGTGCCCACTTAAGAGCTCCTCATCTCCTTTTGCAAAAAAATTATTCTAATCCTAAAACAGGGCCAATTTCTACCTAAGTAAGCTTAAAGTTCTCTCCACCGATCCAGAAATATGTGGCATGTCTCACAGCCTTTGCTAAAAGGTTGCAGAAGGCACACAATGGAACAGCTGCTGTGTTCCACTCCAGTGACAGCTACATTTCAGTGGTGGATTAAGTGGCCCAGAACCATTTTTACCTAACTCACAGGGGCATAGTTAAGGCTGTTTATAAAGCCGTGCAATGATGGGACATACTAAGTATCTTTATACACTCTAGCACAGTCATGCTAGGTAAAACACTGCAAGACACAGAACTTGAAAACTCTACAGTTACAAATTATTGTCTTTGTCCTGCTGTTATACTGCAACGTATTATTATTTGCATTTTAATGTTCCTGCATACACCTTCGGGGTAGGAATCCTATTATCTGGACTATCTCTAGTAATTCTACAGTGCTTTATCAAACATAATAGTGAAAAGCAACCACATCCAATATACACTAACTCCTTATCATCCTCCCTCTAAATTACAGTAGAAAGCAGGATTCAGTAGTAATGAGGACACTCAACTGAGAAGTTTCCTTAGCTAATTTTGTTTGGAGTTCCATTGCACCTTAAAGATTTGGGGAAATAACAAATCTATATTTAAACAAGTGTGCCTGAAGCTTTCTAACAGGTCAGACAGCTCAGCAAAATGAAGCAGCAAGTACATGTACAGCCATGAACACCTACACTCTTTCTGGTAACAATTTTCTCTAAGAAAGTGATGAACACAAAAACCAAAATACATTTCTTCCATAGGGCAATTCTTCAATTAAAGAATTTTTTTTAGCTAAAAGAAGATACAAGCTAGAAATATTAGAATGGAGAGAATGACTAACACCTTCTTAGCTATAATCACAAATAATTGCCTCTTCTTATACTAATGAGCAAAGCAAAATGGAAAGTAATTTAGACAATTCATTCAGGGTAATAGCTTTGTGAGCTAATATTACTGCCGAGAGATCCATTCTCAATTTCCTCGAGTACAATAATAGAGCAGCACTAAGTTTTTCACTTCAGGGAGCTTTTCTATTCTATGTAAATATAAATAGAAATCCCATTATCTATTGATAAAAACAACAAAGTGAGTTAAATAAAGTTTCATATGTTACACTTTCATATAACAGCCATCAGCTCCTTGGATCACAAGTGTAAATAAAACATTTCACTTACTGAAATCAATGAGAAACCTTCCAAATCCTTGCCTTTGGTATTGGGGCATGATCATTATGCAGGAGACATTGTACTTCTGCTGGCAAAGCTTTTCCTGTGGGAAGGAGAAACAGATCAAGTATGTCAAAGCACTGCTGAAGTGGGCAATTGCTTGCACCTGCTACTGTCCTTGTACAATATCCCAATAAGGTGAACAGATGCATGGGTTCAGTACCAAAGTCAAATAATTCCATGTTAATATCTAATTTTAAGAAAGAAGTATCAAACATATCCTTCAGAATATTTTTTAAATTAGTTAACCACTTGGCATCTTAAAAATTAAATACATTATCTGAACAGCCTAATAAAGTTTAACTGCTGTAAAGGAGGAAGACAGTAAGAAGAGGGAAATACTTTCATGGTTCACTGACCATTCTCTCAAGGATATAAAAGTGGAATACAATATCCATACACATGGTGAAGTTGTATTTTCTGTAATTGCTACACTAAGTGCCTGCAGGTTTTCATCTTTGTCTTCTCTCTGAATATGTGGTCAGGGTGAGGAGAATGCCATATGTGCAGAACTAAGAAGTTATACTTGAAGCATACTAACGTTTTCAAAGCTAGATGATTCAGCTAGATTATCACCTGAACCCAAATCAAGGCGGAATGCTCAGGAACAAAAGCCTTCAGACAGAATGAGGTCACATACAGGCAGTGGAGGCAAATATTACACTGATTGTTTAACACAACAGAAGCTGAGATTAGAAAGCTGTTCTAAATATAGAAGTTTATAGGTTCTTTCCAATTTATTGATAAGAAGGAAGAGCTTTGTTACCTCTAAAAGATTACACCCCAAAAATCAACAATAAGCAGTTCTGAGGGAGACCAAAGCAACCAGAACTATCCAGGTCAGTGTAACTGAGAAGGAGTTGTGGTAAGCACACGTAGAGTTTAAGACACCAGCTATCATTTCAGCCTCCACACAAGACAACACTAGACCAGTGATGACATGACAGGATCACATGCCAGTACATTCATTCCCAAATATTCTGTCAGATACTCAAGCCATATTTCACAAGGTTTCTTGGTTTCTACAGTATGGGTAAATATTTTCTCTGTACAGGCTTCCCAAACTCTCAAGATTGCTGCTAGTAAGAAGTCCACATCCTGGCAACACATTTATAACCAGGTAAGATAAACCAGAGCATTTCTGCCAGCACAAGCACACACACACATATTCTTTTTAAAAAAAGGTGGCGGGGGGAGACAGATGACATGCAGTAATTTGAGATGAAGATTTTTCCCTAAGTTTTGGTGGCGATAACATTTGTGATCATCAGGTCCCATTGTGATCAACACAGACTGGCTAAAAGCAACAGGGGTGAAGTGGAGGAAGAAAACATATCCATTGTCTGAGGGATGGTGTGCTAGTGACACCCTTCACTCTGCCACCTCAGTAAAGGCAGGACATGGAGATCCATGTGGCACCAAGGATACAAGGGTTATTGATGTGTTAGAAACCATGGAAGCACCTGAGAATGGTCACACAGGACTTAGAGCTGCTCCCCCCAAAAAGGCAACAGGTGCACCTACACCAGTGCACATAGCATGGTCAGCAAACAGGAGTAAACGGAAGTCATTGTGCAGCAGGAAAACCATGACATAGTTGCCATCACAGAGCCATGGTGGGATGACTCACACAACTGGAGTGCTGGAACAGATGGCTGTAAACCCTTCGGAAGGGATATGGGAGGAAGAAGAGGCAGTGAGGTAGCTTTGTATGTTAGGGACTGTGTTGACTGTTTGAAGCTTAATCACAGTGATGAAAGAGTTGAGTGTTTCTGAGCAAGAATCAGAAGGAAGGGCAACAGGGCAGATACCCTGGTGGGAGTCTCTTATAGACCAATCAACCACAATGAAGGAGCAGAGGAATTATTCTATAAGCAGCTGGGGTTAGTCTTATGATCAGTAGCCCCTGTTCCTGAGGGGGACTTCAATTTACCAGATGTCTGTTGGAAATATAGCACAGCAGAGAGGAAGAATACTAGGAGATTCCTGGAGTGTGTGGAATATAACTTCCTGATAGAGCTGGTGAGTGAGCCAAGCAGGGAAGGCATACAGTTGGACCTGCTGCTTGTGAACAGAGGACTGGAGGGTGATGTGATGTCCGGAGGTTGTCTTGGGCATAGTGATCACGAAATGATAGTTTCTGTTTCTTGAAGAAATAATGAGGGGGGTCAGCAGAACTGCTACCTTGGACTCCCAGACTTTGGCCTGTTTAGGATGCTGGTTGAGAAAGTCTCTTAGGATGCAGTTCTGCAAGGCAAAGGAGTCCACAAAGGCTAGATGCACTTAAAGAAGGAAATTTTAAAAGATACAGGAGCAGACCATCCCCACGTGCTTCAAGATGAGCACACAGGGATGACCAGACTGGTTGAGCAGAGAGCTTTGTCTCAAGCTCAGGGAAAATGAGAGTCTATCACCTTTAGAAGAAGACACAGGCAACAGGAGGGCTTCAAGGCTGTTGTGAGTTTTTGCAGGGAGAGTATTAGAAGGGCCAAAGCACATCTAGAACGCAAACTGGCACTACCATACAAGACAATAAAAAATTCTTACTCTAAACCACCTACATAATTGCTGTGGGTGGAAGTACAGAATTCTCCACTTCCAAGAAGGGGGCATGGTTTTGGGTAGAGGTAAAAGAGGGTGTACAGAGGGTCCACACACATTTTTTCCAGAGGAAGGGGCAGCAAGCAGCACAGTGGAGTGGTGCTGGTCCTGACTGGAGGATTGTCCACCATTTTTTTTTTCACTGTCTCAGGCTTGGGGGCTGGGGAGAAAAAAGTGTGGGGAGCAGTAGGTCACCTCTGATGCAGTGAGCATTTTGCATGTAATCACCCTATTTTATACAGTGTTGTTACTAGTATTGTTGCCATTACTGTTCTTTTTCTTATCTCATTGCTAGTTCGGGTAAATTGTTATCTCCACCCATAATCTTTGCTTTTTGCCTCTCTCTCACCAGAGAGGGGTGGGAAGAGGGAAGCGGCTGCATGGGGCTTAATTTCCAGCTGCACTTAAACCATAACAATGAGGAAAAGGCTGAGGTACTTCATGCCTTCTTTGCCTCAGTCTTTAATAGCAAGACCAGCTTACTGAGGGTATCCAGCCCCCTGAGCTAGAAGACAAACAGGGAGCAAGATGAAGCTCCTGTAATCCACAAGAAAATGCTTAGTGACCTGTCAGGCCACTTAAGACATCTACAAGTCCACTGGGCCCAAGGGAACTGTTGAAAGAGCTCACTGAGCCATTCTCCATCATTTACCAGCAGTCCTGGTTAACCATAAAGGCCTCAGTTGACTGGAGGTTAGCAACTGTAAAACAAACAAAAAGGGGTAGAAAGAGAGTTTGGGGAACTACAGGCCTGTCAGCCTGACTTCTGTGCCAGTGGAAGGTCACGAAGCAGATAATTTTGTCTGCCATCACATGGCACATGCAGGACAACCAGGGAATCAGGTCATCATAAACCATTGGGTTTATGAAAGACAGGTGCTGCTTGACTAACCCAATCTCCTTCTGTGACAGGGTGACCCACTTGGAGGATGAGAAAGGTTGTGGATATGTCCTGCTTGGGCTTTTCTCTTATCCCTGGTAAGTAGTGACAGGTCAAGAGGAAATGGCCTCGAGTTGCATCAAGGGAGGTTCAGATTGGACATTAGGAAAAATTTCTTCACTGAGAGGGTTATGAAGCATTGGAACAGGCTGCTCATGGAAGTGGTAGAATCACCATCTCTGGAAATGTTCAAAAAACTTGTAAATGTGGCACTTGGGAACACGGTTTAGTGGCAACCATGGCAGTGCTGGGGTAACAGTTGGACTCAACGATCTGAAAGGTATTTTCCAACATTAACAATTCTATGATAAGGAACAAAAATCAAGACACTCACCTTAAGCTGCAACAACTTAACTAAATGGAGAAAATATTTGCCTAAATAAAAGTTGATGTATTTGTCACGAGAAGTTCTGACTGGCATTAAAGACAGTGTAAATCGTGCCTACATGTCTCACTTTAACTCCAGCAAGGTCAGCCTCTTGGAACTATGTGGTCAGACATCCAAGAGATTACTGCATAATAGCCAGGTACTCTGACAAGACTTTTGGGCTTCTCCTCACTATTATTTTCCCACAAATCACTTATTCAAGAAAGAAAACATAGAGTCAATAGGAGGTAGCAATATGAGGATCAGGAGCTAGTGAATTTCTGAGTAACTGTACCTATTCATCACATCCCTTAGGGGCAAATTATGGACAATAATGGAAGCTTTTCCTGTTGCAGGCACATCTAACTATACTTGACCATTTTTCTTGGTCATCTTTGACAAGATAGTCCACTTAAGTATTATTTTTGTCAATAGCAGCCATCTATTTCTTGAAAATCAGCCACAACTGAGACATCCACTCTAAACAAGGCGACCACCATGAAGTTAGGCAATGCATTCTTACATGGGAGCAAAAAGTAACTGCATTAGATCAGACTGCACACAAGAGAGCAACATCACTGCCCATTTACATCTAAATAGCTGGAACTACCAGCAGTCAAGCCATGAAAACACATCAACATTCCAAGTACCTGCAACTTTTACAAGTTAGACTTGGCATACTAATGCAAAAATGTTGGGGAAGGAGAAAGATTTAAATATTCAACTGAAACCACAACAAATTCAGGAAACAAAACAAACGAAGAAACAAAAATCCCAAAACAAGAAAAAACCCACCCCAATCCATGTGGCTGAACTCATTCTTAATTTGCATCAGTTAGAAGCAAGAAAGTACAGTGTATTTGAGACAATGGACATAAATATATTAAGATTTATGGAGAGGCTTTCATGCTTATGGAATTTTTTCAAACTTCTGATTTTTCTTTGCTGTTGGCACAAGTATTAAGGAGAGCAGGAAATTACAAATATTAAATAAACCCACTTTAAAAATTTTTACCTTAGAGAAATATCCAACTAAATGGCAGCCTTTCTCATCATTTTTTGTAAGGACATAGAAGAGGAATGGTTCAACATCATAATACAAGGTTTTGTGGTCCAGAAAGAGCTTAGCTAACAAACAAAGATTCTGACAATAAATTTTGCTCACATTTCCATCAACCTAGAAAAGCAAGACAGATGCAGTTATTTCCAAGACACAACAAGTTAGGACAAAACAACTTATTGAATCAATCATATCCTAGAAGGAAACGTGCACAGTATGGTGTTACAAGAAAAAAACAAACAAACAAAACACATCAAGGTTCAGAAGAGAAATGCCCCAGTTTCTTCTTAAATAAGAAATCGCCAGTTAGGGCTAATTACTTTGCATTTTTAAGTAACCTCTGAGTATCTGAATTTATTAAATAAAGTAACTTCACCTTTTAATTGTTCAAGATAGACTTACCTCTTTTACTTTATTCCTGGAATGAAAATAAGTATGACTGGCAGATAAGAAAAATACACTAGTTAAAACTGCATTAAACTGCTTTGCTAGAAGGCAGTGGAGTACAACGACTTCTAAAAAAAACCCCAAATGAAGAAGTGAATTATGTTGAATCCTTAAGGTGTAAGGCCAATGAGTAGCAAATTACATATCAATCACATCAATGTTTTGGATAAATTAGACAAGACAAAATTTCCATGCTATTGAGCGAGAGAGGTAAACTTCCTGGCTAAATACTACAATTAGTCTAGGTATATTACGAGTGTAAAGAGTCAAGCTGTGATTCAGACAGCTACAGAAAAGCCAGACACAAATGCAGATTTCCTAGATCAATTAGATACTTCCTGAAAGGCTCAGTCAAAGGCAACACATTTTTTAAATAATCTTTTTAATAGAAAGGTTTGCTTGCACTGATTTTTTTGATAATGACAGTAGCTGTATTTCATTCACAGAAAGAGACAAATGATAGGCACTGTGGAGAAAAAGAAGCCATCTTCTGTTCTAATTTGTTTTGAGTAAGAATCCTAGTTACAGATCTCAGCAAAATGCAAGCTTTTGGATACATTTAGGGATTTTAAAGGAACATCAGTAGTATAGTTGCATTAAGTGGATTGAAGAAAAAACATTCAATGATTAGCTACTGCTCATAAAAGCATCAGAATAAACTTGGAGACAGCTCTTAAGAGCCTATCAAATACATCAAGCTCTCTTACAACGCACTCCATTGTCCAAATGCTTTTTATTACTTTTCACACTTATTAGCAAGTGTGCAAATTAAGTGTGAGCACGAAGCAAGCAGAAATCACCACTGGGTAAGCCATAAGCCTGAAAACACAAATTATGTGAGCTGTCTTTTTCAATAAGAGCATTTGTACAGAAATGTAAAAAACTTCCTAAATTTCAGGTGAACACAGCTTGTTCATCAGTTTTAATGTGAGAAGGGGGGGAAAAGAGGGACGGCAAGCTCAAAAGGAAGCATCTGTCAAAAGTTGCTTGGCTACAGTATAGCAGCAAGCTAAGTCAAAGTCTGCTCTCAAATCTGTCAAAGTCATGCTCTGGGCAGAGGAACATAAATCACAAAATGCCAAACTTATTTCCATTTCTCTCAAAAACCCAAAACATGAAGGAAATCACACACTCTTCATTCTGCCTAAAAGAAAATGGTTGTACAGAATTCTTGAAAGGATCTGATGAAGAAGGACATCAACTAATGACTAAATTTCTATGGTAATCAGTGACAACTGACATTAACCTTTGAAACAAACAGACCCAAACCAACCACATTTATTTCAGAAAGGTTAACATAAGTGCTTACTGAAGCACCTAAGACAGACAAGAGGAATAAAAGCAGTAGAGAAAGAGTTGGGACGTTGCTTTCAGAATACTTTGCTTTCCATGTGTTTTTTTGCAGCAATCTCCCACCTCCCAATCCCCTTTCTCAGTATTTCTCTGTATTTTACTTTCTTTTTTTAAGAAGTTTTCATTCACATGTTGGCAGTAGTTAATAAAAATAAGTGGGAAAGCACAATTTGTCTATTACATTCTGTACAGTTCTTAACACCTGCTAATAGAGAAAATCAAGTTATTTCAAACAGACTGGGGCAATTTCACTTCTTGATAGGAAAAGAGGTAAGTCTATTTACAATGTAAGTCTTTTGCTGGTAGATCTACAATATTTATAAAAACTGCTCAAGTCAGGAAGGAAGCAACCCTGATGCAAATAACTATTTTTTAATAGCACAAACACAACCAAACGAACCAAAGAACGAAGTTAAAAAAGGACTTCAAGACTGCATCTATCGTTTGAACAGATAGTGGCAATGACCAAGCACAACAGACATTTATACAAATTGAGAATACAAGTTTGAAGAAGAATCTGTCATCTGCTGTTAAAGAGAAATTATCAATATATGCATCTAAATAACACTGTTCAGAAAAGAAATCCTAGCAACCCTAGCAGTCTTTTCTGTTATTACTACCTGTAAGAATGCTTGAGAAACTGGAATGTGAAAGTTAAGGCATAGTTTTAATAACTGCAGGTATGCTATTTGAAACGCAGAACTCTCTTGGCCAGGACTTAAAACCTCACACTTAAAAGAAGTAATCTCCCAAAAGAATAACATAGATTAATGAATCTAAAGTCGAGGTTGTGGGATTTTTTATCTTTCAGGGCAAGTTCCTCAAACATCCAAAATGAAGGCAAAAGCACTTAGGAGCTACATTTGTCATTCTAGAACACACAAGAAGCTGTTTTACTTGCTTTTTTACTTTAGGAGCACCTACATTACGATTACTCTTCTCCCTATACCCAAGACACTCAAACAGCCAGCAATGAATGGGTGGCAAGAGGTACTTTTGCTGAGAAGGGAAAGGCAAACCAATCGAAGATGAGAACTGCGAAGGAAGCCCTAAGATTCACAATTGTTAAGTACCTTAAAGAGGTTAGCTAATGCAAGAAGTACAAGTAAGCACAAATCATGGAAGAACATGGAAGGGTAGAACAGAATAGGGAAGACAGATCTGGTTCTGCAGTATAAGCAGAATCTCAACTTGGATTTGTGAATAAGAAGAATCTCCAAGGAAGTATTTAAGCATGTTGTAAGTTTTCACTAGTTCTACAGCCGGTCTGTAACATGTACAAATGGGTTACTTTCAAAAAGCTCATACTTCTGATATACCTACCTCAAATACTGAAAGGTCATTTCTTCTGTAGATTTCATTGGCTGGAGGATGAAACCAGCCACACTTCTCTGAGTGCCTTAACAAAATGTTTTTACTTTTCATGTATTTAAGACAGAATTCACACAGGTAAAGCTTTGGTAATCTGTAGGAAAATCAAGAAGATATTTTATACAAAAATTTTGTTATATTCTGTAAACAAAGTTACCACAAATGAAAAGCCCTTCCCATTCAAATATAAGGTACCATATGTAAATGCTGATAAAGCATAACAAAATAAATAAATACAACATTAGAGTGAGTGATTAAACATTCACACACTAGTCATCAGAAAAGCCAAATAAGAAAAGTTCAGATTCAATCAATCAATTAATCACAGTGAACCTAATTCAACAGAGTTGTGCTGTGGTCAGTTAGTTTGTTGTCCAGCCTCTCATAGATCTCAGTAACTTCCCCCTTCCCACACTCCACCTAAGCTTTTGCTGTGGTTTCCATCTAAGTAAGCACACTGGAGTAATACTTCAAATTTCACCTTTCTTGTTCCAAGTAAAGATAAAGGAAGCACAAAGCAGGATACAGGGGACCACCTTTCCTTTAATTTCCCTTACTTTGCATCTGGGGAAGGCTAGGAGATTACTTTTCTTCCCACTGTCTTCTAAATACTTGGGCAAGACAGCAAACTGTAGTAGGATTGTGCCCACTCACCTCCACCTAAACTATCACTTTACTACAGAAGACAACCCCAAAGAGTTCACATACAGGCAAAACATCTTCCTTGTACACACCTCCACAACACAGACGAGTGCACTTCTCTGGGGAGGATCCAGTTCACACTACATACAAGTAACCCACATGCCCTGTGTTTTACATACCATCACAAACCACTCCCTTTGGTAATTTTTATGGCTACTTACCTTCATTTTTAAATTACTGAAGCAGTTGAAGACTGGTCTATAAATTAATTAGTCTGCAAAGTTTTAGAGCAAAGGACAATCTTTACCTGCTCTGAAGGTACTAGCACATCCTGGGATTACAGCCATTGTTTGCACTACTCCAGTATCCTAAGGAAGCTCATCAACATAAAAAGTAGTTTGAACTATTTGTTCAAACTCTCACTGCACTCGGCTGAGAGCCACAGTGCCTCTTACAATGTCAACCCACTCTAGCCTCATACTAATAATTATCCATCATTATGCTTCTATCTAGGATTAACTTACTTGATGGAATAGGTTACTCACTTTCACAATATGATATAAATTGAGGGAATAAAAACTTAACACTTTAAAAGCAATGGTAATAATAGCAAGTAGAAATGCTCTCCACACTTCTTTAGCCCTTGATTTTATATATTATTGATACATGCCATATCCCTCATTCCCACCACACAAAAAAAAGGGCAGTTTAAAGTAACACAATGCAACAGCATTTTGGAACAGATCACGTTGTTTGCTATAGTAGAAGAGCTTGACAAACAGTTCTGAATCTCTTCCAGTGTGCCACAGAGACAGTGGATTAATAAAACATTTATTTTTAGCACACACAAAACTCTGCAGAAACCTGCTCTACCTGACTCCAAGGTGCACCCTTGCAAAGATAACCAGAAATTAGATGTTGTTGCCACAGTTTGCCCACTTTGACTTTATTTATTTAGCATGTCCCCTGCTCCTTAGAAAAAAGGAGATTAATAAATGCTGGATCAAAAACAAGATTAATTTGTCTAAATGGCCAGAAGCTGGACATACCTCATTGCAATGGTCTGAGAAAAAAAAAACCAAAAAACAACAAACCAAAAAAAACCCCAACAAAACCAAACAAATAAATGAAAACAAAACCAACAAAACAAACAACAAAAAAAATCTTGAACAAAATCACACCAATACACAATTGCAAGTTGACATTTATACAGGACTACGAAAAAATTAGTCTTTTTATTGCATCTTTGATTTAGAACTAGATAAAAAGAAAGACAAATCCTTGTTCTCAGTTATAATTACAAAAGCATATTTACTTTTAAAGGCATTAAATTATAAGTGGTTACAAAAGAGTAAAAAGTAAGTTGTAATTTTCACATCAGAAAAAATTCCAACCATGTCTGGCAATCTTGACAACTTGCTACCTTGCATATTCCTGTGGGTAAGGTGAAGAGTACCAGGTCTGGATCTCGTATTTTCCAAACTCAATCACTGAAGGGTATCGCCCACTTGTTTCACCAGTGTTTTTACACCCAATTTTCTGTCAGGTAAAATTTAAAAAAAAGTATTAGTTATAGAAAAGTAAAAGAAACTTTAGCTTTATTTAACCAATTTCACCTGCTGAAAGCATGAGAAACCTGAAGTATCCAAATCACTTGCTTAAGCTTTTTAAACCTTGACAGAGGACAGAGTCTGCAAACAGCAGAAGATCAGTCAAATAAGAGGCACGACAGCCCCAAGTCCTCTTCTCCCACAGCATCTAATGTGAGGACTTCTCTATAGTTCTGGTGCAAACTCAAAGCTGTCCTTTTGCCAAAACAATGACAGAAAAGGTATCAGCACAACCCTTCTAGACTAACTGCAATTTACCTCAAAGAGTCAAGAATATACTAACACACTAAGTTCAGCTATGATAATGCATTTAAGCTGATCAGAAAATGACTGCAAGACTCTAAAGGGTTAGCAATACATAAGAGTAAGAAAGGTGGGGAAAAACAAGCAATTTCAAAGTCAAAATTTAGAAACCTTACCACCTAACATTTTTGGGGACTGCATATGAAATATAAAGAAAGTAAGAGGTGGGAATTCTTTCCATGAGTAAACAGAAGTACAAGCTAATGATGAAACTGAATCTTTAAACTCAGTTTGAGTCTGCTGGTTAACACACTATGAATGAAGACTGTAAAAAAAATCACTGTGTTAATCCACACAACAGGTAATGTCAGCTCTTGTACACTGACCCTGAAAAAAAATTAGGTGACTTCCATTACTGGAAAAAACCACACAGCCATTTATGATGCCTCTTTAAGAAGGCAGCAATTGAAACATTACATTCGTCTACCTTCTGACACAGGTTCTCAATGACACTGTTTGTTCATTTCATGGACATAGAAAAGTAAAAGTCTGATTCACTAGTCTGATTCAGCTCAAGTATTATCACTGCTAGAAAAAGTCTACAGTACTTAAACCTGGGGCATGGCAAGTAATCAAGTAAAATGAATTTAAGCCCAGTTTTCTACCAAGCAGTATTTTCTAGGACAGACAGCTTTTCAGAGTATCTGCATTATTTGCAGAGGAAAATCATTAGGCACATCCTTACTGGCCAGTATCCTGTCAGTCCTGACCAGGATGTCAGCTACTTTTAAACTCTATGTTTGATCTTGTAGTCCTGTGTACAAAATGCTCAAGTATATCTTTCAACATCTATCTTAAGTGTCACTTATCATCTGACCCATTCCAGCATGATGTCTTCTTGTCTCCTATCTGTATATACAGTGTCTCCCAAATAAATTTCACAGCAAGCACAATGCATTAGATAAAAAGGAATATATTAGAAATGAAGATGAATAGACTGAAAATTAACTGAGTTTTTAGTTACAGAAATAACTATATTTTATGCAACATGATTCTTACCTCAAGGGAAAGTTCTCGAGCCTGCTTAAATACTTCCAAATCCTCCTGTGTAACAGTGTCCTTGCTTCCCAACAGAAATACATCTGTATTTTCTTGTTTGATGCTTAGTTTGATTTCAGCATCTGTTATTTAAAACCAGCAAAAGGTTTATTCACAAACGTGAAGGTTACATGTACGTTACCAAAGTGATACTACTAAATAGGATTGCAACTATGGCTGTTATGACTCTCCATTTTAATCAAATTTGGGATTACTAAGTAACAGAAGTGAAACTTTCACCCCCCTTCTTGCCTTGCAGTTTGCTGCTGCATGAGCTATTTTTTGGTACTGGCTTTTCTGTCTGTATAAGCCTTTATAGTCCAGTTCTACTAAATTAGTTTTGAACCTCGTGAAATGGAGCATATTCTATATAGAACTATGCCATCTGATAAATTCCAGTATACTCTAGAAAGTAAAAATAAACAAAAGAGAAAAATAGTTGCCCTTAAAACTTGGAGATTAATGCTAAGTCTGCATTCAAACATTATAAATTAAATGTATTTTTTTCTTAAATAAAAGTAATTATAAAAAAGGTAGCTCACAGCAGTACAGATCAAGTGTTGTGGAGACTGTAGTATGATGGAACTGTTCATGAAAAAGCAATGGAGCAGAGGGAAATGAATTGAAATGCCCACCATTATAAGCACTGACAGCACACAATCATGATGACAGCACTACTGCCACAGAAACGGCAGGGGAGGAACAAGGAAGTAGCATGACAAGTGGCTACTCATGCGGTACTACACAGCCATAAGCAACATTATGAAGGCATTTGGGGCTCCTACTGTCACTACAGATGCAAAAATAATAAAAAAGTGGTGTGGTATTAGTCAGAAAAAAAAAAAACAACCAACCAAAAATGTTTTGGAGATTTAGTCAGCATTAGATAAAAGGTCAAAGTTTTGTTGTTTTTGTATGAAAGTGAAGTAAGAACAAGAGAAATAGCTAAGACCTATGTGATAAGAACTTTGGTTTTGGACGGGACGCAGGTTTGGTTGGCGCTTTGACCTTTGCTTACCATCATCCTGATCAGGTTTAATCCTTCCGTCTGTCAAGCTCCCCTTCCCTGGTGAGGGGGTCCCCATCTGAGGGGTCATTTTATACTTAAGTCTGCCTAGAGTCCTGTGCTTTTTAAAGAAAGATGTTCTCTTGAGGTGAGCAATTACTTTAAAAGCATGTCCTCTAGACACACCCCATCCAGAGGCACAGACATGAGAAATAAACCTACTCCTAACCTCTTTCTTCCCATAAAAACAGCTATTAGATGTTGATGTGGAAGATAATTCTGGTTTACTACACAAATGCCTGCGGGGTGCATAGCTTGGGTGACCCTTTTTTCGAGACTGTTCCTGAGTGGTATAGATATGAGAGAGTCCATCAAAGAGTCCCTTTAGCTGACTGCTGCTAGGAAGGCTACTAAAGGAGGGTATGCTTGACTGACTGGAAGAACTTTGGGGAGAGTTAGAAGAAGTCGAAGTGCTGGATTTTTGAGAACTGGGGCTCTGATCAGAGATGGGGATTGGGGGTAGAAGTGAAGAAGGTGGAGGTTTTAGCTTTTGTGTGGTACCTGTAGCCAACACAAGAGAAGTGCATGACTGTTTCTGAGAGACCTTTTTCCTTGGACGATAGTGCTTTGAAAAGTCTATTATTTCACCTCGTGATCTGCGACCATCAGGTGATGGTGTAAAGAACTTAGTAAGGCCATCAATGAGCCCTTTGGTTTTCTTGTTAACTTTAAGTGTAGAGGCAGATATGTAGGTGGAGGTGGTGGTGATTTTGGTGGTGGCACCAGGCCGAGTGGGGTCTGTAACAGGCAATCTGCTGCTTGAATCCTTCACAGATGCAGCATGACCAGATGAAGGTGTGGTACAGACTTTAGTCTTTTGACCCCTACCAGGTGACCCCCTTCCTGTGAATGCATTCACGGATCCTTCATCACTGGTTACAGACCTATGCAAAAATTGGAAAAACAAAAATCAACATTCAAAATCTTAACTGCCAAATAGTTCTACAGTTTATACAAGTTACCTAGGCCACTGTACTTTAAAAATCTTTAAAGAAATTTAAAGACATATACATTTTGGAAATACATTTCACACTATGACATAACATCTAGGTATTATTTCCCCTTTACCTTTTTGTTCCCCCTCCCCTCTTATCTTTAAAAGATAGTCCACAGTATATGTAAATGGAAGCAGCTGGCAAGTTCCAACTATACAGCCTTCTCACATACTTTTAGGTACAGACAAAGTGTGCTTCCTTGGAAAAAATATCATTACACTGTGTTTGTACAACAACCGCTCCATCACCATA
The DNA here is from genome assembly GCA_013396875.1 of Vireo altiloquus. NCBI lineage: Eukaryota > Metazoa > Chordata > Aves > Passeriformes > Vireonidae > Vireo > Vireo altiloquus. The sequence goes on from VZRF01001586.1 coordinate 1,269,774, forward strand.
GAGTTTATTGTACACACAGAGGACATGAATGTTTTCAATGTTAATATGATATCAAAACAGTTAACTTCAGACTACATTTACTTATACTGTAGAGAAAGTCTATTAATCCTGTAATGCAATACAGTCAATTTTCAGGAAACTGCTATTTTTTTCCCACACTCTTGTTGGCTTGTATAAAATGCAACACCAAACATCTAAAAGTCAAATGAGGTAGTTGATTAAAAGCATTACAACAAAACCAAAGAAATAGACTCCTTAGAAATTCTAAGAATAACAAAAACCAAAAACAGCAAAGCAAAGGAAAGAACAAAACTTTAACCAAGAGTGTTTGCAGAAAAGCCATGAACTAATCAGGCCTAACATGGAAAATGTTAGGAAAAAACAGAGTGGTGAATCTTTTTTAAATGCTAGGAAGAAAAAGGGCATACTGAAAGCCAACATTTGTTATTATATTATAGGTTTAACTAACTGCTAATAACTGAAGAGAGGAACTACACTGAGGAGCAGCATATCCTAGCATTTAGAAATGGAACTTTTAAAAATATCTGCAGTAAAATAAATAGTTATCAGGACACACAATCAAATTACAAAACCAAACAAAGCTACACTGTCGTATCACATGCTTTCTTTCATTCCCTTTTCCTTTTTGAAGTTAGCTTATTTACTTCAGAAAGTTTTCTTCCACAGATTTTTGCCTTCTTAATTGAGACACTGAAGTAAATTCCAACAGGTTACTTCTAATAACATATTCAATAGCCTAGGGCTACCATCTGGCTTACTGACTTCCAAGGGCCCACCAGTTTAAAAACTAGCCCCTTTCCCACCCACACATCCTTAAATTTGGTTAGTGCCTAAGAGGCAACAAAACCAAAAACTTCCAAGTCTTTTGAATCCTTTGGCATCATAATCCTAAGTCTATCACAAGACCTGTTCTCAGTACCAGATGTAGTAATCACCAGCAGTTCCAGAGGCCAGCACACACCTGGTTCAAGTTAATCTTGCACAGTAATTTGCCTGTGAAGGGCTTCCTACAGATGGTCAACAGGCAAAAATTATTCTAGTACCCATGGACAGATTTTCTTTGTACTATAGAAGGACTAAGTGGCATTGGCTAACCTTCCTGTATTTCAAGTGACCACACACTTTTTATGTTTGACACTATTGTCTTCCATACTCCACAATCACTTTTAAATAGGATTTCATGTGGAAAAGTCTCTTCTCTTATTCTATCTCCAACCACTATTTTTCCAAAACAAGAGTACTTTGTTTTTAAATATATGTGACACTGAAGTAATAGAAATGTGCTGGTAGTACTGCAAATATTTATTTTATAAAGAGCTTCCCAAGTACTCCTGTAACACGCTCATGCTACAAAGAAAATCTTTATGAAAATATTAATGATCCTCATATAATACTAAAAGAACTTCTGCATCCTTTAGAATGTATGTTCACTTCAGAAGCTGCAGCTCAGAATCTCAACAGTAAAACGTAAAACTCTCACAACATTTCCAACTTTTCTATTACATGTATGAGGAAGGAGGAGAAACAGAAATAGTGTCAAGGGGGATACTGCTACTAAATCCACTGTGGGAACCCAAATCAGAGACAGGTCTGTAGAGAAATAAGATGGCAGTAACTGTATTCAAACTGGTCCTGGCTCCGGTCAGGGCAGGGTTAATTTTTGCAGTAGCTGAAGGGAGCATGGCCAGGACCCAGGGGTTATTCTGTATCCCCTCACAGGCAGGGGAAGGGACTCTCTTCCAGGGAGAAGGGTTTCTTTCCAGCCAGGTAAGCAGGGAGCAGCTGGGTAACACCATTCCAAATAATAACACGTGAATTGTTTTACCTATCTTGTACACTTTGTTATTGGTATTGTAGCTGTTACTGCTTGCTTTCTTATCTCACTGCTGTTTCCAATGAACTGTTCTTATCTCAACCTGGGATCTTTACTTTTTGTGCCTTCAATTCTCCTCCCCAGCCACTGGCAAGAGGAGGGGGCAAGTGAGCAGTGCGTGGTTTGGAGAGTCTCAGCAGTAGCACTAAGATGGGAAGTACCACTCCTGAACCACAAGAGACCCCTAACCTCCCGTTGAAGGTTTACGTGTTTTCTAAGAGTAAAACTAAAGCCCAGAGGTACAACTAAAGCCCAAGGTATAGCTAGAGATACAGGGAATATTGTTATTATGCACACACAATGATATATAGAAATTTCAATGACCTTCAAATTCCTAAGCTATTTATTCAGGAGGAGAATGGAGAAGCAGAGTGTTTTGCCCAGTCTAACAGCATGGTCTCATGAGCCAGGACAACTACATCTTTTACTTTCATGTAGTGTCACACTTTATTCTTGTCCTGAACTACTTTCCTAGAGCAACATACATTGAACTTTAGGACAAGAACCAGAAAGGCAAAATGAAAGATCCTGGCAGAGAAAAAGGGAAAGGAGAACACAGCAAGATGCACAGCACCCAGTATATCAGCTTGACTAGCAGGCTATACTGTAAGTACTTTTTCCTTCTATTTTCACATGTGGGCTCCACTGGCTTCAAAAATCCTTTTTTTGCAAAATGCAAAGTTTTATGGCAGCTCCCGTGCGACTGAATAATACGAGACAGGTTTTTAGACTGCAGAGAAGAATGTGACAATGTACAGAAGGAGTAGTTGGTAGAGTCAGAAAGCTTTTCAGCTGCTGAGTTGACATAGCCGAACAGTCAAATAATATTTAAATAGGGGGAAAAGGTGTAGGTGGATAGGAATATGCGATGGAGGGCAACATGCTACTGTAGCTGACACAGAACCTGTTTCTAACACTCAGTGTAATGTCAACTCAGTATTTGAACGCTACTTAAACAATCCTTTAACCAAGACTTACAATGTCCACTACAGTGTTTCCTGGGAAGACAGATGCTAAAAAAAATTACAGCACACTTTTGTCTTTGATAAACACAGTCCTGAGAAGCAAAAGCATTTGCAATTTCTCTTCCTAGTAACCAGTGGCACCTTAACAGCCAAATTCAAGTAATAATATTTTCCAGAGTACCACTGAAACCAGAACTTCTCTATTACTTTTTATAGTTGGCTTTTTGGAACGGGTTTTGTGAGCTGATATTAACTAATAAAGTAATTTTTATACAGTTTTCAAACAGCTCTTTGGACAGAATCGTCTCCTGAAGTTGTAGATAAATAGCCTGATATTATCCACTTTGTATTCTGTAGGTACTTCAATTATTTGAAGATACACTTCAAAGACAGCTGTGGCATATGTTATTATACAGAAGTTTATTTGCATCTGCTATAGATACAATTTTTGATAAAAACTTATGGGATCTGAAAAATTAAGTTACAAGAATTTTTTTATCACCTTCTGACATGACACCAAAAGCACCTACTATAATTTAGAAGTTATTGGACACGGGGCTGACAGGCACATACTAAATCACTTGTTATCTCTTTTCCCCAACTTGAACTAGAGCTCAAAACTGTGCATAAACCTGTATCAAACTCTTATCTTACTACATTCTCAGGAACATTTAAAGAAATAAAAAACCAAGAGAAACCTACAACATTCGTTGCTTTAATTTATTTTTCGGTCGTCCAATAGGTTTTGCATATCGTCTCCTTATTTGCGCAGCTTTCTCATGAAGCAGTTTTCTCCCTTTCTTCTTTGGTCTACAGACCTGGCAAATCCACATCCCTATATAAAGGAAAAAAGAGTTCAGTTGTGCACAGTTTATCTAATCTGTACTGCAGGTGTGTACCAAGACACATAATAAGTATATACAAAGTCAGCAAATTATCCCTTGAAGAGGACATCAGGAAGGGAAAGTGGACAAAAAAGTGATTCACCTCTGTACTCTGTACAGACCCACCTGTACTCTGAAAATTTTAAAAGCAAAGTGCTCATAGAAAGGGGTAAGCAAGAGGCAACACGGATCACAGAAAAGATTATGAGCAATTAGGTTCCTAGAAGCATTTCTGTTCTACCTTGTCCCTCTTTATACTACCTAAGATCTTTCTTCAGACACAATTAAGATGACGTAAAAAATGTACATGTGTGTTATAAAGCCACTAGGGTACAGCATGTTAAAGAATATACTAGATCACACTTAGGTATACTTGTTTTAATATACATCTTGAATTTAGCATCCTTTAAACATTAGATAGGCATGTCTAAACATTTATTGTAGATAAGGCTGGGGACTGAGAGGGGAGGAAGTGAATAAAGTCTTTAATGTAATTTTAAGATTAAATAGGGAAAGCCATAAAGATGTAAGAGCAAAAGTGAGAGGTGCAGTAGATCAGAAATATAGAGATTAGAGAACCTGAAGACACATGCATTTTGTTTTGTTTGCCTGTTTTTCCAATTATTCTTGCAAAAGGCCTGAAGAAGAGTCTCTTCTACATGTTCCAAGGACTTCTTTGTCAGTGTATATACTCCAAGCCTTTTAACAGCCGCTCTAAAATTTCACCTTCAATAAACTGGTCCACAACTCATTACACAGTGAATTCATCTGGCCAACTATATGCAGACCTTTATTATTTTCTTGAGAAAAAACCTCCTCACATAATGACAAAATTGGCTTTGATATGAATGAAATCATACTGTCTATCGTTGAAAAGAAAAACCAAATTAGCATGCTCAAGAGGTTTTGGTCACTCAATAGAAGACTGCAAATGAAAGTATTTTCATGGAAAGGATTTTGAAGATCACCTTTTGGCATTCGGGATAGTGGCGGGTCACAGCACTCCATGTGGAACCCTCTATCACAGGAGTCGCAAAAAAGCATGTTATCCTGACAGGGGCAGGGGGGAGGGGGTGGAGAAAAGGTAGAAAAAAAAAGACTTAATACAGCATTGCTTGAAGTTGTGCATCAATTATTTGCATTTGTGTATATGCTAGTTATAAAGCTACTAAAAACAAAGAGAAGTCAGGTAACACTGAACAAGTCTAACTTACTGCATTTTTGCCTTGGATCCTACACGCACTGCATGTCTTGCATTCAATACACTGCCACCGCAAGGCCTTCACGTTCGTTGTTAACTCAGGACAAAATTTCAAACATGATGGATGTCCTAAAAAACACCAAAATGTTATTGAGAGCTTGAGATTTAAGACTGGGTTAGATTGATTTATAAGTTCAGCAGGATGTAGCCAGCACCACCAGAACCCTGCAAGCACCAGCTGCTTCCAGAATGTTGCAACACATTATTTAACTCATCTACTTCATACAAATATACAGAATAACTGTCGTGAAATACATTCATGAAGACAGATAGAAAATTGACTTCTACTGTGACTGACACCTGCAAATGGTCTACATAAGCACCTAAAATGGAATTTTTATTTTTACTAGGTTATTTCCATAGCATATTAAACTGTCATTGGTTCTGAAAAAAGTACATTTATAAACTTGTGCACACTCCCCTTTCTTAGCAGTGCAAAATAGAGGAAATCTTTAGATAAAACCATATTAGTTATTTTTCTAAATACACTAAATATCTACCAGAGAAACTGAATAGCCAAACTATATGCATTTTTCATTTCAACTTATTAGTTATACACAAAGAACAATTTCAGAGTAATAAAAAGGGAAAAAATGGATCTGGCAATTGGCATAAGAAAAACATACTGCAATAGGTTTAAAATTGAGGGGGTGGGTGCAGAAGGGGGCCTGGGGATAGTTGAAGTACCACCTCCCACAAAACACACAACTTCCTTGGCAGGACTGTCCTCTTCTCACAGCAGCCTTGAAGGCCTGTGTGACGTTTCCAATTAACAGCAGAGAGCAGACAACTGCACACATCCAATACCTTAGGCAATAATGGCAGTGACTATTTCATGTCTTCAACAACCTCAGAGCGTACCCTTAATCCAGGAAAGATAAAAGCACCGCTAAATAGGAAGGGATAAACCTTCCCAGGGAAACACTTTTTGACAGTATTATATTCAGAGATTATCTATCAAGAACATCAACACAGAAGTATCAGAGAGATAAGAATCCCTGATGCTATGCTGCGCTTAGAGATGGCTGCAGTGACGTGGTACGCATGAGAGGTGCTTTCCTCTCACTGTCAAAGCTGGGATGAGTGCTTTCTTCTAGGTAATGCTGTAGTCACAGTGATTCAGACTTTCTCTATCAACTGTTTCTCAGTCCAGGATTGAGCTAAAACACCACAAACAAAAATACAGTCTAATTTGTGAGCATTCACTATTTTTGTCTTCTAATGGACTGAGGCATGAATGGCAAAGACAACTGATGGAATGCAAAAGCCACTTGAATAAGTGACAATTTCAGATTTTATTTCCTTTTATTCTATGTATCCAAGGCTTAAATCACTTTATTGTTAAACTTTGAAAGACAACTTGAATTGTGCATATTCACAAAATAAAATGCAGGGATATAATCTAGTAGTAAGGAGAAATCAATAATAAATTCAAAGAGTAGTTCCTGAAAGATATTGAAAAACCGTAACTCATTTGATTTTTAACATACAGTTTAAGATACACCAACATTCTTTGTGGTTAAAACTGAGTATGCACTTTCGAGAAAGTGACAAATATACTATAACTGCAGAGATGAGTTCAATGAGATACTGTTCCCTTCAATGAAACCCCCTAGAGAGGCTGATATTAGTAATCAATAGCACATAAAGACTTATTTTATCAACTACGACTTAACTGTATTAACACATTAAAGTGTAGTCATAAACCAATCACCTCCACGTAAGTATATTTAATTCCAGTTATCTACCCTGCACAGAAGTTATTTATTTCAAGGAGCAAGCTGCAGTTAAAATTGTTGATTTGAATTTTGTTTTAAGCAAACAACTGCAAAGTATAAACATAAGAAACATCCATTCTCCCTGGTTGGTAACCACCAGTTGAACAAATTAAGTGTAACAGTGCTACTTATATCTCTTATCTACCAATGGAACATTTCTCTTTCAAGGAATTACACAGCTTAATACATTCCTTTAAGCGCTAGATTTTATTATCAGACAAAAATTGAATTAAAAAAATACCACTGTTATTAAACATGAAGATTTTGCCTGCAACTTCAAATCCTTAAGCCACAAGTAACTAGAAACTGGAAGGGTGCAAATGGGAACCACCACTGTGTATTTGCCATGTTCTTTCATTGTCTTTTCTAGGTATGCACAAGCAGAGACAGCACAGGAATCTAGATTTCAAAATCCAACATGGTATTGTTCTTTAATATCTGATAATACTTTAACTACTCATTTTAGACACAAATTGACTTAGTGCAAATGTAACAATAACATGGATAGGGTAATGCCTACCAGACATTAAGTGGTAACCAACAAATTTCGATTTTAAAAGGAACTCTCTTTAACTACAGACATAGCAGTTATACAGATTTTGTAGGTTAACAAATTTTTGTAGTCAGTTGGAGTTACTGTGCCCTTCACAGATTTTACAGCTATTTTTTTTTCATTTGAGAGCTGAAGGAAAGCATGTTTTAGGCTTCCAAATTTGTAGTATTTCTGCTCTAACTAATCTAAACTGAAATTAAAAACATACCATCTTCTCCATATCCAGAAGCTGATAAATCTCCATGTGGTTTTCAACTCTAGGTTGAAGTGTTTAAACTGGTAATTTCTCCTGGCTTCACCTTATGACTTTCTTTTAAAACTCAGCAAAATCAACATTTTAATGCATCAAACAAGTTTACCAGATTACTGGAAATTAGACCGTTGAAAGCTGGAAAATTTCACCAGGAATACATACAAGTCTACTTAAAAAGGAAATACTTTAAAATTTTTTTGTCCCTGTTAGAAGCAGTTAAGATTTGTTATACACTGATGTGGCAGAAATAGGCGAGATCAGAAAGTCAAAAGCGAAGCTCTCATTCCTTTGTGACTGAATTTCTGTAATCCACCCACTTTTGTCTTCCTCACAAAGCTGAGCCTTGTTTATTCACTAAAGGATTTGATGAAACAACTAGTCTTTTAAAAGAGCAAGCATTAGATCAGTGACCACAATTAAACACAGTGATAAATTAGTTATGCTAATATCTCCATCTATTTTTAACTTAAACAGAAATGCTGGGAACTACTGTGTAAGATAATTCACCAAAAAAACACTCTCAACTTGTGTTTGATAATCTTTTAGGTAAAAAGCATTATAATTATTTTGGGAGACTTCAGCTATGAGCAGAGATGGTCAGTGCACCTGTCTTGAGCGTGTACCAGTTTTTTCTACCTGCAGGTTTCTTAGCAGTTTGTTTTATTCAACTAGCCCAATATCCTTACACAGACAGCAAAATTAACACAATTTCTATATTCCTTTATTACTAAAGCATACCCTAAATCTCATTTAGAAAGCAATCTCTGCCCAGTTCTTTCCAAACGTTTTCTTTCTCTCTTCCTCTTGACCTGAGTTCAATGTCTCTGTTGCTCTGCTCTCCAGCCTCCTCTACCCATCTTTGATCAGTAACCCTCTGGCCTCCTCAGGATAACACACAATTTGAGAGTACTCATAGGTATTCTACTTTTAGCTATTTTCCCCCCTTTTAAAAAATATTTATTATAATTCTCCAGTCACTCAGCCTTTTCCCTCCTCATTCTACAACTGCAAACCCTTATAAAAACCTGTCAGCAGCAGCTCTCTAATTGCTTCTGCACATCTTGTCTGGAAAAATAGTAGAGTTCAATTCCAGTTCTCAAGTGTATTGATTTTTCAAAATCAAGAGACAGGGAAAAAGCAAAAGAGGAAAAAAAACCCAACACAAAACCCAAACAAAACCAAGAGGAACTATGTCTGCTTTTGTAGTGGGATTTGTTTTCTCATGTCTGACATCCCTCATCTTACTTCTTGAGAAAATCCTCTGTGCCAACTGACATAGAAGTGCATTTCTACTACCCAGATACTTTATTCTCTCAAATATCACAAAAATGTGCAGTTGTCCAGCTAGTTTCTGCTTTCACAATGCAGAAGCACAACCTGAAAAGACAAAAGGAACTTGACACAAAAACAAAAAGGAAAAGCAGACATGCCAGTAGTGGGCACTGCAATTTAATCTCTGATCAACTGAACAATTTACTTGCTGTGCACAACGTATAATTTCTTCTCTATTTGTTAGACAGCAAGACCAGCTTTGAGATACACTGCAATGTGCAAAATTACAAATCCAATTACAATAAAACTCCACTTGAGTGAAGTTTTGTTATTTATAAATTGCACTGAAATTGGTTTTTATTTTAGTTAGGCATCAGTAGCTAAAGTTTAACCATCCAGCAAACTGATTGGCAGTCTCAACATTTCATTCCTTATATCTAATACATCTGAGGAAGTAATTAAAGATAATTTAGTCTTAATGAGGCAGAGAAAATGTATCGGTGTTAATTCAAATAGAAGCTGATCCATGAAAGTCAAGACTTCCAGTTCTAAAGTATCTTAAAACCCACCAGGGGATTATTACACAACAGAAGAGTAGCTGATATCTAAGCTCACCTGATTAACGTAAACTCTGTGCACCAGAGTCTAACCAAGCATAAACCCTATTAATTTTCCAAATATCAGAAAATAGATTTGAAAATAGAGGAAACCTATAAACCACTAAGGGAAGACAATTTAAAATTTTTGGGGTTTGCTCTTGCAAACTGGGTTATAAAAGTAATTTTCTTATTTCAAAGTGCAATAACTGGCTAAAATATACTAAAAAATACACTGGCTAAAATACAAAATAACTATCAGGGTGACAGATCGAGACGCAGACAATCAAAAACATATCCTGATTAACTGAAAACATGTTTTTATTCATACTGTTTTGTCTTTACTCAAGTACTGATGTAGTTGTCCTGGGTACTGTCACAGCTACCTACAAAGTGATGATACCCATGGACCCCACATTCACAGAATCACAGAATATCCGAAACTGGAAGGGACCCATGAGGATCATCGAGTCCAACTCCTGGGCCTGCACACAGCATCTCCAAGAGTCACACCATGTGCCTGAGAGCATTGTCCAAATGCTTCTTGAGCTCTGCCAGGCTACTGCTGTGACCACTGCCCTGGGGAGCTGTTCCAGTGCCCAACCATTCTCTGGGTGAAGAACCTTTTTCTAAACCTCCCCTGACGCAAGTTCAGGTTGTTCCCTCGGGCTCCATCACTGGTCACCACAGAGGAGAGAAGCACCTGGGTTAGGCACAGCCACAGAGTCTGCAAGAGCTGCTGCAACACACAGGAGCAAGGGACATGCAATCAGTAGTGCCATTATCTCGTGCCTGACAAGTAACAAGTTGCCCAAATGATGTGGTATCTCACCTGAAATATTATTCAAATTCCCTCTTGATGAACAGAATAATTTTATAAAAAAATGAACTGGATACACAATATATGCAGCAGCAAAGACTGCTACACAGTCTTTATTACTATGATTATTCTGCTTCTGAAATGTTGCAAATCTCTGCAAGCAAAATTCTTGATCATCATTTGATGCCACAATGAAAAACTGAGTTTTCAGAGCCAACATAGATCCCAAACAATAACTGAATTATTGTATTATACAAGTGTGGTATCCCTCTCTTAATTTACTCAGTAGATCTATACTTTGACACAAAGATGAGTTCATATCTCTCACTGGTAATTATCCTAATTATACAGATAACAACATTCTATTAAAAAAAAAACAAACAAACACCAAACCAACAAACAAACCCAAGAAAAACAACAACAAACTCTTCCACCCCCCTGGTTTTAGCTCTGGATCTATATTTGTTCAAAGAGAAGATAAGGTTCACAAGTTTAGAATATTTTTCAAAAGACATATTAAAACATAAATATTTCTAGTACTTGTCAATTCAGCCAACTTACCACTGCTGCCACAATCTGCACAAGACAAGAGCTCTTCTGGTTTTTTTTCACGATTTGATTCTTTCGTTCCCAAGCAAAAGCTACATATTGGGATGGGATCAGCTCGTGGCTAGATTTAAAAATAAACAGACAGTTAGCTAATAAAAAAAACCACAACCAAAATCCACCAGCCTCCATGGCTTTTACCTGGTACTTTTTTTTACTACAAATTAATTGCCAAGGCAAACATCCACTTCATTAACTTTGTTAGTAAGTTTTTTATCTTAACATATTTCACAAACTTTAAGTTGGCCCATAATAAGCCACACTGTGTATTAATCCATGTAAGTGTCTCCAATACAAGAGTAGTGTTAACAAAACCAAGGAAAAATTAGAACTTGGGACACTATTCTTGCACACACAGCTGCAACTCCAGAACACAATCACTTGTTCTTCAAATGTAATGGTGCTCAAAGATCAATATGGAAACTAGTCTTTATAACAGATTAATATCATTCCTTTACACAAGAAAACAAACCTACTAAAAACTCTCAAATTCAAGACATACTTCATTACTTGGAAATCCAATACAACTCGTATCTCCCTCTGAAACTACCACTTCAGGGTAAAAGCACTGGATTTAACAGATCAAGAGTTATCCACTCCAGTAGTCCCATCAGCTTTGATACACAATCATAATAAAAAACATGCAGATCTTTCAATGTCTGGAAGCAATACACAGAACTTTTCAGAGAATTACTTCAGAATTGATACAAATTTACTTCCCATCTACCTGATCAATTGCATAACAAACTATCAGAGATTAAATATCTATTTTATACTTTCTGCATTACATTTTAGAGCTTTAATGAAAATACTAAACAGCAACAAAATATTAATGTATTAATGATTACATGGAACTATCTGTAAACAAGTCTCTAATAAATAAAATTATATGCAAGTGTTTCACCCAAATGGGATACTCAAATTACAGAGTACCTTCTCAGACTGGCTTCTAGCACAGAGTATCACAATAACTCAGATTAAAACAGTTTCTTTCGCAAATTCGTAGTTTCCAGATTCAGGTAGGCTATGCTGTTAGTTTAACATATCACAGTAATCATTTATTGGCTTTACCTTCATTTTACATTTCCTCTTTATGCTACAATAGTTTGAAATATGGCAGGCTATCTCCATTTGACCTATAAATCTGTGCTCCATTACAGACCTGGGAAGTGGGGAATGCTTGTTTTTAAGAGTATTCTCGTGAAGGAATCACTTCCACGGTGATGTGCCCTTATATCTCAACACAATATAACACAGACATACTGAAACTACTTTTTTGTTATTAAGCTTTATGATCGTTTTAAGTCAAGCAGCATGAAGAATACCGACATGAGGAAGGTAAGTTTGTCCTAGCCATAGAAGAGTAGCACACATATAAACACAGTTCCATTTAAACATACCCCGAGGCACTGTACTTTTTCTGAAAATTTAGTCCTCAGAAGGTCTGCTCACTGTTCAACTCTTCACAATCCAATTACTGAAATATTGGCATACTTTTATACCCCAAAGATTAGACATAAAAGATAAACAGAGCTGAAGACTTTTTGTAAGGAGATGTGTGTTCTCTTCCATGATCTACAAAAGCAAACTGCTATTGCCTTCTTGTAACTAATAGGAACAAACATCATCTGCAGCCTTTTGTCTTACTAAGGTCTCCATTATGGACTATATGGTTAGCTGAAATATGAAATTCCTACTAGGACAAAAAGCTTGGACAGACAACTTTCAAAAATGGTCATGCTCCAAAAGAAGAAGCATTATTGGTATTATCAGTTCCAGCAGGATGACATTGAATGAAATCAGTAATTTTATAGCTGGGAAGGGATACACAAATTACTTTGCAGGATTTTATACTTGCTAAAAATATCATATATATAAATTAAAGTATTTAGTTACTATTCTTGCCAGTCAGATACCATAATTCAATAGATCTTTCCCATAATTTTGCTTTTATCAGATATGTCACTGGAACAAAATGATATTAACAAAAAAACCCAAAATACATAAACTATGCCAATAATTAGCAGCAGAAAAAGCGTCCAGACCTATTCAGAATTTGCAGCATTGTATGGACATTTCTTAACTGCTACTTAAAGTTTAATACAGATAATTTTAAAAGAAAGATTATTCTTTCAGTGGAATCCAGTAAAAATCTCCTCTTGGCAACCATACCATTCTCCTTCCCTTCAATATAACTGCTTTAGCCATTTCAAAAAGGCTTGCTCTGATAAATAATTTACAAAGCTTCACACATCATTCAAATCCAGGTCCATAATCTCATCTATCTTTCCAAGATATTTTTTTTGCTCTAGGAAAAGACATGGCCATTAGCCAACATTCATTTCTTCCCTATTTCAAACGTGCCCCCCCTCCCCCCCTTTTTTTTACCGAAGGTAAAATAAAGGACAAAGGTTGTTGGCAGTTCAGGGCTACAAAGACTGATGTTCCCATACCAAAACCAATCACAAAGAGCTCGCAAATCCTATCACTTCATACACAAGTTTCCAAGAAACTTACAGGCTCCAGTATATACTTTGAAGCCATTTACATTAATAACTGTATTACAGGGTCTGATCTCTCAACTACTGAAACTCAAGAATACACACACACACTCTTGTCGGCACAGTAAACAAGACATTGTTTAAATTTGCTTTAGCTTGCACAGTCGAAGCAAACCTGAATTCATACTGGTAGTGTTAGTTCTGGCCCACAACTGTCTCAATTAGCATAAATTAAGGAGGTTTGGGGTTAATGGGGGGGTGGGAGGGGGCTCGTGGGTTTTTTTTTTTAGCTGTTTTTTTTACATTAGCAGAATGTAGTCCAAATAGCAATGCACCTCCTACCTTAATCAAAGAGAACTTGAAGAGAAATTAATCTCTTTTCCTAATTAGTAGTTTATCTTCTAAAATATAGCCATCACATACCATTATCTATTGAAAAACAATGATTAGTCTTCAGGAAGGTTAATTCCATTCCATCTCTAACCGGAAGGAGTACAGTCAGTTATTCAACACTGCAGTATTTTGTACCAGATGAACCAGTAATATTTTTTGTGTTAATATTTACTATTAATATTTGTATTACAAAAACTTTACGAGTATAGTGTCTGCTCTGTCACAGAAGGCAGGTCCGAATAACCCTTACACAGTAACACACTACTGCTTCAATGCAATTAATAAGGTGAGTTTTTCATTCCTATATAATTTTGCAAACAAGGTAAATGACAACTTGCAAAACAGTTTAGTCTGCTAGGTTACTAGAAATTGAACATTCAAATTTTAAAGACTGCCTTGTGTAATAACTATTTCCAATAGCAGTAAGAGCAAATTTACAGAAAATTCATCCCTTATGCCAACATGCATTCAGAAATTGAAGCTTCACAAAAAGCAGTCAGGCAACTGGATTTAAAAAAAATGAATATAAACACACCATGGAACAACAACAGACTATCAACCCAGCATCTGTAAACAGGTTGGGTTTTTATTTTTACTTTCCAAGTAGAAATTGAACCGTACTTATCTAAGCATCACACACCTAACTGCCATAGTCAATCAATCCCTTAAAACATCATATGTACAACCACTGCAGTCCATCAATCCTCTAAAGAGTGTTAAAACCACGCAGTGCACAACAATATGGTACCACCAAAACACACCACCAAAATCTAATTTCGCAACATTTATCATTTCAAAATTACTCCAAACAATAAAGGTTTGTGATTATTCTAACATTTGAAACCGTTTTCACTAAAAATTATATTAATGTGTGTACAACTAAATTTTATTTATAGCTTCATTATTTCAATCACTAAAGAACACAAGAAAAAAAATTTAATAAAAGCTTGCACTACAGATAAAGACTAAAACCAAAAAATACTGGTTTAGTACCTTCAACAAGTGTTTTGTAATTGATCCATCTGAAAAAAACACCCCAAATGCACCAAAAAACCCTAAAGCATTTTAACTATTTGACATAGTTCACATGTTGTGAAACATTAAGGATCCACTATCCTTAATGTTCACAGTCTTTACATATTTTGCATTCTGACTGGTCCATGAAAAACAGAGAATCATAGAATAGTTTGGGTTAGAAAGGATAAAAATCTAATTCCAACTGCCCTGCTATGGGCAAGAACACCTTTCATATCATCACTTACTTAGGAATAACAACATAGAGCCAGTATTAGTTAAACTAGCACAGTTTCCATGTTTAAGCTAAGACTTAGAAGTCATTTATGCAACTGGTAAATTATTTTGTTTACTTTAATGACTCACAGCTATCTATTCTAAGAAACTAACAGACTTTGCCAAAATTTTGCACAAAATCAATCCTTGGTAAAAATACAGCTGGAGTTTGGTTACCTTATGCCAGAACTTGTCTCAGAACTATGGCCCAAAATAATCAATTTTTAGCTCTGTATTTTCTGTGCTTGTAGAATTTAAATGCTTATTTGATTATATTTATAGTTACCATGAAATACTTAAAGCATTTAGCATGTTTTAACATCCCACCCCCAAAGAAGTCACATTAGGTCCTGAAAAGTTTTATTTTACTTTATTTTTGAGTATGGAAAGTTACCCAAAATTATAAATCCCACTCAAAGCAAGAAGATTCTTATTTGCATTGCTATAGCACTCTGAGGTTTTAAACAGATTGTCTGAAAACTGTTAGGCATTAGCTGTGTACACACAATTACAGTCTTAAGTGCTATCTCATTAAGTATTATACACACATTAAAAGAAATTAAAAGTTTTGCACACAGTCCCAAGAAATTTGACTAGTAAACCAAAAACCTCAACTGTTCACATTTGCAGCTGCCTCTCCATGCCTGTTCAGAACCACCTCAACATCATCTGCTGGAAAACACATCCTTATGAATGATACCCAAACATTAGATCTCTGCTATCCTATGAGCACAAACAACACATATAATTACAGGGTTAACAGGATAGAGGAGCAAATTTTACTAAAAAGTGAAGCTTCCATGACCTTCAACACAGATCCATGTTCCTGGTCCCAGCCTATTTACAGCTTTAGGAAGAACAGAAGCAGCAAGCTCACTTTCTCAGAATACGTACATTTTCACAAAGTACTTTTGAGGGCTATCTGCACTCTTTTTTCTTTTCATTTTTTCTTTTTTTAACCATGGTTTGAAAAAAGAAGTCTTTTAACAAGAAATACTGCCAGTACCATCTCTAAATATTGTTTTTAAAAATATTAATATTGAAAAGCAAAAGCTTTATGAGCAACAGGTACTGATTTCTGTCTCAGCTACTGAAGCAGCTGCTCTTGGTCACAGGCAAGACAAAGTACTGAGAGTACTTTCAGCTGCAATCCCTTTCCTGCATCCATTCTATGTGTGTAAAAAACAGTTTACTTTCCACATCTGGAAAAAAAAAAATGTCATCATGTTTCAGGAACTAGTTACTGTAAGTTAAACTAAACACCGAATTTTCAAAACAACCTGGTAACTATCCAGTAGCTCCCATGTTAGTCCTACAGGCCCACAAAGCATGGTAAACACTGAATACTAACTCAAATGATGGCAAACACATCCTGACAGGCAGAAGTGTGGAAACATTACACCTGCTACAAACCTTAATGCTAGGCATTCAAAGACCACAAAGCAAAAGCCAGCACAACAGCAATTCCAAAAAGAGGACTGACCAGGGTGTAAACTTTCCTTATCACATCTTTAAATCAATTAACTGCATAAATGGTGTGTACTGAGGAAAAGCTACACTGAAACTTCTCCTCTCCCCCCCAAAGATTATCGTCACTGCTAGAATGCAGGGTTTTGGGCCTTTTTTTTTGTATAAAACTCACTTCTTTACTACACAGTGGCTTTGTGGCTTTCTCTGTTCACATCTCCCTCCTGTACTTTGAAATGTATGTCTCTATGGG
Organism: Vireo altiloquus; assembly: GCA_013396875.1. Lineage (NCBI taxonomy): Eukaryota > Metazoa > Chordata > Aves > Passeriformes > Vireonidae > Vireo > Vireo altiloquus. The sequence continues at coordinate 1,286,560 of VZRF01001586.1, forward strand.
CATTGTGATATATGAGGTAACCGCTAGAATTATGCAAAAAGAGTAAATTTAAAACCTTTCATGTCCTCCTGGATTCACACACCCCAAAGCCATCTAACTGCAACGGTAATACTAGCTTAGTTTAGACTTAATTAGCTGCACATAAGCCAACCTGCATTCATGTTTTGTTTGTAGTTTATAGCCACTGAAAATTTTAAAATTCCACTTTCTGTTGAAAAAACCACCACCCAAAGCAAGCACAGAAGACATCTAGAGAAAGATGCAAAGTAGCAGCTCAAAAATAGAGCTAAGTCTCACGGTCCTCTGGAGGCTCAGCTTTCATTTTCAATAGAATGAGTATAAAGCCTCTACACTTACAGATGGGAGGCTTTCCAACTCTAGTCCAAATTCAACAGACACACAGTACTACTGAAGTCAATCTAAAAAACAACGCTTGGATAAGCATAGGCCCTGCTACTGTTTCTGTCAACAAACCCTGATTTAAATTACTTATTTAAATTGTATCCCTTCTGTGATCCTGTGTTAATTTCTATGTGCCAGGGTTTAACCCCAGCTGGCAGCTAAACTCCACACAGCTGCTCACTCATCACCCCCACATGGGGATGGAGAAGAGAATCACAAGAGTGAAAGTGGAAAACTCACGGGTTGAGATAAAGACAGTTTAATAGCCAAAGCAAAAGCCACATACACAAGCAAAACATACCAAGGGATTCATGCACCACTGTCCATGGGCAGGCAGGTGTTCAGCCATCGCCAGGAGAATGGGGACCCTTCACACAGAAGAGTTACTTTGGAAGACAAATACCATCACCCAGTGTTGGTGTACTCCACTGCCTTTTTCTTGTTCCCACTTTAAATACTGAGCATAATGGCATGGAACATCCCATTGGTCAGCTGGAATCAGCTGCCCTGCCTAGATAACCTCCTAGGTTCTTGTGCACCTCCAGCCTCCTCACTGGTGGGGATGTGTGAGAAGCAGAAGACGTCTTGACTCTGTGTAGGCACTGCTCAGCAATAACCAAAACTATCTCTACGTTACCAACATCAAGTCCAGCACAAACCCAAAATACCATCCTATAATAGCTACTGTAAAGAAAATAAAACTCTACCCTAGTGAATAGCAGCACACTGTGGTAGCACTACAGAAGAGTGCAAGCTTTTCCCTCCTCAATGGGAAGGGATTTGTTCTTTAATTTGTAGGTTTCCTGCTTTGGTCCTGCAACTGGCACCAAACAATTTAAAAATTTATTCACCTTATTGTAATAGTAAGAGTGTTTTTAAATAATAAAAAAGTTCTGTAGCCAAGGCTATTAATATAACTGGGCTATGAAGAAGGCAATCCTCACGTTCCCTCTTAGGCATTTTTCACTGGGAGATCAAAGCCCAGCTACAGACCCTACCACTATCGGGTATTTTTGCCTACCAGGTTTTATCAATAGCTCAAGCTGAAAATACATCCAATACACACTGCAGTTTTCTATTTACATATTCCTGTAATTCTGATGACCATAACCTACATTTGTAAACAAAACCTTGGGCCAAGCAGTCTATTTAGACTTTCTGAAATTCTATCTTCAATGGTTTTGAAGTGAAAAGACCAAGGGAAAAACGTTATTTTAACACTTTTCAGCTATGTTATTAATACCTGTGGCAGTATAGTTCCTTCAGGAATACACATCTAAGTTGTCTCTATCAAACAGATGAAACTGAACAGACCATGCAACATCGGTACTGGATGTAGGCAATTCCACATTCAATTGCAATTGAGTTTGACCCCTTCTTTCACCTTCTGCAAGGTACCCTGGGGAAATTAATTCAAAACACATTTCTAAGTTAGACTTTATATAAAGATAACTCAGTTCCATTTTCTTGACACCTAGGACACAGAAAACTTTTGCCTTTAGACTCATCTGAAATGGTATTTCAATGCCATTTTAATTCTAAGGGGCTCCACAATTTTTTAATTCCAAACTTTATCCTTTCTGCTCCCTTACTTTGCTACTTTGAGACCACCAACTGGCTAAAAATCTAAACATCTTAATATCCAGTTAAAGACGTTTTTGTTTGTATGCCTATGTTAAATTACACTCTTCAGCCTGGCACACAAAACAATCTCAAGTGTACCAACAACAGGCTTGCTTTTCTTCATTCCCCCTACAAGTAGTCCATTGACTCCCACAGACCGAAGTGAAAATACTACTGCAAATCCAACCAGACTATCCATGAATTGTGTTACTCCTTACATACCTATCACTAGTCTAAGAATGTCTCATCTTCCAAGTGACACCTTTTCATTTCCTGTAAATGGAATTTAAATTTTTTTAAATTTAAATTTAATTTTTTCTTTTCAAAATTCTTTTCCAATTCCCTCAAAACTCAATTCTTTAAACCCATCTAGATGTCTTAAGAGCATCACACATTTGTTACTTGCCAAGCATTCTTTATAATAAATAAGATGTCCTTCAAGTCTCACCTTCAAGTACATTACTAGGTATTCATTCAGAGGTAAAGTGGTTTATGTATCTAGCTTTCTAAAATCCTGCTCATCACTTGCTAATTTCAACAATGTCTTCTTTATCTCAGTTTCTTCATATGCTTAGGAGACTTCCAAACATGGCATCCACTGGGTTTTGTCACATGTATATACAGTTGTTCAAATGGGATTGCATTTTCCAACTCCGAATTTGATCTTTTACTGCACTGCAACTAGAATGAAGCAGGTGACACATGTAACCACATGTGGTAAGCAGTGGTGCAATTCACAGACCATGATCCCATGGGCACGTCAACTTTTACATTCTTTGAGGAAACGTATTGTTTTTAAGCAGATTAAATAACTTCAGTATGAAAAGCACATGCTTCATTGCTATGATATTATGTTTACTCAGATGTCTGTATAAATGCATATTTTTATCCATAACTTATTACCAAAGTCATCCTACATAAATGTGTATAATGTTTGCAGCGTGGCACAGGATAATTATTAGTTGTCTTGATGCTAATTGCTCAGGGAAAATGTTTAATTGCATATTAAATTGATCATATGCATATTTTATCTAGTTTACTCTTTGGGGCAAATTTACTGTCAGCACAATCTAGATTTGAAAAGCAGTATAGTAAATACAGAAGCAGGGCTTTTTGAAACTGGGCTAGTGTATGAAATGCAATTCTAAATAAAACAAGCAGGGCCCTGTTCTACTCCAAGATGAAGGAGGTGAATTTCTGCACAAAGTCAAGCCATATCCTGCTTAGTTGCCTCATAAAGGGTAAAATATCAGGGAAGGGAAAAATATTAGGACCAAAGCAAAATTACTATGGCCACAAATTCCAGAACCTGATATGGGATTACAAAACAACTATTTATTTGGATTTCTTTCACTGATATGATTAGGAAAGAGAAGCTTTAAATAGAGAGCACTTACGTTTTGTTTCTGTGGCATACATTTTGGGTTTTGTTTAAAAAGTATTTCGTTTTAACTCATACATATAACTTGACATCCTTTCTGCTCAATTATTTCAAGAGCAAATTCAGTATAAATTATATCACTGTAAATAACACAGCCACTTCTCTTACCAAGGCCAGAGTAGTAGAAAAATGACATGGCTAAGCTCATATCCCTACAGGCAACAAGTGGCAGCAGCTTGGCCATTGACCTTTTGGTTTTTAGTCACTGGTTTCTATCTAGTAAAAAACTTAAGATACATCTCTACCAGGTGAGCTACAGAGTAATATAAGTAATGAAAATCTACTTATTTATTTATTCATTTAAAAATGAAGTAATTCCTAGTCTTCTTTCTGAAGTGAGAGAATGATGGACAAACAGCTGATTAAATGCTAACAGCTTCATTTTTCTTTCCCCTGACACGAACTGAACTTTATTCTTGGGAGAAGAAAAGCAGTTTATTCAACAGCCAAGACACTGAAATCACTCGCAGGCATTTACCTTAACAAGTCATTGCTCAAGACACAAAGCCATTGAAAATCTGCCAGCTCAGTAAAGTACACACAGTGCATTTTATACAAGACTTGGGAGAGTAGCAGTTTTTTGCTTGATCATGTGCTGAAATCCATAGCAGAGGATAATAAAGGTGAATAGGCATGGTAGATCTATACCCCAAGGAGTTACCTAAGAGGCTGGCACTTCCAGCAAAGGAAACAGATTGCTTTGTCAGTATCTGCTTCTTTATATGTATAGATCATATTCAATAGTGACATACCATCAAGAAATTTTAACGCCCCAAATCAAAAAGCAATTTCATAATTAAAAACCCAGATCACTGTAGGTCATTTTACAAATAAAGTAAAATAATCTCCCTTACAATATAATAAAGCGCTGCTAACTAGCCATGTGATGTAAACCAGACCTCAAACAGCTCAGAACAAAGCCAGTAAACATTTCATAGAAGACCAGTTTTTCTTAGAAAGGCTTTCAAGTAGGCCTATTACATAAAATTAAATGAAAGTCTCTTGAAGGAAAGAGGCTTAAAATTTGCCTTAAGTATTACATTTAAGATAGGGGTCTGGGGGGGAGGAGGGGGAATTAAAAAAAATTATTGCAGCAACTTGCATTGCACGGCTTTTCGAAGCAAATCCAGTGAGGCTCTCAAGCACTGGTATCCATTTATCTTCCACACTATTTCCAAGTATTAAAGTCTATGAAGCCCATGAGGCCATTCTCTGTCCTACATTAAATTGCCATGCTACTCAAGGAAAACATATGAATTCTAGCATCAGCATTTGTGCAAAAAGGACACAAAAAAGGACAGGAGAAGGGTCATAACAAAGTTCATTAAGTCAGCAGGTTGTTGACTGTAATTTTGTGAGGGATTTTTAAACGATGCTTCAAAGGTAGTTATGCTCTACTTCAAAAATGGCAACTGTATTGCTGATAGCCTACAGAAGGTGATAAGCAACTTCAACAAAAAGGCAAAACCAAAGGAAGGAATTAAGAAATCATCACTTAGCAAATCCATCTAACAGCACTCTTGGACCATACTCAAGTTTGAAACTGAAGTCTTCTAGAGTCAATCTCCTTTTAGCTCTGACAGGAAGCAGTTTCTGTTTGCTTCCATCCAGTAAAAGAACTAACCAATGAAATAACCTGGACCTACAGCATCACCCACAGTTAAGGGCCCCGGCCATTAAAATAAAACTCTCACTAGTAATACTCAAACTACGTTTTCTTGTGCAGTGGAACTGCAAAAACACTTTTTGATCTAATTCCCAATGAATTAGATGAGTACAGAGCATGGTTGGCACAAGACACAATGATAAACTCATTAAAACATACTACAGGAATCCATTTCATGACAAAATTTTCTGTGCAAAGATTTTCCATTTGCTCTTCCTTCACATACAGGAGAAAATACAGTATCTCAATGGAAATGACAAAGCAGCATGACAAGAGCTACCCTGTATAAATCACTGAAAAGTCTTTAGGAGTGAATTAGCCTGTAAGACCAAAGGACAAGTAAACAACTCACTTTTACATTTCCCTTTTTCACTTTGTGCATGTGCTATTCAGCTGTTTTAGCACCAACAGATAAATACAACAAAAATCTGATCCTTGCAAAGAAGTCGGCAATTCTGATCCCTACACACTGCATATTTCAGGCTCCCATATAGGCTAGTATGAGAAAAGTACCTCCCTTAACCAGTCTGAAGTACCAAGCAGACAGCAGATCCTGAGACACAACCAGAAGACTGCCTATACCACTGTTTCTTCACAGTCTAAATAAAACTATTATTTACAACTCTTGTCTGTTGGTGCCTTAACTTTCCAGTATCTAAAATACATACAACTAAGCACTTACACTTACACCATAAGAAAAGAGTGCCATCAACTTAGTGAAAACAAAAAATTATTTATGGTGTTTTTTAACTGCAAAGCTAGTTTAAATGAGTAATTACGTTTAGGATGGGCACAGTATCTCCTTCAAATTTGCAAAAACCAAGGATTTGTGAAATAGCACTTCAGTGATGCAAATCAGAAGTTTCAAAGAAGACAGAAAAAGTTTTGAAAACTACTTGTCTAAAACATGATCACTTCAATAACAGGCTATTAAGACCTCACTATAGTCCAACCCACAAAAGAGGCCTTTTCTCTCTCTCTACTTAGATGCTTACAATAAAACCTGGAAGTCTTCATCACTAGCAAGAAGTTTTAATAAACAAGTCAGCACCTGAAAGGTTCAACATCTATACCTTTGAATTTTCAGATTATAATCTAAGTCCACTGGGATACTGTTTTGGTTTTTTTTGTGTTTTTTTTTTTGTTTGGTTGGTTGGGGTTTTNGGAAGCAAAGAAACAGCCCTGCAGCAAAATAATAGAGAAAGTTCCCTCCAGACTTCAAATTCTGCTTGAGATCTTGACTCCACTGCCATGAGAGCTGTGCCATTCACATACACATAGTTCAGAATTAACATATCATTACCCCATTTTTTAACTTCTGGCAGATTTTTCTTTGAGTATTCCATTTAAAGGGTGCTCGGCTTTAAGCAAACAACTATAAATTTTACAATTTGGGAAAAAGGAATACCTGCAGCCGAAGCTCGTTTCCTTAGGAAAAAAAAAAAATGAGGTACACATTAAGTGACCAATAAAAAAGACACACATTTCATGTTCGAAATGTAAACAAGTAATGTATAGAATAGTTAATACAAAGCACTCTGAAGTTACTTGATCTGACCAGAGTGCCTTCTACCCCTGCCAAATAAATAAAAAATATGATCTAGTTATTCCACATACACCAAAATAGTTTCATGATAGGCTAATTAATCATGAACATAACTTTTCAGACATTACATAATTTCACAGACTTGCTTGTAGCTCCTGCCAAAGAAAACAACAGTTTGAATGAGAAATAAATCTACACTTGAAGAGAGATGACAGTGACAAAACATGATGATAGTAGGAAAAAGAGGGGGGGAAAGGAGGGGGAAAGGAAGGCGAAAGTATTAATATTGCACAGTCCCCCCCAACTTTATTACTCAAAACATAGAAAAGCATAAAAGCCAAAATACATGAATCAAGCAACTGAAACTAACTTCTCACTCTAATCTCTCTTACTTCTTTAAAATTGCTGACTATTTCTGGAAATTATGTTTGATAGGACTTCAGAAAGAAACCTAAGTCACATGACTTGTTCTGCTACACTTATCTGGGATCAGGAATGTCCTTGTAATTGCTGTGGGTTTATTTCTTGTTTGGGACACATCTAGTAACACTCAGACCAAGCACAGATCACTATTATATCTCAAAACAGTCTCATATCTACATTTTCAACCTGCCAATAAATTAATATTCAATTGATTAAAATTATACTAAAGAAAGTCAGACATAAATAAAGGTAAAAAATCAATTTTTCTTGGTAATGTACTTTAATCCCCCTTGTAGGTCCCTCTGATAACAAATTCAAACCCCAAATGGCCAAGACACTAAGTGATACAGTAAGACTATGCAGGGAGACAGAAGTGTTGATTTAGGAAGTCAGGGATTTCTACCATTAGGAAAAAAAGCTCTCAAAAAGCCCCTCCAAATCCTGTATTGGTAACAGACCACACAATCTGCAGATTTATATTCCTTTTAATTGTATCATTGCAATTCAATGATTCAGTATTCATATGACAACAATTATAAGCTTGACAGTTACTCACTGAAGTAAAGTTTATTGTTCAAAGAGTGCTAGAAAAGACTGATGAGAACTAATAACTTGGCTATGTATCATGCCCCTTGCCACATTAAAAAATAAGGTGAAGAACATCTCCATATCAGAAACCACCAGGAGAGAAAATAGCAGCTGTAAGCAAAAGCTGCTGTTAATACTGTGATTCTGTGAGTGTTTCCTAACATCCTCTTTCCCGGAAGCTCAGGAGAAAGAAGTAGCAATGTAACATCCCCAAAACATCAACTTTAATTATGAGATCTTTCATGCACTGACACCACTCTCCTTCACAATAACTACAGATAATACCCACAGGTACTTCACAGAATGAAGTAAAGTATTTTTTACTTTTTTTGCGTCTTATCCTCTTCAGGAGGAAGGATGTTACAAGAGTATTTTTCTACATTTTAAGACTTCTGTTTCCTGGGAGAAAGTGATGTTCCTCTGCCTATAATCATAATTAATCCTGCAGTACAGTCACTACTCCAGCACTGCTTTCCAGAAAAAAAATCAACGCTTTCACCAAGACATCTGCTCTACTCATATGAACTTGCAGAATCATAGAATGGTTTGGGTTGGAATGAACCTTAAAGATTGTCTAGTTCCAAGGCCCTGCCACCAGGGCATGGTGGTGGGGGGTGTGTGTGTGTTTCACTAGACCACCTTGCTCAAAGCTCCATCCAACCTGGTCTTGAAAACTCACAGGGATGAGACATCCCCAACTCTGTGCAAGCTGTTACAATTCTTCACCACCTTTACTGTAAAGAATTTCTTCCTAATATCTCATCTAAATCTTACTCTAACCATTTCAATTGAACCTGCTCTTAAGCCTTTTAATTTGAAGTCATTACTCCTTGTCCTATCACTACACATCCTTGTAAAAAGTCCCTCTCCAGCCTTCCTATAGGCCCTTTCAGATACTGGAAGGTGCTATACATCTCCCCAGAGCACTCTTCTGCAGGTGCAACAAGTCCAACTCTCTCATCCTGTCTTCATAGGAGAGATGCTCAAGCCTGCTGAGCATCTTCATGGTCTGCTGACCAGCATCCTCTAGAGGATCTGCACTGCTTGGAGGGGGAAGGTGGAATGAAAGTATAATGGAATACCAAAGTCAACAGCTGAGGGAAAAGGTATTCCCCATACAAACCTATACACACTCCTGGAAACCAGTATCTCTTAAGATGAATGACTTTTCCCCAGAACACCTCAGGTGAATCTTCTCTGGACACACCATAAAAGGAAATAAATTCAGAGTAAAAACATAAATTGATGTCAAGTCAGACAACAGGGAAACACAGCAAATCAATATCAGAGTCCTGAACACTGCCAAGGATGGAGGTTCAATAATCTCTGGGCAGCCTCTTGATTTTCTCAAGAATAAATTCTTCTATCAACCATCACAAGCACAGTCTCTAAAAGCTTAAAATCTCCAAAGCCAAATGGAAGTAAGTTACAACCTACCAGCAGACAAATCACAATGGCACCACCTGACAGAGTCGCATAAGATGTCAGAGACATGTTGCAACTTTTGTTTACACAGGGGCATAAATTTATTACTGCACTAGTTAATCCCACATTCCCCCACTTGAAATTTATTTCCACTACAATTCTGAACAATGTACTGGGGCATTTTTACAGCTTTTGTAAGTCATGTTTAATTGAAAACATCTACATTAAGCTACAAACAGCTGCTGAAATAATAATTCAACAAAGAGCTTCAGTGTCTGGTTTGGATCTGTAATTTGCCTCCTTTCACACTGTCTTTGGATAGCTGATTAAAGCATCACTGTTTAGAAAAAAACTCAAAAGTTAAGGACTGTTCTTTGCTCTTCCCAAAATACTTAAATACCACTGAAGAGAGCCCATCACTTAGGAGCTCTGATCCTATCCCTTGGAACTGAGGCTCAATATGTAGCTGGCCTTCAGTTCTGCACAGTTACTGTCATGGTCAGCATAGACATGTATCCCCAAATGATATGAGGAAAAAAAGGAGAGAGGCCTACAGCACACTTTTCATCGAAAGGTGCCAGCCCAGGGAAAGTAACATAACAAATTAATATTAATTCATTCTCAGCAGTGGTTACACCACGAACTTTTCAGCTTAAAGACTAAGTTTTCAGAGACACAGAACCTTCTTCCTGCCCCAACCTCCCAAGTACATTGGAGACAAAAGTGAGAGGACTGTGCAGTAACTGTTGAAGTGAAGAGTTTCTGGGACACCTGCAATATAAAGCAATTGAAAAGTGATTTTCAGTCTTAATTCTATGCTTTAATTTAGCAGAGTTAATCAACATGCACTCATCTATACTTGATCTGCTCAGAGATTAAAGTAAGCATAATTTCTCTGAAAGAACTTCACTACTTGTCCTAGACATCATTTTAGTATTTTAAAGTAATTCTAAAGCAATTCTCTTCTTAACACACTCACCAACTGATACACTATTCCCAGTTTTAGACTATACCACTTTGGTTTACCTCAAAAAAAATTTAACAACTTTTTAAACTGACCCTTCCACTCATTCAGCTTTATAGGAAGAATTTAGGGAGATGCCTTCATATTTCAGTTTGAAAAGTGATTATCTGGCAACCAAACCCTTTAACTAACTCGTAAGGCCTATTAGGTATGCATGAAAACTGTATAGACTGTGTAGTACAAAGAAAAATCAATAAAAATATTTGGGCATATGATTGAGGGTCAGGGGGGACACCAAAAATACCAAATTTCTATTTTGACACCAGCAGAGAAAAAGGGAATTTTCCAGTGTCCTGAAAATATGGTCCCAGGCCCGAAAACCATCCAGCATTTGTCTCCTACAGCAACAAATATCTGTATACCTCATTTATGTGGACAAAAGGACTCCAGTTGAGCTTATGCTACTTGAGCAAGTGAAGTAACTAATGCTACAAAGAGCTTTTCTCCATATCAATAAATGTGTACAATAGTCTTAAGCCCATTAGACATGTTTTTGAAAACACATTTGTCCCTGAAACTATCTCTTTAAAATAGCATGCAGCTATAATGTACACCTCCCCGCTGCACGAAAGGGCCTTCTCAAAAATTTGGATTATAAAAAAAGGTTTGTCTATAGGCTTACATTATGATGTATGTGGATTTTATGTTGAAAGTTTCAGTGCATCTCTATTTCATTCTAAATACTCTACCCATCTTCCCCTCTTCGAAGGAAAACCATAAGAAAGGAGTACCTGCTCCCTAGTACCACAACCCTAAAACCTGGTGAGATGTAGTGGTAACAAGGATTCAAGAGCACACTGTTGCAAACACAACCTTTTGAGATGCTGGCACCCCTCAAATCTAAGTCATGCTGGATCCCAGGTCGAACAGGCACCAGAACTCTCATAGCCAGGAACACAGAGGTGCTGCCATTCTCCACTACTGATGCCCAAACAACAGCTAAGCAATACACAGTGGCATTTATAATAATGACTGGGGAGAAGGGCCCTCCCATCCTATATTCAAGATGCCTTTCTCATTCCTTAAAGGAGCTGTATAAGAAGAACCCATATGAAAGTAAAACATTTGAGTTCAAAAGTCAAAGCAGACTCAAATTCCAGAAAACATTAACGCTAGCAGTGCCATCTCATTCATCCATGAAAACCAGGTAATATCTAGGAATTAGGAGACCAAGTGTTAGGAGATCCAGCTCAAAGCTAATACTCCACAGCACAATCACCCAAGAGTCTTCATTTCCGGAAGGAAAAGTAAAAAGTAAGAAATAAGTTAGCTTTCCAAAGAAAAAGTTAAACAATACAGATAGCTTTGGATGTAACAAGAGGATGAGATGGGACTCAAACATGAACTACATTGGTTCCAAAACAGAAGTAGGTTATTTCAGAGCAGCTCAGTGCCAAACATAACCACCAGTCAGACATTAAAACACTGCAAGAGCAATGCCCCAACCCTCCACCAGTGAAAACATCAGCATTACTTCCAGGGCTCAAACTAGGGAGCAGTAGTGAATAGGGATTTGGGAAATTAGAGAGAGGAAACATACGTCATTTTACAGCTGTTTACATCTGTTGCGCAGAAAGATCTGGTTCATATTTATTAGCTGCATTTCATTTAGTGTAGATCTAAATAATAAAACATCTATTTTTTTCAAGTATCATTAGCCTATTATTAGCTACACAAGAAAACCAATATTGGATTCCCCCCATGCCACCTCCCCCCAGCAATACTCCACTTGATACTCATTCATCTCCAGGATTATCATATAACTACCAGTTTAAAGCTGGATCAATGTTTTTTCACTTCACTGAACAATCTAATCAATAGCAACAAGGACATTCTGCTGTCAAAAGCAAGCTGCTGCTCGTGCTGCTAGTCCCCCCTGGGCTTGGTGTTAGAACTATGTTAGATAGATCCTAGCACACAGCACTCAATGTGACACTGATCGTTCTGTAGGCACAGAGCGAGGTATTGATACCAAGTTTACAGCTAAATCAACACAGGTAATTGCTGGCACCTTCAGAAAATAAAGCTGTAGTCATGACAAACAGGTTGTAAAATTATTTGCACCTCCCACTGAGGAGACTAACCTAGTCTGATTTCTGGTTAAATTACCTATGAATGCATTGATTTTTTAGGAAGGCAAATAAAATGGAGAAGCTTGGAACAAAATAATTCAAAGACATTTCTCTAATCAGTACTAAATACGTAAATTTAAAAAAATTTCATCCCAACCACAGAAAAGCATATCACCCTTTTTACAAGTCCACAGCTTCTGGAGAGCCTGCAAATCAAAACTATCACTGTATACTTCTCAGGCAAGAATAATGTGTTGTACTTATATTACACCAGATCTAACAGGATGGGAGGCAGTTGTATATACACAGAGATTCCAGCTTCATCTCTTACAAATACATGCCAAACAGTGCAACCAAAGCAAAACCCACTCACTGGGCTGTCTTTTTGTATTCAGTCTGTCTATAAAAACAACAACAACAACCAAAAAAAACCCCGCACAAAAATAAAAGGGCGTAAATTTGACTCCACAATCATCTTACTAAACAAAATTAAGCAATTCCTAGCTGTATTGCAGCTTTCATTAAAGTATACAAACAGAAAAAATGTGGGGTTTGAAACCAGTTTTCTCTAATGGGAACAAGATGGGAAAGAAGAGGTCAGAAAGGCCAGAAACATCACAGTAAAGAAATGAAAACATTGTTCCTCATTACATCTGGCTATCTTAGCAGGCTAATTGCACAAAACACATAGATCCTGCATTTAAACAAGATGGTGAAATCTGCTTCTATTGCTATAAAAGCAGAAGAACAACACTCACAGATTTCTCTCTTCATTCTAGCTATGAAATATCCCTTAAACCCATGAGATTTTGAAAGTATTTAGTTTCGCACTAAGAAACATTAGCTTAACCTAGAATCTCAGCCATTTATGAACAGTTCATTCCTCAGAACAACACATCTAGTGAAATCCGCTTCTGACTGGATTATTTATTTTCACTACCTCCTCAGCTCCAAAGTTGCAAAATATATCCCTCATGCTCATACTTACAACCCCAATATTCTTCCTCCTTGCTGTTTACCCTGGATCTCCATCTTACCTAGAAGGAATTAGGTAATCTTACCTAGAAGGAACTAGGAACTAGGTAATCCTTCCTATTGCCACATATAATCCAGTATCATATATCAATTCTTTATCTGACTACTACCTCTACCATTATGTGACATATCAAACACAAAGATGAAGACACATGTGTCCCTCCTCCTCTTTCAGCAATAGTTCTTCCAAAGACATCTACTTGCCACTCTCAATTTCCATAAAACTTACTTGTCATTTTTGCTTGAGTAGAAGTTAACTGTGTGATCTGGCCATAAGTTGAACTTTACCGAGGGAAGATGGGCAAAGTACATCTGACTGACGCTGACTGCAGTTGCAATATAAGTGCAACTGCTTTCCTTTGCTTTTAATGTAGGAAAGCAGAAAGTAAATCAGCAAGCAGATATCCTTAACAAATGTACCATTTTTCCACTCAGTGGAATTGCAGCTCCAATACCAGTACTACTTCTACATATTGGGCCAGACTCAGCATCTCTACCCAGCAGTGTGTATCCAAGACGGATGTATTTCAGAATTAACCAGCACTGCTGAAAGAAGCATAGGAACGAGATACTTTCCATCCATACAAAACCTGTCAATCTGCCACAACACTGAAATCACCTTTTTTTTCCTCCTGCTTATGAGAAAAATGGAGTGGTGGTTCAATCACATCCAAATCAAATAAGCCTGAGTTGAAGCCTCTGTCCTATTAGCAAAATTAGTTGCTACCTCTTGGACCTAAGCAGCAGCCACATCTGTCCCCATGACTCAAGGAGCAATTAAGAGGCAGTTACCTGCAAGATCCCAGGTCCTACCAAGAAAATGAGACAACAGAAGAAACCTGCCAGCTTGCTGTGGTATCACTGCAAGAGGCCTGGGAAATGTATTTTTAGCACGTACAGCACAGCACATGGAGCTTCCTCAAGTATATTCATCAGATGGCTTCAGATACATTCTAAGATATCAAAACAGGAATGTCTATATTAAAGGGCAATATCTTCACATACGACCTTTGCTACAGGGAATCAATAGGCCAGACTGTTGAAACTTCCAAGACCATGAAATTATGGTGATTAAGCCTAAAATGGCCAACACCTGTTCTTAAAGGACTGGACTGAGACTCCCCTTCATTTACATAAGCCTGCAAACAGCCAAGATAACCTCGCACAGCAAAGGGCCTGAACCAATAGTCCTCTAGAGGTGAAATGCATCACGTCATCAGCCTTCCAGGGGAAAACCATGCAACAATAAAGTGCCAAAATGCTGCTAGCTAACATTTCAATGCCAAAGCAGAATCTGAAGAAGGCCCACAAAAACACAGAATGAAACTGAAGCTGAAGCCTTGCCAGAGGTTCCTAATACTAACATACTGCTGACAGTCACTTTCTGTCACTGGTGTCCTTTTACTTGAGCTACAACTTTAGTAGAAACACAAGCTTCAGAAGAAACAGGCTACTGCACAAAACAGCAGTGACAGATCAGAGAAGCAAACTCAACACTGCTTGAGCTTAACAAACCACGATCAAGTTCTCAAACTACAGAAACAATTAAAATCCCTAAAGATAAGTATGGTGTTCCCTCACCCCCTTTTTCCTCCCTTCCCTGCTAATCCTGGCCACTCCCTTGGGCTTCTCCTATTGGTCTCTGAGAGATCCCAATCCCACCTCCTCATTGTCCCCACAAAACTCCAGACCCTCTGCCTTTCTTTGGCTTTGCCTCTGGGGATCTGCATGCTATCATGTGAATAAAGATCTTCTGTGCTCTCCATGCTCTTCTCATCTCCTTCCCTGCTGCCTTGTTGCGAAGAGCAAAGACCCCAGAGCTGGCCCCGTGGCTCCCCGGCCGGTGAGGGCCCCATGGCCCATGCCCTCCGAGGGAAGGTTTGGAGCACGAGGGCTGACCCGGGCTGGGCAGAAATGCTCCTCGGCACTGCTTGCTGTTTGCCACTCCACCAAAAAGCCGGCAAACCGCAACAGATAAGGTGTCAATAAAATTAGTAACTACTAGGTGAAAGAACACTTATTTTAGAATTTGTTTTCCTTTCTTCACCCACATAAGCCAAAGGCCACCCACAACTACCTTCAGCAAGGTTTAGGAGGACTCTGAACAGCTATTTCCTCTTAATGCCTTTGCAAAAATAGGACGACTGAAGAAATGATCCACTCTGGGGCATCAGTCAGTATTACTGTAATTCTTTACAATGCATGGTCAAGCTTACCCTGATCCGTTGCTTGATTCTAGAACAATAGTGTTGAATGCATGCATCCATAGGTATCATGTTTATCAACTGCATCCTAGGAATATGAAGAAAGCTATAACAACCTACACCAATATAGATTCTATTACATTAAAACTAAAATTACCTTACTAAATTTGAGAATAAAAGTTCTATTTTGATAGAGTGAGAAAAAAGGATTTTAATGAATTATTGTTTTGTTTGGCACAGTGAGGCACATTTGTTACAGCATGTGGAAGCTTTCTTGTAAGTAGATGCCGTCCTTGCCAATATGTACTTTCAAGCTATACTAATACTCTTTAGCAACAAACATGCAATATTTTACAATACTGTAGCTATAAGTGTTGCTAGATTTCAGAAAATTGTGTCAAACTAATTCTGATTTTAGTATTGTTATTTAAAATATGTACTTTCTGGGATTTCTAAAACACAAGCTTAACCGTGGTAAACAAGACAGTCAAATAAACTGTCAAATCTGATGGCAAATTTTAGCAGCAGTGCAGTTCTGCCCAGTCAATCTTTAGGAAGTCTAACAATTTTATTCAGTCTTTGAATATACACATAGAATTAGGGAGATATGAATCCTGATGTTTTTCTCTCATTTCATTCCCAGCTTTGTAATTACATTTAATGAACAACAACTGCTCAGGAGTTGCTCTCTTTCTTTCAATACTACTTAGCCTACTTCATTTAGATGCCAGATACCATGCTGAAACCTACTTTGATGCTCACAGCTTATCATCTTTCTTCTACTCCACTGCCACCTCTTTTCACAAAAGTTTAGCTAATACAGTGACACTTGTTCACAACCATTGAAGCCTTTGTTTCCCTCTCACCTCTCCCTGGTGCATTTTTTTGAGATACCTGCCGAAGAAATACTGTTGCAGGCACAAGCAGGGGAAAAAGCAAAACAAAAAAACCCACAAAAACAACCAAACAAAAACCTTAAAAAGCATTCCATTTGCCTTAAACTGATGCAAGCTCTGACTTTACTGAGTCCGAAACAATATATATCACTTCAGAAACAAGAGCTTCCTAACACTAAGAAAAGTTTTGGCAAGAGATGAGCTACAGTACAGCAATTGGCAGAAACCTGTATCAAAAGAATGCTGAAGACACTCAAATAAAGTAGGTGTCTTCTAGAATCCCTTTTTAAACTATACCCTAGGACTAACAACTCTTGTACAAAACTTCTTTTGCTATTTATTTCATTTCTATTACTTCAGCTGATTAACATCTTTTTAAGAGCAAATCCCAAGTTTTTCCACTGCAATGAAAAGCAATCCTGGGCAAGAAAAGATTTGCCCATTAGCTGCACTATCTCCACAAAGACAGCAGCCTTATTAAATTACAACTGTTTGAACAAGGTCAAGCACTCAGGGTTTAATTCAAAGTGTTTCCAGGTATAATGCTGTCAGGTCAACTTAAACAAGCCAACAGAGGCTTTGAGCTTGATTAAATATTAAAACAGAATCTTTCACATCTGTTTTTACCCAAGGATGAAATTACTGTACATCACTTCAACCAGCTTATTAATACACTAAACACGTATCTTGCCTCAAAAGGTTACAGGAATATCAATGCTTTCAGTGTGCCTGCAGTGAAACCTACACAACTCAGCTAGAAGTGAGGTCACTGCATACTTTAGCAGGATGTCAATATTTTTTTTTATAAATATGAGAGGTAATCAGTTAGTCATAGATACATTTTAAATTAAAAGATGGGAGCCTCCAGTGTAGCTAAATCAGTTGCCTTTGATCTGAACCTTTTAAATGTTCATCTTATTTTCTTTGATAGATAACTTGATAACAGACACAAAACAGAAAGTTTGATCCAACAGTAATTATTTTTCAAACTGGAGGGCTGTCATGCCCAACTAGAAATCTGCTTTTTAAAACAAAAAAATTGCACAGCACAGTTTTAAATTGAAATATAAAAAGGTCTATCAGAATCATCTATTTCAACACCTATCATTTCTAACGATACTTTGATGGCATGTTTGGATACAGGAGAAGAGAATGCATTTGAGGTTACAAGTTCTTTGACAATGATAAATACACTGTATTAACTACTCCACATGGCATCTGCAGCCCTTTAAAACACAACCAAAAAAATAGATACTCCTCTAGCATTATCTTTGTATGAGACAGGAGACATTAGTCAAATCGTGTTTCCTGACTGCAATCCATAAAAAGCAGAGACAAATGAAAGTCATCTATTTAGAGCAACAGATGTACAAGACAGGACTTGGAAGGGAAGCTATGGGAAGTGTTCTGCACCTAGACCATGCTTAGCCCAGATAGAAAATGGTCTGTGTATTTGTACATGCTGAAACTGAACCTAAACATCACTTGCAAAATAAAATTTTAAAAAGCATTGCAAATTTGCCACAAAACATTCAAATCTACTACAGAGTCTTGACAGCACACTCTTACGGCAGGGCAGGAGGAGAACTGCTTGAATATGTAAGTCCTTACATAATGAATAGGAGAAACCCTAACACCTCTGAAAGCCCCAGCACCTCTTTCAGGAGTCAGAACTATATATTTTAAGTACTGCTAATAAGGCATGAGATAATTTGCTTAAGACAAAATAAAATTCCAGTACAACACAGTCTTCTACCACCCACTAATTTACACTTGAACAATATAATCAACTAGACCAAACTATGCTTAATGTAAAGTCAATAAATTCCTTTTTGGCTGTTGACACAAAAATCTACTGGGAATTAAACACTTGAGGAAATTAATCATTATAACACTCTGGTTCAATGCACATCTGTATTGAAATAATTTGGTCTGTAATTCACTTTATTTGTAGTTGGGTTTAAAGCAGTAAATTTGATAGAAGCAGGCCTCATTAAACCAATCTATTTCAAACTGCTTTTCGTTAAGCTTGGTGTATTTGAACAAAGTCAAAAAAGATTCATTTCCTTTAAAACAATTGTGCATTATAAAGTAACCCAAACAAACCAAGACCATTAATACATAATATAATAAAGGCATTTACATTTGATCTGAGCAAAGGCCAACACTAATGATCTGTTTGCTTTCAATACATTTTCTTGAGGCACAGACATACTCCTTTCTTACTGCCCACAGAAACTCACATGGACAAATAGCTGGAAGACCACCAAAATAAGTGTCTAGAAGCTCAGGCTATTAGGACAACCTCACAGCTTCCTGTTTTAAGAGTTTTGTTTAATACTTTCAACACAGGTGTAGTTTAGCATTGTGGCTCCCAGATTTAGCTAGCTTGGAAATCAGCAGCAGCAACAGGTGGCTGGTCCAAAGCACCTTGGGAGACACCACATCCATGTGCTGGGGGAACTTGTGCCGAGTCACCTGACTGCACGAAAGTGACAGATCCAGCTAAGAGACTTATACCAACACTCCTCTCTTTTGAATTTTGGAATTCAAAACCAGCAGCAACTCTGAAAAAGGTGGCAGCAATCACAGCTCCATATGCAGCTGTTAGGACACACTGAGGGGTTCAGCAGCCTGAGCATGTCTCCAGCTTGGAGTCTTTACCCCGGCCTCTTTCAGGACAGGGCATGGTGTCACTGCACATGGCCACAGGAGCCCTAAAGTCAGCATAACACACAATGGAAACATCTGGCAAAACAGAAACAGTTACACTAAAAATGTGCTTAAAGACGTGCAGTAACTAAAGAGCATAATGTTAATCATTTCCACATGTATTTACCTTTCTATACTGTTCAAGTGACAACACAGGAAGCACATTCCCTGCAAAGGGACTGCTTGCTCTCAGGTACGCACATAAGCAAAATCCTAGATAGTATGAATAAGCTGATATCTCTAGAGAAGATTTTTTTCTTGAAGTATAGACACATATTCTATATAAAATAGAGTATTTTTGTGATTTCAAGAGGTGAAGAACTTTTCAAGTTTAGTTTTGAGCCTCCCAAGACAACACTTGGCCCTGTCCCATCCACTGCCTCCACTACACATAGCTCATGCCTCCCCATCCACTCCTTTGGAAACAGAAACATGTACACGTGTAATTTCACAGGTAAGTACAATACCTATGCCACAACTGAGATGTAAGTAGCAGTTACATGTCAAACTGGGGTGGGAATGAAGAGGGAGATAACCTAGCATGAATAAAAAGTATTCCTAGCAATTAAAAAAAATAAAGGCACAAAAAACTCCACTCAACCTGCGCCCTTATGAAAACGTTTTCCCATTCTTCAAAACAAAAAATTACCACCCTCCAAAGCTATTTAGTTACACTACACTAACTTTACTACTTTCTACTCCAGTTATTACTGGAGTACTATACCAATAGAAAGAGAAGACATAAATAGTTTGCACTCCTCATAACCTTTAACCTTCCATAAGGCTTAGTCTGATATACTTTTGTGGTTCCAGGATCTGAATTGGGATTTAAGTACCTTGAAATCCTTGCTCACCTCCAAAAGCAAACATCACAGGGTTATTCAAGTGATGGTCAGGTGTCTACCACTTATTCCATAAACAAGCACTAAGCAAGCATGGTAGCGCAAAGATCATTCCTTAAGTTCCTGCAACTAAAAGAAAAACCCACAATGACCAGAATGGTTCTACTACTGAGTTTCTCGCACTCCTTATATAACCTGGTCATAAAATTACCTCACAGGTAACACAGTAACACTACATTTTGCTAGTCATTTCCGAAGGCATCAAATTCATCAGCAACAAAGGTCTGGTTTACTGCAGTTGGACGTGGTGCCATGACATTTGTTACAGTGACCTCCCATCTTTCGGCCCAAGTATCTGCAGCTATTACCAAGTTACTCAATTAACTTGAAAAGACAAAACCTCAACACCGCTAAGTGCTTGATGGTACCTGCAGAAAGGAAGCTGCTCTCAGTAAAAAACATTTCCATTAACAAGTTCACAGGAGACAGAGTATTTTCTTTTAACCTTTCTTTCATTCCCTGTAGCTTTCTGGTTTTTCTCTTCTATCCTTACTTAATCTTGCCACTAATTTTTCTACTCTTAAAATCAAAATCTTTCAGTCTTCACAAAACAATGAGGTTGGTAAGTCATTGTATAAATGAGGGTGGTGCAAATAAAAAAAATATTGTGTATATACATTTGTGAATGAATATACCTCAAGGCATATAAAAATCACTTCTGAGAAGAAAATTCTCTTCCCTGGAAGCTGTTTAAAACTGCTATTTGCATCAATTCCTGAATCGCTACTGCTAAGTGGCATTAGAATGTAAAATCACATTCTACAGTTTTCTCCTCTTGAGATTTACAGTTAAATGATAAGAAAAATACTTCCTGGTTAAATTGGACAGATAATGCAATACAGCTTTTATCAAACCAATAAATATGTTATAATACACAAGCCTCTGGCCCTAAGAGACTTCCTTCTTCAGGTGCTGGCAGTCTATAAATTAGCTCATTTGTAGCACAGAAAAGCTCCATAATTAGTACCTAGTTTATCATTAAAACCTTGCATTCACTGTATGATGTCACAGACTACTGAGTCTGGCTCTCATTTACACACTCAATTATTTTCTGGCATCCCAGTACAGTTGATCCCATTATTTCCTACATAATTGACCAACTTCAACAGCTGCAATTCTTCTCTCATAAATACAGAACATATTGTAGATGACAGGATCATAGTTATCACTCTTAAAAAAATTCTAAATAACATACAGTTTAAATTTGACAAAGCTTAAGATGCTTTGCCCTGCAGCTAGCAAAAGTTTGATTTAAAAAGCACTGTACAGTAATTAGATTTAAGCCACAGAATTACTTAAAGTACCACATTCATTGACTGGTAGAGCTTTTATTGCAATAGATTAGATTCACTACTTAAGAGTCTGAAAAGCAGTTGAAGATCATTTACCTCTGGTACTAGAAATTAATACACTTACTTTAGATTACAGCTGCAAATGAGACATACAGACAGAAGTTCTGGGGATCCAGGCAGGCCAGAGACCCTCCTGGACCAATGGAGGGCAGGAAGTATCCTAGCTGACTCAAATCTCACCTAGTGACCAACATGCTAGATCCTCCTAAATCCTTCTGAGAAAACCTAGAATGCATGCTCTTAGAACTTCTTCTACCCAAACAGCTTGAAATGGCAAGCCTTTGTAGCGCAGACATGTAAGACAATGGACAACTCAGTAAAGTATTTTATTTTACATAGCCATGAGAAGCCCTGAGATGTTTTCATCTATTTCTGCAAAATTTTTACCTCCAAGAACAAGAAGATCTGAGAAAATACCTGTATCTTATTTAGCATAAAAGCATCTCAAGTCTGAAAGCCAAGAAGTCCTTTCTTACTGGTCCTCAACATATATCAAGAATGGTCTGAATGATCATTAATGAATCTAACGATTCATTAATCAGAGGAGAATACAGTAGTAGAAAAGACAGGACTAAACAACCTGCTCCTGTACTGTGCAGCAGTGTTTATCACTACAAAGCAAAAGGCAAAGGGAAGAAGCAAAGTTTTGGAAATCTAACATGGACTGCTGTGCATACACATGGAAGACAACTTTCATAGGAAGGTAGTATTTTTCTCCCCTCACTTCTATCCTTTATTCTCTTTTTTTTTTTTTCACACCATCTTTAGAACTTAATGGACAATACTTGTTAACTGCATTATACAGCTTTTTACTGTGGATTTAAGGTTTCGTTAATACCATTTGCACTTCAGGTGTATTCACAATGGCTTGGAATTTCAGATAATTTCAAGGATTTTTCTTTGTGTTACTAGGAGCAACAAAAAACCCAACCCCAAAACACAAGAAAAAGCAACAAAGCAGCTTCCCATTAGGAGGCAAAAGATTCTGCCTTTTAGTTGTTGCACTTCTAACGTGTCACTTGTAAACCCTGACAGCCAGGACAGAAAAACCTGCTAGCACTCAAGAGAGTTTCTTCCAGAGGGAATGTATTTTATCAAGGATAACACACTAGCCAAACGTCTCCAGAAGCTTTCACAGGTAGATGCCCACCAGTACTGATGACAGTTGAAAAGCTGAGACATCTGCTGCTGTGGTTGAACTGTCTGATGCATCCTACCAATGAAGCCATATGACCCATGGGGAAATGGAAAACAGTAGGGAAAATTCCACCTCAGAACCTGTACACTGCATTTAAGTTTTAATTTGACATTCCTGTTTTATACCATTAAAGACATTTCAGGTTTTCAACCCACAAAAGAATGCAAATAATTTAGGTCACTATGGATCTTGCACTTGAAAATCTGAACTGACCAAATTCAGGAAAACAAAATCAAGGCAAACACCTTACCCCTTTCTACAGGATGGCTTAAGATGTGGCAGCATAACAGTACAACTGAGCTGCACAGCACATCATCTTTTAGTTCCAGCCCAATATTTTACCACTTAAACGATTTTATCATTTATCAGTGTACCAATTGCAACATAGTCACACTAACTTGCTACAAATACAAAAGCAAACCTGCAGCAAAACCTTACAGCAGAAGATTTATTCATATGGATTAAATTAATTTAATCATATGGATTAAAATAATTAAATTAATCTAATCATATGGAATTACAATTTCAGTATACTTGAACTAATGAGGAAGAAACTGACCTTTGTGGTAGAATGTTAGGCAAAAAATAGGAAGTTTGTAGCACACCACTAAGAATATTTGAATATTTGTGTTCAAGACAAAAATTCAAACAAAACAACCTTGAGAGAAATGTATTCTTTAGACACAGATCAGGCAGCTGTTGAGGCTAGTCTTCATAGTCCTGTAATGAGTGACTACAAAATGAATTCCAAGTTAGTTATGAACATACATTAGCTAAGTTCACATACTGATAAAACTGAGGGTAACAGTATGATCCTCTATATAAAAAGGTTACTTTTCAACCTGTCACATCACGGAGGAGAGTCAGGATCTTCTTAAATCAGGTACATTTCAGACATTAAACAGAAGAAAACTACAGTACTACAAAAGTGCTTCTGCAGCATAAATGAGGCTACTCAATTCCAAATAATGTGCTATTAACAAAATTCCATCATTCTTTATTTGTTTGCAGAACAGCTCTTTCCTGTAATCTTGGTAAGAACCTTTCCATCTTCAAGCAGAGCATCTGCATGATACCTCTCAAGACAGAATCATCTCCCAAGTCAGAATAATTAAGCATTAAATTAAGATCTAAAAAACTGTCTTCACTGCATTCACTTGGTCTTTTGATTCTATTCTAATGGATTATCTATTTAATTTAGTCAGAATTTAATCCAGTGTTACAAGTCATGATCAAAGAAAGATTATTTTAATCCAGCTATAAAAGCTTGAGCTCTTGAGCTAACACACTAGATAGATCTATTCTCAAGCTTCACCTCTGCTACTACACTAGCGCTGCAGATCCTGAAGCACAAAATACCCTAGGAAGGGACTGATGAGTCCTGACTTAAGACTTTGGAAACTTAAACAGCACGCTAAGCCCGCGTTTTCTACTCAATTTTACATCAGTCAAGAAATACACACACATAGTCAGGGCCTCAAGCCAGCTGTTTTTTTAAGATCTGCAAACTGATGGTGAAGGCAGTTAGGTGGGTGGGAAAAGGTAGGGCCAGTGAACAGATGAAAAAGAAAGCTTTTTTTCCCTCCTTCAGCAGATGAACAGTCCAACACTTCCCACGTATGTTTCTCATTTCCCAAATTATTGTAGGCCAAATATTAAAATATTAATCTCTGCAAAAGAACCTAATAGAGATTACTACATGAGAGGAAACAGCATGAATTATACTGTGTCCTATACCACAATAGCAAACTCAAATCATAGTTGGTTTTTTCCTTCCCCTAATTATGAGCAGTCAAACCACAAAACCTATGTTAAGATCTTATCAGTTAAGGTTCCCCCATGGGAAAAATTCAGAAACAGCTGTACAAAGAACCACTGCTCAGCTTCAAGTTTCTGAAGCAGTCACAAATTTAGAAGAATGAAATCTGTCAATTTTGACACAATATTTGGGCCTCTTCCATCACTTGAGATATTTGTATTAATGACTTTCTAATTAACACTCTCAAGAAGCATTCAAAGCAAAACAAAAGTAACAAAACCTCCCACAGTATACTGTTTTTACTGATAGTGGTATCACCTCAAAAGTACAGAGTCTGAATATAAACTGGTAACTTGGGCAATTTGGGCAACCCAGAGAATGTAGCTAAATTGTATGTCATGTGAACATGTTTTATATAGATTATACATTACTGCCTCTTACTTTCATAACAGGACCCTTGTTAGTACCCTCCACGGAAGCTGCTAATGAAGTACTGACTACTGCTTTTCGCTGTACACTGATGAGGCTAAACAACCAACACCATTCACAAAAAATACCTTCAATGTACTTCTCCTAAATTGGCATGAAATATATGTTTTAAAAATAGCTTTTAAAATCAAAACAAAACCCCTCTGGTTTTGCTATTGTTTTCACTGAGTAGGTTATCTGTTCTAGATGATGCTGCTCTTAGACAAGCCTGAAAGAGCACATCCAAGGAAAAAAAAAAAGAATAGAGCATAAATACCCCACCTCTCTTCTGTGGTAATAACCACAGCAGGAATAAGTGCTGATGGCATGGAATTTAATAGAGCTACTAAGAAAAAAAAAATTGTAGACTAATTATTTAAGATATAAACATTACTTTCTTGTAGTGCTACTTTAAAAACTCTTAGGAAAACTGGTATTTTCACCTGTATATAAAAGTCAGCGTATCAACAGACTACAGGAGAACAAATGCACCTTCACAGAGCTCTTAACAAGCAAGAGCTGCTGTCTTAGTTTGAAAGGCAGTTCTAAGTCATGCTTCCCTGTTGCTGTTTTGTTTATATCAGAACACTTGTCATTGTACCTTTGCTAATATCAGCCCCAATTAAGAATTTAATTACTCCCTTACTGGCTTTATAGTCTAACAGCTCATTTTCAATGAAGAGTGACATATGGTAATATGCAATATTCCCTGTGGTACCTCCACCCAGTGAAACTCCTTCCAAGAAAACTGTTTAAATTTAATATTAGAAACTCAAGGTTTTTTTCTTCAACTGTAGCATTCTGCAATATTTTACTGAAAAGCTGTCCAAAAGCAAGCATCCTTTGTTACAGGACTCAGAAAGATTAGAGCTGAAGGGGACTGCTAGGTCACATAACTGAGTAACTTTCCAAGTTGTTACAAGTATGCACCAGGCTTATCTGTGCCATTTTGGCCTAGATTGTAACAGCAGCAACAAACAGCAGTGCTGTAACCCAGGCTGTGTCAAAACCTGTCATTTCCAACTCTGATACTGGAACTTCTACTTTTGAAGTCGTCATGCAACCTGCCTTATCTTCATCTTTATCTCCAATGAGGCCACAGTCCCTCACAAGTGAAAGATACCACTGCAGGAGCTATTATATTTTGGTCTGCTTTGCCTGAGGAAAGAATTAATATCAGTTTGCCTTAGTCATGCAATATATTCTAGGGAAGGTTGCTAAGAGATTAAAGGCTTAATTTTCATATATAATATTATGCAATAGTTAGTTTTAACACTCAGGCAGTCTTACAGATGCTAAGCAGACTTTTCTTTAAAGCTATTTCTCTAGGACAGTATCT
Organism: Vireo altiloquus; assembly: GCA_013396875.1. NCBI lineage: Eukaryota > Metazoa > Chordata > Aves > Passeriformes > Vireonidae > Vireo > Vireo altiloquus. The sequence goes on from VZRF01001586.1 coordinate 1,312,635, forward strand.
CAGATTTTTATATCATTAACATTCAAAACACAAACCAGATCACAAAAAAAATCTGTTTGATACTAAACAGAAGTAGAGAAGAATTATTGGAAATGTACTGGAGTTAGATGTCAGCATTTCAGTAAACTAAAAGGCAAGGGGGAAAAAAAATCCATTAAAAATTCCACCAGGGATAAGAGAAGAGCAATTCCTTCAGTCTGAGAAGCTATTTCAAACATTTATGATGGAATGTATTTCACTAAGTGTTTTAGCACTGTCTTCAGAAATGGAAACCAATTTGCTTATTAGGGCAAAAATATATTGGGGGTAATGAAACAAATATGAAGTTACTTCCTTTTTACATAATTTCAAAGATGTATCATTTGACTGTGGAATCATTTGACTTCTTCTGCAGCAGAAAAAACACTTAAGCTCCTGGGCTTGAGAATATCATATCCCATTGTGTTATAGCTTTATGTAACAAAATTCATTCAACATAGATTCATTTCTAAATTCTATACCCCAAATACTGATTCTTAATCAGCTTTTTCATTATAATCCTAGCATAAAAATAGAATTTCTATGTTTTGAATAATATAGTTTCAACAGAAACAGCCCAACAACACTTCTTGGAACTGCATGGAAGATGGTCAACTGTTTATTGTTAGAAGTCTAATCAGTGTATGATGTGTTTGGAAGGAAATGCAAGAATGCTTTAAGACATTATATACTTGATAAAAAAAAAAATCAACCCCCCCAAACTTTCAGGAATGAAGTCAAAGTTACATTTAAAGAGGGCAGGGAAGATTAATGTAAACTAGACCTGAAAAACATGCATTAGACATCGACCCTTAAACATAGGGTGTATATGAAGAAGTGTCAATTACCCCCTTCTATATAGCAAAGTATACAAATATATCTCTTTATAGATAGCTGGTAGAGCAATAACTTATTTGATTTATATTTTATATCCACTGTATTTCTGAAGCAATTGAAATATTCTTAGAAAAACTCACTTTCAGATCTTCACAAAACAGAATTTTCTTGGACAAAGCTGTACTGATCTGAAGACCGTAACTGTATTTTGAAAAAGCCTGTAAACATTAACAATCCAGAAATGTTTTCTGCAATCCAAGAACTTTAAGCTTCATCTGGGGAAGGCTCCGATTCCTTCCCCAATCCCTTTCAAAAAAATTCTAGAAACTAAATACTTCAAATCTTAAAGTCCATAATAAAATTCTGCATGCTAATTTGTTTGCTAAATGACGAGGAAACAAGTTTACATGGACACTTTAACATGACAGTGAACTACGACTTTTAAATAAATTCCCATAGATTAGGTGCACACTCATAAGTGAAATCCAAAATAAATGTATTTATGAACTTGATAATCATCAGATTGCTTATATTTGAGGCAAGTCTAATCAGGCAGAAACAAGATTTACTCCCCTTGGCATCACTTTAACAACTCGAAGAAAGGCAGAGCTTTCAAAATTTGAAAAGATCAATAAGAATGTGGTGACAACAAAGTTGAAAAACTCAGTTTCGTTAAAATGTTGAAGACAGTTATCAGTCTAGTAAGACACCAATGCTTTAAAGGTATTAAATAAGAAATTCTTACAGTAGTCCAATGCTCAGTACCTGGAACAGGACTAAACACCCTTTAGCATAATCTTTTGTATTCACTAAATCCAGAATTCAACAGTAGAGCAGCTGCTCAGTGCCTGGTCTGCAGAATTCAATGAACAACAAAAGGTTACCTTAATTCAATGAGATAATCAGCACACATTTACCCTCTACCAAGAGTTTTCCAACCATCTGCAAGGCGGCAGAGCTGACTGCCTATAAAACAACTGGTAGCATGCTGACATGTCCTCACATCACTCATGTCATTGAAAATTTATCTCTTAGCAACAGCTAAAAGAAGCTGAACTTCAGAAATCTTTCAGATGCATCAGAAGCCAAAATCACTTCCTAAGTGATTTTGATTGCTGCTGATCTTCAAACAGATGTCTACTCTAATTGGTAAAATTTATTAAATACATACCATAAATAAGAAAAAGTCAAGTTGTCATGCCCTAAGAAAGTAGTAACAATGGGAGTCATTCTAGCTGTGTACATAAAAGACAAAAGCTAACCTTATTTTAAGCTGCTGGTCTCACAGTATCAGTAACAGTGAAGTAAAAATGCATGTGTTGTGGGAAAAGGAAGGAATTTACTATTAAGGTTGCTGTCAGAAACTGAAAGCTAAGACACAAGTCAACTAAAACTAAGATAAATATTTTTGACAGGAAAAGCAAAGTAAGAGATTCCGTGCTAATATCACTCACCTACTAAAACTATTTTATGATTCTCTTCCCCGCTACATGGGAGCAAATAAAAAATTTTAAGGCATTAATCTTTACAAGTAAATTCCATATAAAACCATTGATAAAATTAGAAATACACTTGTTTTAGCAAAACTCATTTACATTAGCAAAATATCAAGCAAATTAAAATTCTGCCACAGATGGAGATCAGGAAATGGAAAAGGCTTGTTCTCAGCTATATTACAAGCTCTTCTCTAGAAAACAAGTCATGCAGAAGTCTCTTCAAAATACATCCAAAGACAATATTGAGAAAGAAACAATATAAATCATTCACATTCTGGTTCATGTTAGCAGATAATGGGCAGTTTTGTTTTCTTCCATCACTAGTATTTTCCAGAAGACACAAACCAAAATATGTCAATCCTAGGCTGAATTGAAGCCACATTTATTTACTTCAATTCACAGGCAGAATTGAGGTATCATCTTGAATTCAGTGCAGTAAAGGAAGCTGGGAATCTTCCACAGAGGAAGATTCCTCCAGTGGTTTATTAATCCAAATAAAAAACTCCTACCATCCATCTCATGTTCAAATCAGAAAAGACTCCCGCAACTCTCCACTGAAAGACTGCCTGTAACAAGAGCAGCTAGTCACTGTTTTTTAAACACAGTGCCCAAATTCATAAAGCAAAAACAACTGCCCATCATCACATAAACTCCAAATGGCAAAGCCCAGTAGTACCAATAGCCCAAGTACCAATAATCTCCTTCCTTAAGTGTATGGCAGACAAGCATGTCAAGCGACCCAACAAGAGAAATTCTTTGAATAAGCCACAGTGCAAGTCACTGGTTTCCAAGGGAGTAGGAGCTCCAGTACTTTTGCATGTAGCTAAAACGTACATGTGCAAGCACAGGAACAGACAATCCTACAGGCACGTAGCGCGTGCTGCCACCTTGAGAACCCATTCTGCACGTGGTTTGAGTCATTTTTTTACTGATTTACCTATCAATTTCAGATTTCAGACCTTCAGAAAACATCTGTAACATCCAAAAGTCTGCTTTGCTACATCAGCAGAAGGCATGTCAAACATATCAAAATAAATACAACACAACTTCTCAATGTTAAAGCAGATTAATATTAGCTTTAACAAGTTTTTAGTGACATTCAGTTTTTACAACTGGATAAAGAGGAGAGGGAAGAGAGCTAGACAGTTCAAGGCAGAGGAAAAATATTCAGATGAGAAAATACCATGTTTATGCATAACCCCATTGTTTATTACATTAACCTCCATGTTTATATTTATAAACCGACTGATAACCAAATACTTACTTGCAGGAGTCAATGCACTGTCCTCTTCCTCTGCCACTAACAGATTATTGTTAAGCTGACTCCTACAGCAGGCATACTAGCATTCAGAGGTCAAGAGAGAAAAATCAAAGTAGGAAATGAAAGCTGAGCATTTTTAAATTTGGAACAGAAGGGAGGGAGCAGCCTTCATAAGCACAGAACTTATTAACTAGCTACTATTAAGTTCCGTGATCATAAGAGAACTTACTTTGGTCTTAAGAATCTTTTCAGGCTCAAACACTGACTTTTTCATCACCCATTAAACTGTATTTTTGTATCATGTCTTTGCTAACTACTGCTCATTATCCACTAATGCTAAGCATTTTAAAAAATTCCACACTACTTGCAAGTTAGGTAGGATGGAGATTCCACAGCCACTCCCAGTTCCTGTTTCATATCTTGCCATCCTCATTTTAAAGCATTTTCTCCTGAATCTATCTGCAATATCTCTTAATGAAGCTTGTGCCAGTTACCTCTCATTATTTTGCCATCTGAAAAATAGCTGTCTCCATCTTCACTAAAATCACCCAATACGTAGTGCTGAAAGAGGTGCTTTAACACAACAGTCCCACACATCTGTGGCAATTTTATTTTACCTGTACTCCTTTAAACTGTTACGTGTAAATACTTCCTGCTGACTACGGAAGTGTTGGAATCACTATCCCTGGAAGTGTTCACAAAACATACAGACGTGGCCCTTGGGAACATGGTTTAATGGTGAGCATGCCAGTGCTAGGTTAACAGCTGGAATCACTGATCCTTGAGGTCTTTTCCACCCTAAATAATTCTATGATTCTACTTACTCATTAGTTAAGAACTGCCTGTACTCTATGTCTGAAACACAGGTGCCACTGACATTTGTCTTTTACTGAGTCAAATGCAAACATTGCTAGTTAGTGTTGCCACGGATACATGGACATTACATAAAAATTAGTTCTTAAAACTACAGTCACTCATCTGCACCATTTTGGAAAAAAACAGATGTGAAATTGAAGCCAACTTCAAAATACCACCAGTGATGAAATTAACTCCTGGAGAGCATGTGGAAAACGTGCAGGAAACTCATCATGGCTTAAGCTAGCTCCACTTCTATTCCTAGATGAGGAAACATCAGCCATGCCTACCAGACACCTCTGCTGAGATCATACACAGCTTTTTTCTTGTGCCAGAGTCCTGCTTGTAATTAAAACCAGAAGTCTCAAGCCCACATCACCTAGGACTGCATTAATTGGTAACTGCTGGACTGTACTACCACTACCACGAGGGGAGAGAAATGGGACTCCGCCCCTCTAGACCCCAAAAACTTGACAAAGCTGTAATTTGTGCACACATGTAACTAGTACTGCAGTGACAAGGCACAAGAGTAGACAATTTACAAGTCTGCAGTTTCCCTCACTACAAGGGATTTTTCTTTATGTAACATCTTATCTACAGCACAACTTGAAGTCACTAAAGTCCACACAAACCTACAACTAAGTGCAGCAGCCCCGGAGTTGCCTGCGCAGGCATCCCTGTGACAGGTCACACCCACTCATTTCAAAAAGGCTGCCTGTGCCTGCAAATTCAAAACTTTAAGCTCTTCACAAAGAACCTGGAGAGGGGAAAAAAAGAAACCCACAGAAAAAAAATCTATGTGACACCAATAATAATTTTCTTCAATGAGTGATATAAGCAGATTGGGAAAAACAACAGTAAATATGAGTAATATTGCAACTGAAGGAAATCACACTAGTTTGAAAGTCAATTTGTTGCTTACCAGGTAACCACAAAGGACAGCAGTGGATCTGTCAGCTAAGTGATGCCTGATCTGATGTGCCATCATGTTCAAAATTCTACAGCCACCATTTGAGCCCTAATACTGTTGTTCCAGTACACAACAGTACTCCACCCACTTGGTTCCATAAAGTCCTAGTGTCCTGGCTTGAAAGAGGCCCTCAAACCATGGGTCTGTCCTTATACCCAGGCAAACATAGTCCTCAATACAGAGAGCCAGTTGATCTTTTCTCAGTGTTAGCTTGAAATTCTTCCAAATTAAGAGTCTTTTGCAACTTCCAACTACCAAATTGGAAAATTGTGGTTAATTAGCACTTAATCTATAGCTGAGATCTTTCTCAACACCAAAAAAAAAACCATGTAAAAAATAACAGACAACTTCAACTGCAAGTTATCAGGAATTCTCATCACAAGTTTTACAATAAAGTTCCTGCAACAATAAGAAACAATATGGAATTACTATCATGTTTCAACTGACACAGGAAAAATATCCAAGAGTCAAGACCACTATTATTGAACATGGAAGAGCAAAGACACTCTAAACAAGTAAGGAAACAGCATTAAGAAAATATGCCAGGTAGTTCTTCTTAGAGATAAGGTAGCCTTCTGGTATTTCTGTGTTTTAGAAAAAATCTTGACAAAGGAGATATCCACACACTGACTAGCTGAAGAAAAATTAGTCTGGAAGGAAAAATGCAAAGAGTAAAATCTCTAACCACAGTTTAGGAATCAAATGTCACTCCCAGTTAAGCCAGAGGAGTTCACAGAAAATAGCATAGATGAATAAACACCAACAGAACTGCTGGAACGACACAGGATTTCTTTAACTCACTGCTGTCAGTTTCAATACAGGATTCACCACAGAACACCATACTAATTAATTTTGAAGGGAAACAACTAAAAGAGTCAAATTTTAGCAAGCCTTAGGATTAAGCAGCTTGAAGTATAAGGTTTGGAATCACTCCTTGCAGTAAACAAGAGCCATGTGCACATGGCATCATGCAGAACTATGTTCAGAATATCCAGCTTGGGGGGAAAAAAGGATGAAGAGGGTCTTCTCCCATGGTTCTATAGGCTACTGCAAATATGACCCTGTTTGCAGAAACTAATTCACATCAGAAATTGAAAACTAACCTCTACCCTGCCTTAGGAAGGAATAGACAATCTAACTCAGGAAACAGCAGTATTTAACTTACTTCCCACCATACAATTCAAGAAAACTTTTATAAGCATGCTTCTTGGGTTGGTCCAAATGTGCTGAATTGTAAAACACAAAAAAAAGGCCCCCAAAGCCAGGTATATCCATCTATACAGTTGCTTCTTCACAATATGGGATGATGAGACTTCTCCACTTCAATTTCTGGTAAGCTCCAGTGTCTCAGGTGTTAATAGGATCCATTTCTAAGTGTTCCCTTGGCTTATGCACAGAGTTGGTACTTTTAGCATTTCAGAAGCCACAGGGACGGAAGAAACCAAACCAAAACCAAAAACCACCAAACACACAAAACAAAACCCCCCAAAATAAAACAAACAACAACAAAAATCACCAAAAAAATCAAAAACCAAAATCAAAACACCCCAAAACACAAGAGCAGCAGCACCTAGCAATCATCCCAGAACTTCCAGGACCAGATCTACACACAGTGAAGGTGCAGGCCACCCTTCCAAGAAATAAAGTTAACTTGTGAATTGAAATAATGAGAAGCACAAACATGAGACTTAGTATTTGCCAAGTAATGCCAACATTCCTCAGTATTTTGTCACCATGAAGATGTTACAAAAGAAACAAAGGTTGCATCTAAAGACAACAATATTTTATGGACTGACAAAATTCAAACCTAGATTTCTTTTTCATTTCCCTGTGTACAGTCTCTTCAATTGTAGCACTGCAGACACTCTAGAAACTTCCCCATCACTGTATTTTGGTGCTCAGACACCTTCATAAGCACAAACACCACAAAAAGCCAGCTCCCAAAGTTCAGCATTGCGAATGCCCCCTCATGTATAAATCTGCAAGACATGTTGTGCACTCCTTTCTGCCTCCCTTTTCTCTTTCTGCACAGTGGAAAGTCTAGAGGACTGAGGCAACAAGAAATCTCAACCAACACTGTCTTGCTGCCTACCCACAGGAAGGCAGGAAGCTGAAAAACTGAGCAAGGAGGAACCTGGATGCCAAAAAAGCAATTCGCTATAGATTGGCCCTTTGCCTGAAAGACAGAAGGAGGAACACCCAGTGTCTGCACTGGCACAAGCTACATACCAGAAAACTGAAATTCAACCCATGCCAAGTTACACTTTGAAAAGCTAAATGTACGTAGGCCAGTGAAAACAAAATTGGATAAGAGTGCAGGGTAAGAAAAATTAATAAAACAAGTTTGGTTTTGCATGAAAGTCAGCTTAGAAAGACAAAATGAAAGTGAAAGAGGGATTAATAAAATTTTTCATGCCAAGAATCAGATGAAAATCACAGCTGCTGAGCTGTTCAAGAGAGCATGGAGGAGAACCAACATCAAACTATCTACATTTGAACTGCAACTTTGAAGTTTAAGTACTAATTATTCTGAACATAGCAAAGATGTAACTACTGAGATACACTATGCATTCCCACAGCCCTCTGAAAATGTTACAATGGCCACTCCCTCTCCACCTTTAAATGCTGGATTTGTCCTTTTAAATTATGTCTAAAAATAAGCAAATAAAGTGCTGCCTACAGCCTACAAATATCTGTTTCTTTGAGTTTATACTCACATAGCATTTCTGCTCAGGAGATGGCTAACTCCCAAGACTTATTAAATTTCATGCAGCTCCCAAACTGCAGAACCTTCCTAGTGCTTGTCCCAGAGACAAGGAAGACACTCTGAGAAAACATCAGCATATTGCCATTCTAAAGCCAACACCATTAAAGATAAATTAAACACCCTTCTTAAAACTGACCATAAGTTTTAAATACCACTTTTCTGCATTTCTAGAAGTGCATTTTAATGCTTCAAAGGCTTATTGAAAAGCTAAGTATCACTCGATTTTCCTCTCTCTTCACACCCTTCCCTAATATGTAACCAGTTTTTACACTGTATTTTCTGGTTAACATATTCATACAGCCCTTTTCAGAAAACACTTGGTGAGAAAAGGTGTGAAGCAAAAGGAAGGGTATATGTGCAAGATACTCTTGAGCATAAGGAAGTGCACATAAGAGCAGTTAAATTGTTTAAATATGCACTGCAACATAGTGAAGTGCATGAGATCAAACTGCTGCACAACAAAATTAATTATTTTTCTGCTTTCTTGTGTATGTGTAATTTTGGGCTTTTTTGTTTCTTTATTTAAGGAAGATTTTTTTCTGGAATTTTTTTCATGACATAAAAAAACACTGCAAGTCTTCATTCTGAAGGATACCACTGTTTTCAGTTTCCCTTCACTCTTAAGGCAGCTCCACCACTGGTTGGATGTCCTTTACACGCCCAGTTAACACTAAAACAGGCTTTTTTTGAAGTGCATTGATTCAAGTCACCTGTCCAGACACATAAGTCAGCATGTACCTCAATATAACCACCAGAATACTTCAAATAACTGAAAAGTCCTTCATATAATATATACTACTGATGACATGTACAATATACCACCTAGACGCCATATAGCTGCCAAAAGCTACCGACCTCCCAACAAAATCTGTCGTTCCATGAACCTTGTACTTCTATCTCTTCGTTCAGAAATGGAAAAACAACCCTCCATACACACTAGGGAATGGAAAGGGATGGAGTAAGTGAAGATTTAAACAGTAACTCAAGAGTTGATACAACTTTGCCCAAATCCAGAAGAGTCAGGATAACACTTGAAACACCATTTTTATACAAATCCTTTCTTCCAGGTCTATGGACAACAGGAGGAAACATGTCAGCTACACTGCTGTAACTAACTGCAGCTATTTCTAAATCTAATGAAATAAGAGAACTGTACCTAGTTGGATTGGATCACCCAGTTAACAGGGACAAGGAAAGCAGCTCCATATCATGACCACTAATGCAAACCACTCAACACTTCTGTCAAATAGCCAAGCCTCCAGGTCTGCAAAACTAAATTCAGTGACACTGCATTTCAATAGTATTTATCTGCTCAGTGCACGACATACTCAGATGCTTTGGGTGGGTGACTGAAGCAAGCAAACAAAACCAGAAATCCTTAAATGAAACAACCAATAAAACCCCAAACAAACCACCAACAACCCACACACAAAACAAACCACAAAACCCACACAGGCCATACTGTATCCCTTCTGATCACCTTTCACTCCCTCAGGAAGAAAGGTTCAGAGTCTGCATTTGGTACTATGAGTATGAATGTTCAGAATGACAAAGAGAGAGCTCTAATGCACTTCTAATGCACCAAATATTCTGTCTCATCCTGATGAGATGTTAATTATGCAATAATGAAGGAAAAATAATCAAAATTACTCAAACTTCCACAGTCATCAAAACAGACTTCTGTGCATCCCTCCACTTGTCTTCTCCTCCAGAAAAGTCAACAAAAACATACTAGAACTTCACCTTTAGTATCTGAAAACAAAAAACCACAAACAACAACAAACAACAAACTGGCTACAAAATTAGCCACCCCAACAAAAATTATCTCTTACTTATGCTAGCTATAGACAGAGCCCAAGAAACTTTAAAATACACCAATCTCATCAAACATCAGTCATTCCCAAGAGATGCCAGTTGGATAAATTTATTGTATTAATTTCAATAAATAACCTTGACATACCCCACACTGTCACTTAAATGTTTCCAATAAAAATAGCCTTACTTGCAAATTTTTCTTGCAAAGTCATTCTGCTTATACACAAATTAACATCAATTTCAAATGAAGATGCAGTCACATCCCAATAACAGGGACAACTCATGTACACTTACTTTCAGAACTGTCCCTAAAGTATTTAAAGACACACATAGTGAAGAATAGAAAAAACCCTGTATTTAAAACAAGTCTCAATATATGTGCTCAGTAACCTGGGTCACAGCTAGCACAACTAAGTGGGCACTACATTAACACAGAACTACTGATTCACCAACCTCACATCAAAACTATTTTTGTCAGGAAAAACCGTATGCCAGTTTTTAAACACGCAAGTCACACTGCTAATTTTGAAGCACCCAAATGAAATCTTATTTCTTGCCAAAGCACTTGCTAGAGAACAGATTTGTTTGGCTAACTTCTAGAAGACAGATTTATCCTTATACCAGTATTTTAGTATGGCAGTAATGGCTTTTTCAGCACCATGACCCAACTAACATTCCTTGCAATGGGTGCCAGTCCCAGTAGGTAGCCTAACAAGGGAGATTTTTGTTTCTACAGAATTCATGTTACTTGGGTTGCTCAGTACTCCAGCCCTCAAATTTTTCATGTCATTACAGTATCAGAATTACAGTAGAAACTCAAGGTACTTAAACAGACAGCTTTATCACTACAAGTAATTAAATGTTTATAGTGTATGGCTACAGCAGTAATTGCACAGTATGGAGCACTTCTGAATTTCCATTCTGATTATAGAGCGTGAAGCTCCATGCATCCCTTAAATACCCAAGAAGTCCAATTTGACAGAAATAGATATCCACACATAAATGCAATCATATTTAACATACATTTAGTAAAGCTCACAAAAATAAAGCTATAACTACTCACCTCTGACAGTTCCCAAAACAACTGTTCCTGAGACCTCACTAAATAATTCTAACACAAGCATTTTCTACCCTGCAGCCTCCATCATCTCACAATCAAAGGAAAAAGACTAGTGAAAACCATCATGAAGCTTCTAGGAGACACTGGTGGCACCTCGACAATAGCAAAGCTGTCTGGACTATTCCATGTCTAAAACAACTGCCATCAAACTTAACCATCCAGAAGAGGAAAACAAAAACAACAACAAAAAAAAAACCAAACAAAGAACCCCAAACCATCAACTTACAAATACTTTAAGTAAGCAAACGAGACTCCAACAGGTAACTTTCTTTCCCCAAAGAACATTGAAAATTCCAAATGCACTTCACCATACTAAATGGGAAATGATCAAAGAGTGCCTGCAGACATGTCTTTGACACTATCCCCTGCTTCAAGGCTGAAACCCTGTGAACAATAAACTTCAAAACAAGACTCAAGTAATAGCAAAAATAAACCCACGTAGGTAGTGCAACAAAAGTGAAACAGAAGGAGGATCCTGCAGTTTAGCTTAAATTGTCACCTTAACACCTTCACTTCTGTTCCTACAATATTTACATTAATTTCAGTTTCTGTTAATTGTCACTTTAAAGATACCTATCTACGTAATTCTAATGGTCTTAAACATCACCAAGTCCCACCAGTGGCATTTCAGGTGGTGGTCAAACCACAAGAAAATCAGTGTAACTAGACAGAAAATGAAGGTAAAATGCCACAAGCGAATCACACTGCAGATTTCAGCTACACCAGTGTGTCAGGCAAGACAGAACAATCTCACACCTACATCAGAGCATACAGCTGTACTCTTCCCTGCTGCTCTGTTCATCTACTGAAAATCCACAAAGCAAACTATCCAGTGCAGAACGGCAGGACATAGGGAGCCAAGTAAAATTCATTTACCAGCACTGATCTTGCACGCATCTTGGATATGCCTTCCCACTCATACACATTTAAATGGGTAAATCAAGCACAAGAAGAATCATTACTTTTGTATTAGGTTAATAACCAAAAGATAACAACAATAGTTTTTCATTACTACATTAGCTCTCATTTTTCAGACTTACCTGGTCTTTTTCATGGGGTAATAGGCTGACAGGTGGAAGGGAAGCTGGGAAGGTGCTGGAGTATTTTGGAGCTCCTTTGCTTTCCAAACTGCCATAATTCACTCTATACTGAGGACCATCCTTCAGTAACCTCCCATTGTTCACGGCTCGTTTGGCCCCCAGCCGCAACCTCTGCTGAAAGGCAGGATTGTTGAAAATACTTGCTAGGTCATTTTGACTTCTCAAATATTTCTCTATGTTTTTCAGGGAGGAGCCATTAGGTTCTTGAAGCCCTTCAATTGCTCTTCTCAAGAGTTTATTCCAATCCACATTACGAAGCTCATTACAAGCTCCTCTAGATCCCTTAACAGATTTAGGAATACTGCCAGGTTTAACACACGAAAACCGTCCAGGATTATCTGGGTCCTTGTAGGATGCAAGACCTTTGTTAGTAACTTTAAGAATAGAACCATCTTGAACACTAAGTTCCAACTGTTCTGAAACAGTCTTCTTATCTAATCCATGGGAAGCACAAACAGCATGACATATTCTCTCTTCAGAAGGCCTTTGCTTTTGCTTTTTAACTTTTTGTATAGCTTCCAGAATCCACTCCGTATAAAGAGGGTTGGCAAGTTTTACCATGGTTGACCAGTAATTGTTCCCAGCCAAGAGTTACCCATAGAGGTTCCTCCTTATCCTGTTAGCAGATCTTTCAGAGGTTGTTCACACCTCAAACACAAATGAAAGGATTCCACGCACTGCTTGGACACATGTCAAAAATATCCACCCTGAGGAGTCGGAAAAGGCAGAGAAATACCTGCTGACTGAAACTTTCCAATTACGTTATTGTTACCAAAACGTAGAAGAAATTCATCTGTGATGACACCCGTAGGTCCGTAAAAGAAAGATTGTTGCAACCTTCGAAAAGAAAAAACAAAGGCAAGGAGAGAATACAGTTAATGCTAAAGTACTAAAAAGAAAAAACACTTTCAGATGTGCATTCACAGTATAGATGCTACAGTATAGAAAAATCTTTGTGGTATTATATGAAACATTTGGCAGTTCACACCTCACATCAAACAAGTCCTCTTAATATCCTTCTGCTACTCATAACAGTCAGTGGATTTAGTTTTCCATCACCCCAACACTTAACCTACTACTGACCTGCTGGACAATTTCCATTCAGTAAGGGATCTGAAAACACTCTCTAAAACGAACTGCCTACAAATCTTTTCTGCATGGATTATACATGCACTAGAAAACCAAACCCCAACCAAGGAAAGATAAATTATTAACCACTGCCAATTCTTACAGTATCCTGTCTCTAAGAGTCCTGCCATGCTGACTACACAAGTCAGAAAAACTGAAACCAGAAATATCAGAACCAAGTTACAGATATCATATCTTTCATTAATATTTAGGTACCCTACAAAACCAAAAGGCATCACAAAAGCACTTTTTATTTTAAGGCATGCAGCACAGAGGCATTTTTGATACAAACCCTTAGGAACAGAAATGTAAATAAAGTAACAGGAGGCATTTTCACATAAATAGGTTGTCAGCACGAAGATGTATAAAGAGGTCACATTGGAAAATGTTTTGTTGACTCACAGTTTAACAAAAAATTTTGTTTACTTATTATGGAATACATCACCCCAAGAGAAAATTCAGTGGCTACAAGAACTCATTTAAGAAACCTGAAAGAACATCTTGATGAGGAGTTTATTCATTCTGGGAAAATATATGGAAAAAAAATTTAAAAGTCTCACAAATTAAATTTAGACAGGAGTTGAATAATGAATAAACAAATGTATTTGAAGTATTAGTTTTTTCTGCCATGAAGTGTGAGAACTTCTGAAGGCATTAACAGAATTGTATAATTACTTCAAATCAAAGGAAAACAAATAAAAACAGAAGAGAAAAATTTTCATTCTCAATATGAGTTATCTTGTAAAGTAGAAAATTCACCAGTTTCACAGCAAAACTTAAAATTAGTTAATATGCAACTACATTTATAAAACTATGGCAAGCAGCCTACAAATAACAAAATCATCTATAATTACACAAGTCCTGGACCTCATTTTTGTTCATTTATTCCAGCCATCCTGCATTTAAATCATGCTAAAAAACTTGAGTAAATTGTAATTAGAGAAAAAACCCTGAACTGATGCAGTAATCTAAATCATTTCTAACTTGTTAAAAAGATTCCTCTGCAAGTATGAAGACAGAGTATAACAATATCCACTTTCTGTCCTATACCTTTTTCTTCTTCTACCCCTCAAAAATGTCTTTAAATTCCAGCTCATGTTTCATACATTATTATACTTACACAACAGGATTAGTAACAAAAGAGCAGCTGGTTACTGGTGAGTATAATATTTTTCTACACCCAAACAGTCAATATTAATCAATTAATTTTATGAATCTGTCCTTCTTGAATCTGGTTAAAGCTTAAACATTTTCAGATTTATAAATATGAAAATTCAAGTGACTGCCTGACTGAAAAAGACACATTCCTGATGCAAATGCAGGGCCCGAATGCTTAACTGGCTCACATACTAAACCCTACTGATCTACACGGATTGGATCCTGTTTCTTGCTTGCAGACCGTACTCATGTAAGTTGTATTTGATAACAGTTCTGTGTATTTCAAGTATCTGTAACCAAACAATAACTTGTTCTGTAAACAGACATTTTAATTTACTCCAGCTAGCAAAAGCCATTCTTTCCCTAACAGAATTGTTTATATTCACTGTTTTCAGATAATTCCAAAATAACACTGTAGCTACAAAATGCAGACAAATATAGGGAAGAAAAGAGTTTCCATGGTATTGTAAATCCTATAAATTCTCACAAATCTGACACTGAAAATACAATAACACAACAAAGCAGAACTCTACATATAGTGAAGGCTCACTCACATTTAGACTATTTTAGGCACTCTTCCTATAGATTTGGAAGTTCTCTGTAGCTATATATAAAGCCCCAGATTCCTAGAAAGCTACTTTTAAAGTTATTTAGTTAGGCTGTTCCACTGTAAGTCTTCATTAAGACAGTCACGACTTAATTAAATGCTGAACACTGCATTTGCTGAGTCAGACATACTTGCCTCAGTTTTACATCTACTGCAGTACTGTTATATTAAATTTCATACAAGCAACCACATCACTTCCATTAAATTCCAGAACACACAGTACAGGGTCTGTTCCAAGGTCCTGGACACTGATGAACATTTCAGTATAAATGCTATAACATGTGGGTTACAGGAATTTTTATTGGCCAGTGACTGTGGCAAAAGGTTAGCATAAACCTATATTTTCATATAAAGTCTACTGCTTGGTACAGGAATTTCACAGCCATATACATTCAGAACTACATTTTTACTTATTTACTTAAAACTCCCCACAAGTAATACAACCTCCTGCATGCTAGCACCTACTAAATCAACACCAGTAGAGTGTATCAGCAGGAAAAGAGTTTCCAATGCACAAGACAGGATATTTCAGGAGGAAAAATCAGGACATCTTAAATACACACCTTCCAACAGCACGAAAGTTCATTCTGCCTTAGGGAGCCATGCAAAGTGCATCCAACTCGAGTTTTTAATTGTTTTACCACAACTTAGAGCCTCTCTTACTCTGGCACTGGAAGCGCACATGAACTTGGAGTGCAGCACCCTGACCTCCATGATTGGTATGCCAAGATCTATCATACATTAGATTGAGAATAACTTATTACTAACAAACATCTTCCCCAGCAAAAAAAAAATTGGGTGAGTGATCCTGGAGCTATAAAATAAGGAGATCTTTCAGAAATCAAGACAGATTGATCGAAGACTGGCAATACAGAAATACACATTTCATTTTATTTTTGTTGTAAATTCTACATTTACATGCAAAGTGACTAGATAAAGACAAAGCAAATTGTTTTAGAAACAAGCTTTCAAGAGTCAACAGAAAAGGACACTCAGAAATACAAAGTTACATTCAGGTTACTAAGTTCAGAATGCAGTTCTACCAAAAGTACAAAAAGATGGCCATATATCATTTACTATAAAAAGTGTGATGATTACTCAAACAGGTTTTTAAAGAAGTGATTATAAATTAGTATCAGGCACTCATGTCTATTTATTAATCCCCCTCCCCTTGTAATTAACTAACTTTTAATCAAGCCCTCAGCAGCACTCATTCAATCACAAATTAGATTTTTCATACTGTTAAATGCACAGGACAACTTCCATGTTTTATAGCAACAGTCACAAGGGTCTTTCTATGTAATTTGTCATATTTCAGTTTCTACGTTTAATGGTATCTTATTTTGAAAATAAAAGCATTTGAGAAAGTTTGACTGCACTATGTTACTGGCCAAGTCCACCACTGAAGAGGTGCAGAACAGAAGCATTAAAGGATGAAGTACAACACATTACCTCTAAAATATGAGAAACCATCTCTAGTCAAGGCCTGTCCTAGGTCATAAATTATGATACAAAGAAGTTGCAAAATTTCAGCTTGGGATTTAGAATGAATGCAAATATGCCCTTTATAAGGCACACACCTATTGCACAGCTGATTACAATTAAAGAAGGCAGTGACTGAACACTGCAATCTCAGGTGTCATCAGTAATCCGAAAATCCTCTAATAAGGTGGTTTTTAGACTGAACTAGTAACTGGAATTGCTTCCAGATGACCCAGATTGTGAAAACAAGCTGTGTAGTCAAAAAATCAGCAACAAAAAAAGCTAAGCTTCTCTCCAGAAACAAAACTAAAAGTTACTACACAAATATCATAACATACAATCTAAAGGGGTTTTTTTGGACAATAAATGAAAAATTTGCTTTGGCTTTCATAAATGTAAATGCAGATAAACTTTTAAAAACAGAGGTTAACACAGCTATAAAAAACAAAAAGAAAAAGAAAGGGGGGAGAAGAGGGCACAGCTGGGGGAGATGACAGCAACTTGTGCAACCTGCCGGTGACCTGTGAAGCACAATCTCATTCTGCTCCCTCCTACCTGCTCTGCACACACTCAGGAGAAGCAGCAGCAGGCCAGCTCTCTGCTGCAGCATCAGGGTCAGGTAAGGATTGCAGCAGAGGAGGAAGAAGAGAAGACTGCCATTGCATTCCATTTTTGCCATTTTTCTTTGCTCCAAGCCATTACTTAGAATTCTGCAGCTAATCAACTCTGCATTCCACCCCCATCTCAATTAATGATGCAAACCAGACAAGATAGTTGTTTTGCTATTGCAAAATACAGGGACCTACAAAGAGACGGGGAGAAAGCAGATCCTGGTAAGGACTTCCATCATGTCTATCACTCTTAAAATTCCTCAGGTCATGAAGCCAGTTATTGTATTATTCTTTACACAACATACGGTTTTTAATAATAACAAGAAGGGGCAATGACACATCTATATGCTTTAAAAAGACAGATGTGTAGACACTACACTAACTTCAAAACGACACCAAAGACTCGGGGGTGCGGAGAGAAGAGCAGCACATGTGAACCAAACTCATGGAAGTGCTTGTGCCCTGAGATACCCCACAGGCTTCTTTGAGATTATATGCTTAAAATCATTTCACAACATGACAGCAGCAAGCACCACCAGAGGAAACAGCATCAGCACAACATGACATCAGCAACATCGCCCAAATTCACCTTTCCCACTTTCTCCCACGGAAGTTCTGAGCACTTTAAAATACAGTACTAGAGAACAGCAAGGAATATGGGAAGGTAATATTCATTGCCAAGAGTTCACCTGGAAAAGAATTTCACTGAAAACATTTCTTCTTGGGATAGTGATTTTCAACAGTAGAGGTAGGTATCCATCTGCTCTTGCCAGAGAGGGTTATTTTCAATGCTCAATGACAGAGTGCGAGAGGTGAGGTCCGGGTAAAGAACACATAATGTGAGCATCACTTCCAAAACGTGGCACTGCCAGGCTGAACTATTCCCCTCCCCAACTTACTTAAGGGTTTTGCAGTATAGCTCAGCCACGGAGATGTGCAACGCCTAGAGCCTCGGGCCAAGGCATTGTTGCATTTGACAGGGGCCGAGTCGGGGCTGGCTCCGCGCCCTGCACGCCCCGCTCGGGGATTTGCCGTTCCCGAGCCGGGCACCCCCAGCCCGCGGGCTCTGCGCCCCGGGGCACGGCGACCCGCGGGCAGGGCAGCCCGGGGGAACGCGGCC